>JAGTJM010000034.1:0-338103 GCA_020747015.1 Pyrenochaeta sp. MPI-SDFR-AT-0127
GAAGTTGCATCACAGTGAACAGCCTATTTAGGATTCTTAAGCTGTCACTTTCAGATCCAATGGGTTGCTGGAGAAGGGCTACAGTCGCTCGTTTGCGATGATCGACCATGTACCGACCCAGCACACGTCAATCTGCTTTCTGAACGCAGATTCGTCCAAGAAAATGAATCCTGTCTATCAGTCCTGAAGGGCCAATGTAGATTTTTGTTCACGGACCCGCATACTCGAAGAACCTTGACCACATGTGGACTTTGCTCGGCTAATAAAGAAATCACTGGTCAGGCTAGCTCCTTGAATATTGGACTTAATACACATTATGCCAATTGAAATATCATATTCAGCGCTTTTTATAACACGAACACTTACAACGCTTATAAAACAGTCGTAAAAATGCTAGACTATGGTTAATCAATATCAATCATCCCTTTTATCAAAGTCTTCCTTGGCCCCTCTTGCAATTTCTTCATCCACGAGTACTCTGAGCGCTAACATCGCCATGCCTTTTGCACACTGTAATGCAGCCTTGTGGGCCTCTTCTGTACTTGCGCACGCAGCAAAGGCCGGATTATGTATCGAGACATCTGGGGCAGCGGGAATGGCAAATGCTCCATGAAAGCTGGGTACTAGATGAGAGACGTTGCCCATATCTGTTGACGCGTTCATAGATTTCTCCTGGCTGATCATGATATTCGATCCCATGATACCCATATCTTCGGCGTATACTTTGCAAAGTGTACTATTGGCTCGGAGATTGAGGTATGTAGGTGAACTGTTTCGTGTTTAGCTCCAAATTTTGATTCATGGGTCATGGAGTAGCGACGGCACTCACATATCGTATTCAAGTGTACATCCTGCAGCTTTAGCACCAGCCTCAATGCAATCTTTCACCCGTGCGAGCAATTTATCGGCTCCTTTAATAGTTGGACTGCGTACATTCCAGTTCATTCTTGAATAGTCTGTGATCACATTCGGAACTGTGCCTCCGTCTTCTATCACGCAGTGGATACGCTCCTCAGGGTGTATCTGCTGCCTTAGTAATCCAACGTTATTATAAGCAGCGACTGCTGCGTCTAGGGCATTCACGCCATTCCATGGTTCGCCCGCTGCATGTGCAGATTTTCCACGGAACTCTACGCGGAATTTGTGACTTGCAATGAGCTTCAGACCCGCAAGACCCTCGTACTTTTCTGGCTCATAGAATAAGCCATGCCTAGTCATAGGATGCGCCATAATTGCTGCTGCAGTCTCTTCTGGAATTGCACCCGCATCGATCAGTTTAGCTTTACCGCCTCCACCTTCCTCAGCAGGCGTGCCCAAGAGTCTTAATCGGCCCTGGATATTATGCTTCTTCATCGCATTAGTAGCGGCGATGAACGTAGCGATGGAAGACGTGGCGATTAAATTATGCCCACATGCATGACCAATCTGAGGGAGTGCATCATACTCTGCGCAAACGATGGCCAAGCGACCTCCAGAACCGTACTCAACCTCAAAGCTAGTATCCAGATTATAGGCGTGCTTTTTCACATTGAAGCCAAGTGAGGAGAGGTATGTTGTAATTATTTCATGAGCAAAGTGTTCTTCGTAGCCCAGCTCCGGATGTGAGTGGAGAGCTTTGTTGATTTTGAGAAGTTCAGGGCTGGAGTCTGTAATCGTGGAAGTGATCGTCAACCGAGCCTCTTCCAGCATTGTGCTGAAATCGATACTTTTCGTGGACTCGGATTTCGGAACGTTTCCGTCAAGTGTCTGAAGTCGGTCCTCCGATGACGTGTTAGAGTGGAGGATGGCCATTGCAAGGGCTGGATTACGATAGGGAGGGCAGGGGAGAAGGTAGAATAAAGAGCCAGGTATTCCTGCACATCGAAATCGTTCTCAATGGCATATTTGTATAGTTGCGACTGGCCAGCTCTTTGAACTGGACTGCGCGCGCTCCGACACTTTGCTGAGAGAGGGAACCTAATTCGGATTCTGGCTAGTGGCAAATGATCGCCGCGGGCGCAGCGAAATAAGCGCTCGGCCGTGGATGCGAGGGTGTGCGGATGCGGGTCTGGAATTCGGTAAGCCATTCCCCGCAATGTGATTCATCCTAGTACGAATAGAGCTGCCTTGCTCATCTCCTCCCGTACATCTATGCGCTTCCCCAGTCGTTGCTGCGTCGGTATTATTTTGCGTAGGAAATTATAGGCACGCTCAAAATTCTTGCCATACTTACTCCCTGTCTCAAAGCGCCCCAGAATCCACTCGCGGTGGAGTAGATCGTCCGTCTCGAGCGCTGCAATGAACAGCGGCCATGCAAGCTTAATGAGAGCCTCGTCACCTCCATGCCTGTGATTCTGGAATGCGAGATTCATGATCACTCTCAAGGCGTGACGCTGTTGTCCGCCCAGCGGCAAATCAAATCTTGTAAGACGCAAAAAGTCAAGGACAATAGCGAAGTATATGGGAACAATAACGCGAACATTAGCAATGACGCGGTGGCTATTATCCGTTTCCAAAGAAAGCTTGCTAGCCATGACAATGAGTTCGTCGAAAGTCTCGCCAACACGTTTAATTGAGTCCTCAACCTTGACTGCTAGTTGAGAAGCAGTAACAAGGTCTGTTTGATAGAGTGTCGCAAGTTGGGCCGTCATGAAACGTAGCTGTACGCACCCAGCAAGAAGCGAATATGCGTCTCGATTTTCAACGTCATCGAGCATTTCGTTGTGGGGGTATTCATCACCCCAGGCTAGGCGGTATAGTGGACCTGAGTATTGATGAAGGCTAGAGAACGCTGTGATAGGATCCATAAAAGGCGTTGAAGAAACTACGCTGCTTTGACTCAACGTACTAAGGATAGCAGAATTGACTTGACCACCGATACCAGAAGAGGCTGCAGCTGCATCGAGCTGTGCTATCCAAATGAGAACACGTGCGGAGTAGAGTGATAAGGTGGTATTTTCTCTAGAACCAGACTTCTCTCTCAATGCAAGGGATGTCTCTGTCACTTCCGAATTGGTCGAAGGACGTATCAGGAGAGGTTGAAATTGGTGGTAGAGGAGCGACGAGACGGCCTCGAGGTGATGAACGTACGCTGTACAAAGGGAATCACCGAATTGCTGCTCGTAAAGAAGCATCATCCAGAGAGCCGTATAAGTAGCATCCACTTTGTCCAAGCTTGCCATTGGGGATACAGCGCGGGCCATCAACCGGATCGCTGATGAGTAGTGTTGAAGAGAGCTTTGTAGCTCGCTTGAAAGAAGAATAGGTCGACGGGAGCTCATCTCTTGTAGTCCTACTGCCAGTACCATGTGCATGATCATTGGATCGTCATGTGCCAAGTTGAACATGAGGGAAATCAGCGAGTAATCGGTATTCTTGACGTGGTGGGATTTGGGGAACTCGGTGCGGAAATGGCGAATGGCCTCGTGGTCTGCGCTTGATAGTTCCAAAGAAGATACGGTGCTAGCTGGTGCTGAGATATTGATAATGGACAGCGGAGGGCTTGTACTGCAATTACTTGACGTTGGTGAGGAAGCCGGACCTCTTTCAATCCCATCCCCAGCTTGCGTAGAACTGGTTTTCCGCACCGCTTCGCGTCGTTCCGCAAGTGTCGGACGCACTGAGTAGTCGCAATAGAGATTCAAGCGAGAGCATCTTCCGCAAGGCCGTTGTTGATCGCATCGTTTCTTCACTGTTTTACTACGACACGTCCAACAACCGGACCGAGACCTCCGGGCAGTGCGTTCCTTCGGCGGGGGTTCAGCTTCTGGTTTAGCGTTTGATATCATCGGATCGCGCGAAATTGTAGAATCAGCGAAATAGCCGCTCGCATGGAGAATCAAAGAAGCATTGGATCATTGTGACGATCGCTTATGTGAATCAATGCTTGCATAAGGTGGAGGTGGCAAAGATGCGATAAGATGGTGTGCACAGACCTCCCAAATCAAACGTCCGCCGGAAGGACTCGAGAGAGCTTGAGAGCTTCAGAACGTTGTTTGAGCTCTAATCCGTACTTGGTTGAGAAAGTGTAGTACTGGAGATTCTACTTTAGCTTTGATGTTGCTTTCGGCTGTTGGAGTCGGGCAACGATCACTTCCGTTGTTTGTCGGATCACCCGAATCCAGATGCCGGTCGCTAAAATCCCCACGCTGCGCCAGCCCTATCGCAGTGTGGAGCCATTCTCGTGCAGTTTTCCAGGTGATAGAGCGCTTATTTCATCCGAAATCAGGCAGGATGTGGCTTTGGCACGACCAGCAGCCCTTATATGAAGTTGGCGACGTAAGATGTCCTCCAAGTCGAGGATACCCATATATAGCTTCTTTGTGCTGAGTTCAATGCATCAATTATCTCTATCTTAGCTCACAAGTTACGATCAAACTACATTTTCTTGTCGTTGATAATATACCATCCTTCACTATGTCGACCACCAAAGAAAAACACTCCGTCCTTGACGACCTGGAGAAGGTCCAAACTTACGACCAGCTTGGCGATGTTTTTGTTATTAGCGAACCTCTTACAGTTGAGGAAGATCGCCGTATATTGCGCAAAATCGATATGCAGTCAGTTTTCCTTTTTGTTACGTGACCACAGGACGAGCTAATCAAGACAGTCTGCTTCCCATCATGGCGATATCTTACCTCTTCCAGTTCTTAGACAAGGCAGCGCTTGGATATACTGCGATCATGGGCTTGAAAACCGACCTCGCTTTGTCGGGATCGCAGTACTCGTGGGCTAGCGGCATATACTACTTCGGATACCTTATAGCATCATATCCTGCTGGAATACTGATGGTACGATATCCTGTGGGAAAGACCATTACAACATCGGTGTAGGTTATCACCCTTATGAACATTGATGAACGCTGCTGATAAACCATAGCCTCATATGGGGTGCCGTCTTGATGCTGACTGCTGTATGCTTCAATGCTCAAGGGCTACTAGCAAATCGATTTTTCCTGGGCTTTGCTGAAGCGTGCATTGGGCCTGGCCTCACTGTCATTGTCGCGATGTGGTACAAAAGGTCAGAGCAACCCCTAAGAATGGGAGCATGGTTCATGGGAAACGTTGTTGCCGGGTTTCTAGGCGGACTGGTGGCTTATGGCGTCGGGCACGTCGAATCTATCGCGCCGTGGAAGGTATTGATGACATCCATTCATTGCTGTGCACATCGCTAAATACAGTCAGGCCGTCTTTCTGGTATTTGGAGCTTTAACTGTTGCATGGTCGGCTGCAATCTTCTTTCTCCTCCCTGACACACAAGCCAACGCTCGATTTCTGAGTAAGGAAGACCGGCCGAAGGCCGTCAACCGCGTGCGAGAGAACATGACTGGCATCAAGAACAACACATGGAAGCCAAGCCAGTCTCTAGAAGCACTGCTTGACATTAAAGTTTGGCTGTTGGTGATCATCCAAATTGCGATGCAAGTTGCGAATGGTGGCCTTCAAGGTGTAAGTCAAGATTGTTCGCACCTATGAAGTCCAGTTCCTAATATTCAAGTTCTAGTTCAGCTCGATTATTATCAAAGGCTTCGGATTTGCCACCCTGAATACCCTCCTCGTCCAGATGATCAGTACCGCCTTCCAAGCCGTTTTCGTCATCGTTTCAACAGTTGGCAGTACCTATTTTACCAACATGCGCACATACTTTATGGCCGGGAATTTAGCCATATCCCTTATTGGAGTAGTCATGATTCGCCAACTTGATGCAACACACGTTTGGCCTAAGTTTATTGGTTTTTGTCTGAGCATTGCATACACGGCGAACATCCCTTTGACTTTAAGTATGTCAAGTGGTAATATTGGTGGCTTCACAAAGAAGAGCACTGTAAATGCTATGGTAAGTACTTTATCTCGATTTACTCGTAATGCATTCCACTGACCGCCAGCTAGATTTTCATCGCGTACTGTACAGGGAATATCATCGGACCACAATTGTTCTTCGACAAGGAAGCGCCGAAATACTCATCCGCTTTCCTCTCCATGATGGTCTGCTTCGCCATAGCATTCATTCTGTGCTTCGTTCTTCGCATCTTTTTAGTTTGGGAGAACAAGAGGCGCGATCGTGCTACTGGTGCTTTGGAGAGTCAATCAGAAGCGGACTCCAGTCAGATGAACATGGCAGATAAAACTGATAAGGAGATGTCGGCCTTTAGATATGTTTATTGAATAAATTCATGTGATACACCAGTCTTATTGAGATTGGCCGTTTTGGCGTAAAGAAGGCGTCAATCTGGGATGTGATTGGAGCGCTTTAAGAAATCAATTACGCTTTGTTGCTTAACCCTGGATGAATACCACAATCAAATAGTTGAAGCGAATTTGCGAGCCTTTTGGATTGCAATTGTGACTTTCGAAACGGGAGGCTCCTCGTTGCGAATCAGCAACCACAGGACTTTTCGCATGCTTGTCTCCTCTTTATCCTTCTTCACTGGAACAGCCTCAATTTTCTCCATCTCTTCATCGTACTCGCGCTGCACCCTAGTTCTTTTTTCCTCCAGCCTCTGCAGCGACTTCTGCATCTTGTCAGGCTTTTTTTTTCTTGTGCCCGAAGCTTCTCCTCGTCTTTCGTAAGAATGCCTAGATTCTTATCGTATTCCTCACGCGCCTTCTGCTTTCGCTTCTGCGTTGCTTCAAGAGCCTTCTTCCTCTTTTTTTGCATCTCAGCCTCTTCTTTGGCGCACTGGCGCTCTGAAGCTTTAGCGTTCATCTTGCTGAAGAAACTGTCTGGTACGATAACTTCTTCAGAAGGCATGAGTTCTAATGGACCAGTCCAAGATGCGAGCGCTGCAAGCCTGCGCTGTTGTGATGTTAGACCCAATGTCCCCAAGCCTCCATCGATAGGAGGAAGCAAGGATGTTTCATTTGTAATCTTGCCATCGGCATCTAAAATGGGTATGCGCGCGACGAGAGCCACCACGTCTAACTTGACAATGTCGACTCTTAGTCCTCGTGGCGCGAAAATTTCCTCGTTGGCCTGGCGGATGAATGTCTCGCTGCGGATCTTGCTCATACCATATCCTGTAGCAGCTGCAGTTGCTTCAACGGCACCGCCAACGATCTGAGCTGTGGGTTCTGGGACCAGTCCGACAGCGCTCCCTACCAAACCCAGAACATCCACAGGGGGGCTGACAACAATGACGCGGTTGAGCCCATCGAGAAACTGTAGAAATGTTGCGGTTGGTATATCAAAAGTTTGCAGCTCCAACGGATAGGCCCTTAGGAATGGTGAGCCAAGTGTCGCTTCTGTAGCTGGGATGGCGATTACTTGTCCCAAGCTTTGGGGCGGGGTAGAGGATGTAAAGGTAGACATGTGGTAGCCGTTATGGAACTTCAAAAATGTGGGAACGCATGTCCTTAAATCGAGGAATCACTTCAAAAGTTCTATCAAGAATTCGAAAGGATAGAGTGGCTTTTGACGCGGTAACACTTTCCAAGGAGAGATATTGATCAACTCCCCAAGGGTGGCTATGGTACTAATTGTTGGCCTGACGAAGCTTGGATTCGCCTTGGTGGCCGCAAAAGGTTTAAACGGCTGGCCTGACATGATCACATACGTCGCCAATCGCTCGCTTGCAGTAAAGGGACGTTGGCGAAAATCGCAAAGGATTCTGGCTACCAACCAAAATCATTGGTGGCCCCCCTCTAAAATGACCTTTTCACAGTCTTGTTCCTCCAATCACAATGCTGTTAGAATGTGAACGGTAACGAAGGATGCAGGCGTTTACATTGTGTTGCAAGTTATGTCATCGACTCTGTACACATTTGTTCATCAGGTAAAGAAGCGTAAAGCAAATGCTGCGGTTGAGGACTTAGATAGTTTTTAGCGCTAGAAGACTGAATACAAGATTGAATACAATCATCGTATCGAGATTGAAATTGAAAATTAAGTATTACTATTGAAAGTGTAATCTATTCATATTAAGCCGGTCTACTAATAATCTTCCTGCGTGTCGCATCAACACTGTCTTATGTTTGGGAATATGACTCGGGTCCAGCGACCATGTTATTTTTCTAGGGCCCTATTCAAGCCCACTCCGAAACAAGGACCCTTTATTACTTCGTTTGGGCTCAGGAAGCACGCTTGAATATCAACGCTCATAATTCACGAACACGAATCATATCTTTCGTCTTCTTTATCCTCATTTTTGGATGGATCTTCCTTTGATGGAGCAGGTTGGCTCCCTTCGGTCTCCTCAAAACTGAGCACTTCTCAGTATCCATGACCACCATAGCAAGAAACAATGAACTAACCTTTGGCATTCCATCTCCTCCATCTCCTCCATCACGAAGAGTGACGAAATGAAGTCAATATCTCTTCTGTGCATAATCGAGTCCGATTTGGTGATCGCCTTTGGCTTTTGTTTAGGTACTAATGCAGGTAACAACTTTTGCTGATGTTTGGCTTCTGCCCCTGGCAATGAAATGGTTTGCTGTGGCCTTGAACGCCTTCTTTGACTTGGGATCCCTGGCGTGGGCCGAGATGGAATGTATACTGGGGTTGGTATGCTCAACATTGAGATGGGAAGCCGAGACATGTTGATATTTTATTGTGCGAGAAGTGCCGTAAATGCACTGAATTAGCTGAGAGGAGTAGGGTATAGCAAAATTCCGATGATTCTAATGATAGCAGCGGCTGTGGGTGAGAGGATTCTTGGCGAATCAGTTGGCCAATTCGGGAAAGACAGACTGTTTTGTGTTTGCTTCGCCTCGTCAGGCAAGAAAGGCCCCATCGCCTCTCTATTTATTTTTAATGAGAACAAGACACCACTGCTATGCCTCCGTAATCGGTCAAAAAAAGCACCGAGACTTGCAACTCGCATGACTCTGTGCGCACGAACTGTCTGTCGTCAGCGGTGTGGAAATTCTGATTTCGTACCTTCAAAACGTGCTGACAGTATTGATATTAGCCTATATGAGCATCAACCATTAGTGCGAGAGCAAGAGTTCAACAGAATCTCTGAAACGGAAATTTCACGCTTTTATATTGCGAGAGGTGTTTGTTGGGAATCGGACAGAGGTTGGTGGCAGGATATACTCGCTTCGGCCTACGGATCGTACCGGTAGTCTGGACGTCTCGATCGTACAATCTAAGTTCGGCGTATAAATTGCACGAACGATTTTTCCGGTATCGAGAAAGACGGCAAGTGTGTGTGATTTTATTAGCAAATATTGTCCAGCGTGTGTTATCTGGCTGGAGCTGGAATTTTTCACGAATGCTGAGCCAGTCAGCGACGTGATCATTCACTTATTTGTGGCGCAAATGGATATAAAAAGCCTTCTTAAGAGGCTCTAGTCCAAACGGCAGCGCAAAAGCGATGTTTAAAACGCTAAAAGCCAAGTCCCAGAGTCAGCGTTACTGACGAGAGTGTCTGAGAAAAGGGTCGCCTATCTGACTTCAACCTCCGCGGACTTGGAGCAACCAAACTCCACCTTCTATGGTTATTATTACCCAGATAACTGAGAGGTCCTTATTCGTGTGTATAGTGTATCTCGTCAAGCTGCACTAGACACTATCGTAAGGTAAAGAGGTAGTGGATCATTATCCCAACCATGTTTGACATGGCCCATTCCTGAATTTCTGTCACTAAGGAGGTGAACGCCCTTACTGCTTGGGTAATGTGCAAGCGCCAAGATCAAACCAGCGAGTGATGTGCGTCCATAGCCGAGGCAAGAACCAGGAATGATGCAGCACTAGTCCGGCGCCCTCTAAACGGAAGTGAAAACAGCGAGTACCCGCACGGTCCACACATTCCCAGAGGACAACCTGGCTCGCTCGGGTCTCATCACTTGAGGCAGATCAGAGCATCAATACCCCTGAATTCATTACGCTTTGCTAGGTACTATTGACACACAGATAGGTTAGAAAAGTAGAGAATTTAATAACCCTATGAAGGAACTAGTTAAGGGGATATCGCACTATTTGAGTAGCCTCCCAGAACGCCATAGAGGAACGGAACCAATCATTTCGCGCCACAGCAGCCAACAATAATTTAGGCCTTTAGGGTACCTTCTCTTTAACGACCTCGGTAGCTGAATTCCTCATTCATCCACTTAAGCCTTCACTTTCTCCGTCTTATCTTCCAGAATGAACTTCCACATCACCTCCGCTGCCGTCTTCGCCCCATCCATTGCGTTCAACGTTTCGGACAGGATTCTCGATTTGGCCGCATAACTCGGATCATTCAATACTGTTAGCACTGTTGATCGAATGTTTTTGGCCTTCCAAAACTGCTTTTGAACTCGGATCCCGGCCCCAGCGTTCATCGCGTTATCCAGATTGGTTTGCTGCTCCACTTGCAACGCAACTCCTACGAGAGGCTTTCCAGCAGCTAAGGCGCACTGCACAGTTCCTTGTCCTCCATGTGTAACGATAACATCAGCAAGAGCATTCGCGGCGGGCGCTGGGATAAATCGATCTGTCACCAGCAGGCGCGGGTCACCGCCCGCAACCTCATTGGCCTTGTCAATGTCGCAGATTGACTTCGAGGCTAACACGACAGCATTCCAATTATCCTCAGGATTCATCTTCAGAGCTTTGATCGCTTCGAAGAGGAAGTCTTCCGTACCAGAGCTGCCCATAGTCACTAGGATGGATGCACCTGGGCCTTTCGTCAGATGTGTTGCAATGTCTTCATCTAGTTTTGCATCGTTTCCGGCATAGAGTGGACCAGTGAGAACGATGTTCTTTGGAATACGGTGCAGGTATTCTTGATGGAAGATGGGGTGATCGTTGACAAGATTGAGATCCGCCATATTCATGTCGAAGAGCGAGATAGGTCCTTTGATCGGCCAGCCACATGCCGCGGCCGCCGCACCCAGGCGCTTTTGCTGGAAGATAGGCGCCTTGATCATCAGTCCACTGGCCCACCATGCCATTCGCTGTCGGATTGGTCGAGGAAGACGAGTGAAGAGCGGCATCATGTCTGGGAGATCGCGAACAAGGCCATGTGCGAAGGCCCCGGGATGGAGCGGTACCGGCAGAAAGTTGATCGTTCGGATACCCAAGAGTCGTGCAGCGATGGACGCTGGCGCCCACATTCCGTGAAAAACGATATCGGGCTTCAGCTCTCTGAATGCTGCAAGCTGGCCTTCGATAAACGTTTTTGCGATTTCTTCAGAGCCGAAGAATTCAGGCCAATCCCATCCCAGATCGTGCGCGACTGAAATTCCCTTGACACGTGGCTGGGCCGGTACAATGTTGAAGCCTGCATCTGTAATCTGGTATTCGAAGCGCGAACCACATGAGAGGAAATCGATCTTCAGGTCAAGACCAGGCGGGCACATATCTCGAAATGCAATGGCCATCGCAATTGCACGTGTTGTGTCGCCCGCATCCTGCCATGCTACGCTGAGCACCATGTGGATTGAAGTTGGAGCCATGATCCTGTTTGGTATTCAAAGGTCGTCAAAGCTAGTAGGTGCGGTACAATAGCGATCCTGGCAACAACAAGATACAACGAGGTGAGTGCTGTTAATATACTAAACGCGTTGCAGCGTAACTTTCCAACAGATATTATATGATTCACGCTACCCGTTGTTGAGCACAAGCCTGCCTCCTCCTAGGGCCAGTATTACGCCTCTGAACGGCTGCTTCTCTCCCCTCAATCTCCGGAATTGCACATGTTGTACGGCTGCAAATGTAACAAGACGGCATCGGAGCTGATCATCGCGAGGCTAAGGTGCCAACCGGATGCCCGATAGCGATAATCAGGGCATAAGTTGTTCTCAATTCGCGGATATTATTGTATTCGTGTTTACTCCTAGCCTGGAAGATGAGCATGCATCAACCAGGACATCCTGCGGGGAACCGTGGAAAAAGTAGCGTTGCGGCCTGGATTTACGTTCACCTGTTCATTGGATCCGTATTGCTGATGGTTTCTGGCCTGATGCAGGCGCAGCGTCCAGTAACACGGCAGGTTCCAGAGCTGAGCGAGTGAGATCCACAGTGTTGCCCTAGCCTACTTCAGGATGACGGCGCTTTGCTTCCCACCCTCGCCACTCGCTAATAATGCAGCCAGCACACGATATACCTCACTCGGATAAGGAACTTTGATTATCAGTCACACATGCTGCGAGGTGCCAATGCTGAGGTCTCGGAGGCTGACCAGCGCCGTGGGATTGTCCCGCGTCAAGCCGACGATCTGCAGTGCTCCAAACCAGGATAATCTTGAAGCCACCCGCGCCACAACGCAGAATGACGAGGCGGAACAGCGGCAGCGCCGTTTGAGCGAATACTTCTGTTTATAGCACGCAAAGGCATTGCCACCATCGCCAGGATCTTTTCACTACCTAAAGTGCAAACATCGCAGCGGCTACACTCAACCAAAAAGCGACCTTCCTTGTCAGCCTTTGAAGACAAGCATCTGAGAATCCACGCGAAATCTTGGCGTCTTTGCATATCTCTTGCATTGCTCAACTAGGCTACGCGGTCGGAAAGCTTCTCCGCCGGTGATCATGATGGTCACATTTGTTAGTGTATGCGCGCCGAACAATGAACCCATTGAAGCCTTAGCAATGATTACGCGGACATCACTGCCTGAATCACGGGATTTGGGTTCCGTCTCACAAGTATGGGAATCGCACTTGTAAATGGGACAATTTTTCTTCTCATATGTTCAATATAGTACCAGACCCTAGTCATGCGAAGCGGTCCAATCCTTGCAGCATGAAGATCAAAATAGCTCAAAGCCTCGTTAATGTGTATATCCAAATTGAAAGAGAACGCCAAACCAATGATACAATGGACATTACTTCGGAGTGCTCAACTCCTCGCGGAGATCTGGATTCACTTTCGCTGTCAGGTAGGATGAAAATTGCCCACTGGAACGATACAGCTTTTTCCATGCAGGAACTGGAGGAGCGAGCAGCGGTGGGTCGTCCACCTCAAACCTACTCGAGGGGGCGGTCGGTCTTTCTAGAATGTCGCCAGATGATGAGTCTTGTACCACTTCTTGCTGCTTCTCTTCATCTCGGTTTGCGTGAGCCTGGCGGGATCCTTGGTTCTCCTTGACGCTTCGCCATTCCATGCCCAAAGCCGCAGGTACAGCTAAACAGGCGACAATGAGTGCTGCAAAGAAAGTGCCGTTTGTCAAGGCATCATTGTATGCTTCTAGAACGCGTTGTCGTAGAGCTTCTGGCACAAAGCTTGTCAAGTCTGTCGCACCTGCATCGAGGATGTGGCCAGGGTCAAGGCCGCCGATGCGTTCCAAACCGCCTGAAAATTTATCAATGTACAGATTCTGCCCGACAGCTGTGAACACAGCTCCACCAAGCGTTTGACAGAGCGACAACACTGCTGTTCCAATAGGCACGTCGTGCTTTGGCAGTACGGTTTGCACGGCGATGTTTGGGTGTTGCATAGTGCATCCAACGCCGAACCCAATGATGATCTCGTACCCAATCCACATGCCGGTACTAGTTCCCATGTTCCAGGTTGTTAAGAGGCCAGTACCAACCGCCATAAAGCAGGAACCCAGTATCATGAATGGGGTATAATAACCAATCTTCTGCACGAGACCGCCAGAGAGAATGGACCCCACTACAACGGAGAGTACAAGTGGGATAGTGTTGATACCAGACTGCATTGCTGACACTCCCTTGATTGCTTGAAACCAGAGAGGTATGTATATCGAGACTGTAAGCATCGTAGAGCCAACACAGAACTGAGACGCACCGCCAAATGCCACGCTTCGTTGAAAGATGATACGTGCTGGCACTGTTGCCGTGGTGTTCCGGGTGAAAAACTGCCACACGATGAATGCGACAAACAGCACTGCAAAGACGACTAGAAGGGCAATCATGCGTGGCTCGTTCCACGCGTATTCCGCAGCTCCCCATTCCAGTGCCAAGAGAAGACAGGTAATAGAGGGCAAGAAGAGTGCTGTACCCAATGGATCCAGATGTTTGGCTGTCTCTTTCCATGTTGCTAATTTCGGTTTTTGCTCCTCCAACTTCAACAGGAAGCACACGACCAGAATCGTAAGCCCTCCTAATGGTAGGTTGATGTAAAAGCACCATCGCCACGTAGCTTTGCTTCCCGTAAACGCACCACCGAGCAAAGGACCGGCCACACTAGCAACGCCAAAACACGCACCAAAAAGGCCCTGTAACATGGGTCTTCGGTGGAGGGGTACCGTATTCAGCATGATCAGGATCGCTCCAGTGAAAATGCCGCTACTTCCAAGGCCTGCAATTGCTCGCCCAATGATAAGCATGGTACTGGTTTGTGCAGCACCGCATATAGCACTTCCAGCTTCGAATAAGAAAATTCCAGAGAGAAAGACGGATTTAGTGGGAAAGAAGGTATAAATTCGTCCGTACAGGAGGATGAAGCCAGCAGAAGTGAGCATGTACGCGCTGCCATACCATCCTATGTCGCCTATGCTGTTGAACTGGTTTGTGATTGCTGGAATCGCTGGTCCAATAATTGTTCTATCGAGTGCGACCAGAAAGATAGAGATGTAGAGTGACACCATGATGAGTGCCGTTTTCGCTCCGGATGGATATACAGGTGTAGCTGAAGGCTGACGGTCATCTTCCTGCTCGCTCTCGTTTGTCAACGTTGGGCTGTCGGGTTCGTCATCCGCGGATTGCGCTTCCCGAAGGTTGCTCTTCGTACTGATACGCTTCTCTTTCGGTGTCTGGAACAGACTGACAGCCGAATCTGCGAGTGTACTCTGTTGCCTCGAGGAGCTGGGCAGCGACAAGCTCGACCGCTTCGAAGTTCGGTACGAATCCATCATCTCAGGTACATAGTCTTGGGATTCCGATGTCCTGGCTCTTGCTGGGCCTTTATCGTTGTACAGATTCAGTGTTGAATTTGAAGTCATGGCTGCGCTTTTGAACGATTGTGGACGAAATCGATCCAAATCTGTGTGCTGTAGGTCTTGAGAGGAGTATGAATTACTGTGACCTCTGTAATGTGATGACGGTCGAGAGAAGGCGTTGTCGCAGTCTTCAACCAGATCTGCTATAATATCTGCAATCAGATCTCTTTCATTTTGCGAGGAGTGTGAGGAGTTTGCAGAAAAGTCCTCCTCCACTGAATCCTCTTCAACTGGTACTGGGCGGTCTCCAAGCGGCCCCTCCGACTCCGTTACCCCCGCGTGAAAAGGCGACATAGACTGTCTGACCGCCATGTTCCGCGCTCCAAGTTAAGTTCCGCGCGTTTCGAAGTTCGCTTGCCAGGGTAGTACGTATATGCAACACCAATTAACCGTGCAGGATCGTGAGTAAATGGACTTATGGACTGGAAGACCAGCAATTAGGATAAAAGCCGGATGTCGTCAGGACGCATTAGACATTAAAAGAAGGAGTCATCTCAACAACATTATGCATATGTAACAAGGTCAAGAGACGGTACAGCGCAGCACAGTAAGGTAAGGTGAGACGGTCACTACTTACACGCGAACTCGCGATCGTGGCTTTCACAAGAGTCGGCACACGCATCAGGGAACCCCCGATGTTACGCAATGTGCACATGCATCGCCGCTATCTATCAATACTTGCGTAAACCCTTGCGCCCACCGAGTGTCCGCAATCTTGGGGTCCGTGACGGGTGGCAGCAGCTATCTGCATGTGTGTGCATGGAAGCCTATCATACCTCGTGTTCGGCGGTCCGATATGCAAGGTCAGCCGGGAATTGGTTTGGGGAGCCGGAGGCGTACGCAGATCTCCATTCGACAGCCGAAACAGCAAGCAGGCTATGCCGTGGTAGTTAATGAGGAGAAGGCAGTGCGTGAGAATGAATAAAGATATGAGTAAAGCGTAAGTCGAAGACAGTGACGAGAGATCGCGTGTCGGACGTGTTTGGGACCGATGGAGGGTGTGAAAGGTAGGGTGCTTAACGTATTGGCGGGATGGAAAGTACGCCCAGGGTTTGTAACGTACGCCGAGCCGGAACAGCTAAACCGTGCTTCACACTATACCTGTGCAGAGCAAAGATTGGAACAAATCGAACTATCTTGGTTAGCAAGGAGTTGCTAATTGGGCATTGGTAAGCGTGACACGACCAAAGACTCGTGAGATCAATCGACTGTCTTTCTTTCCTCATCGACAGCTGCCACGCAGATTCGAACATTGCAGTGTGACTTATTGATCATCGAGTCCCAATTCCATCCGAAGGTGCAGGGGTGTTCTTTTTGAAGCCTCAGTATAGTCCATCGCTCTATTAGATATGGCAAAGACGCAGGTGAGATGGAGGCAGAAAACCAACGGAGTACACTCATTAACTCCATAAGCAGTCTCTTTGCCATAAAGTATTAGTAGATACTTCTTGCCTCGGTGCATTTTAGATGAGAAACGAAGTGCCCAGCTTGTTGGTCGGCCAACGCCCCAGCCGAATCATCCGAATTGTCAGGTTCATCAAAATCGTCGCACTACTCGAAAGCGGCAGACTTTCTTCCATTCTCTGTATTCTATGCATTCTCATGGTTTCTAGTTACACTCTAATTGGGTTAGATTGCCGAGAATCAACCGAGTATGGGGACTATACGCCGAGTCTGAAGTCTCGAGTCTCGAAGAAAATCTCGTTGTTCTTTTGTAGACCGAAAGTGTCCTAGAATCCGGAAAGATGTCACGCATGTCTGACGTGTTTACTGCCATAGGAAACTTGAGGACCACTAAGTGAAAGCCTTTGGTGTCAAGAACCCAAAAATTCTCGCCTTCCCGTTATGAACGAACACACTGAATTTCTCCGTTAATGAGAGTGAACCAGACGTCATTACGAAAGTGACCCTTCATATCAGTCCGCTACTCAATCTCAGATGACAACCAAAGTTGTGAACGGCCAGTCGTGCCCTATGCGGTGAAGCTTCGCTTGGGAGGCTAGAAAAACTATGTCTGCTGTTGAGCATCCACATGCTAGATCAGTCCTAAAAATTACATATACATCATTCCTCAGGTCTAAGTTGGGCAGAGCGTATGAATAATCTATCTTTTTGATATGTCATTGATCCTATCAGGAACTTCTGGGTTGATACAGACTTTCCGAATGTTGTTGGGAGATATTCAGCTCTGGTTTCTTGTTTCTTCTCTACGATTGTGATTTTCTTCGTGACTTTTCTTATGCTATCTGGTATATCTAAATTTCTGCTTAATACATCCACGTTGACATTTGTTGCAGTCTAATCGTCGTGTCAATGCAAGATATTATACCAAATTGCGGTTATCGTATATCTCTAGTTTATCACCCAAATGAACCTCCACTTACAACTCATTGATAAATCTACTACTATTTAGGTTGGTGGCTCTCTATTAATGTATATTTGCGGCATCTTTTGCGAACAAGCTTACATTCGGCTTCTTAGGTAGTCGAGGACATCAGACATGGGTCTCAAGGAGCTAGTACTGGTCGATGTAACGCCGGCGCAATAGTATGCTCCAGCATCATTTTAAAGAGTCTAAGTGTATGTAGATCGTCTGTCGAGAGCATTCCCAATCATTAAAGATCTTCAATTGTTCTTCATGGAATACCTTGCTATGTAATCCCATTTGAGAATACATAGCTGTTGAAACTGAGCCTTGATTTATATTGTCAAGGAGTCCAGATTGCAATATACCTACATAAGCTCAAGCAATTCGAAAGCTATCTTATGAGTACGCCTGTGCTGTCGATATCTGCAATGCCGGATCGACTGCCGTTCATCAGCCCATGAATATAGCTATCTCCGACTAGAGTGTAGGTCCCGGCGATCTTAGTTCTACGTAGCACGAATGGCACATCTGAGTGATCTAAGAAGCACAATATATCGCCCTTTTTTGCTTTCATCGGGAACCAACCCACATATCCTTTACGAGTAACACCAAAATTTCGCCCCTCTCGAAGGCGACCAAACACTCCTGCCCCAGCCAAGGCCATACCGTCTTTGAACTTTTCCCACCGCATTGCAAACTTTAGCCTTCGGGTTTGTTTCAAAGGTAACTGTAGCAGAAGACCGTATATGCAAATCCAACCAAGGATCAGCCCAATTGGGGCAGTTAAGGCTAATACTATCCAGTCCCAAACTTTTGTTGGGAATATTCCGTTACGCCAGCAGGACATAAGGACCATAGACAGAATCAGAACCTCAAGTTGTATCACAATCATTAGCGTCTTGCGCGGATGATCTGCTTTATCTGAATCGAAGAGATCAAAGAGATCTAATCTCGTCAGAATATCAAAGCAGTGAACTAGGTTTTGGAAAAGAATTCCATAAGATGCTGGTGCTGGTGTTTCGCCATGAGTAGTGGTATCAAAAAGGTAGGCTCTCCATAAAACCTCGCCCAAATTGTGCCCGGTAGGATATGCCCGCAGTTTCTGTACTAGCTGTAAACATTTGTGTAAGAATTTAGCTTGACTCCGAAGCAGGTTTCCGATGCTCTTGACGTCGTCTCGGTTGAGTTGGGACAAGCGAGGTGCTCCACTCAATCGATGAGCAGTCTCATCAGGAACTAATGATACAGTAGTCCACTTAACATATTCTTCGATGCAATCGAATATGATCGCACCAATGGCTAAATGGGAGACACCGTCCACATGATGAACGATATTGGCAGAGTTTGCTTGAGCTGGGACCGTAGGGTAGATAGCATATAGCGGAATGCGGTCGGCCTCTCCATCATGTCTCCATTGGCAAACCCAACTCGGGAGATCTTCAAAATATTTGCCCAAGCACCCAAATCCAAGCGTTTGAGTTGAAGCTCCGGGGATGCGCAGTTGCAAAGATTGCATGACTTGAAAAACATTTCTGCCATCAAGTTTATAGTCAATAACGCTATTGTCGACATCATCGCACATGGCAATCAATGCGAAGACTTTATCCCGCGGGTCTGTTGCCTCAAATTTACCAGAGTTGGTCAGAAAATGCTGGATTGAGCGTTTGCGCGGATTTCGGTAGCACTCTCTCATCTCGTATAGGTTACTCGTAGTAAGCATTTCTCGATTCTCAGCCGTAGTGCTGTATAGAAACACATTTCCGATATCGGGATTTGTGGCGATGACCTCGATTGCAGTGAAAAAAACTTCTCCTGCGATCATTTCTTCTCCGCACAGAAAGAGGAAGATATTGGAAACCACAATCTCCTGAATGATCCATACTCGTCTGAACCACGGAAGTACGAGAATCTCCCAAAGCGCGGCCCAAGACGGGTATGTGTTTGGTGATAGAAGATACTCAATTGTTTTCGTGACATCATCTTCGCTTTCTGCCTTGCGAATACGAGAGATTACTTTGAGCAAGTTGAGACCATCACTATCTCCTGGCCTGCCTTCGCCAAGCCACCCAAAGACAGAATTCGAACGAGAATATATTTCTGTCATCATACGTACTTGTCTGGATTTCTCTTCATTATCGCCCTGATTCATGCAAATGGCGTCTGCCCAAATGTAGGAATCGCAACCACCGAATCGGAGTCGCCATAAGGCGGCATGCAAATTCGTCGTGACGCTGACTGTTTGCTCGTTGCGATCTTCATCAAGGACGATGATGTCGATGCGGTTGAAAGCATCTCCCCAAACATAGGAGAGTGCTGTGTATGCCAGTGGCTCGTCTATGGAGTGTATCGAGATAGATAATTTCAATGGATCGGAATTCGCGTCAAATTTAAGCGATAGAAGCCGTATGCATCGATCTGATAACGGTTTGTATTCGTACGTTGTCATTGTTTGAACCAATGTGACTGATGGAGAAAGTGGTCCAGCGGTAATCGCTGTAAATCTGCGTAAAGGAAAATGTAGCTACGAGGTAGTTACCCCTGTATAAGATACGTGGTAATAGGTTGAGCCGCCTTGGCGGCTTGGCATACACCTCATTTCGAGGACTCCTTCTCTGACTACCAAGTCAGAGAAGTCCCCAGTAGAGCTGGCCACGGGCTTTCGGGAAACTCCGTGCGGAACTCAAGGCAAGAAAAGTCAAAGCAATTGACTGGGAATGTCACGGGAGCAATATGGCCAAAAGATGGCACACTGTCCGAAGTGGTCGGAGGGGTACTCTAAGATCCAGATATCCTGCATGGAAACGTTTTCAATATGAATGAGCCAATATTGTGTTGAATATGCCCACACTTGTCAAAGTGCTTGTAGATAAGGACGACTGGTAGGACCACAGAGGTGCAAATGTAAAGCGGACAAATGCGACTGCAATTTAGTGTATAAGCATCAATAGTAGGTCATTGCTTCAACTGATCATCTGACCAGCTTCGACGCATCAAAGAAACTAGACCATATACAGGGCCCCCGGCTAGCATTATCCGCATTCTGTAGAACGGATACAACAACTCCAAGATCAGTTTAGAGTGGTTTACACTCGTCCTTGATCCCAAGACCAGGAGAATAGCTGACGGAAAGCCACGACCACTAATATGTGACAGCCTTAGGACCCACCATGCGCCTGAGGGTGTATCTCTCAAGGAGAGAGAATCAGCCCCAGCAATTGACATTGGGCGTGGCGGAGCGGGTATGTCTCTTCCAGTACGGGAGACCTCAATCCTGTGAAGATTTCGGCTTAGCACTGAGGATTAAGCAGGGAATTGAAATACAATAGCTGGCGAGGCTAGCTAGTTTTCTATACTAGACATTAGTATAGGTGCATGTCCTTACTTTGCACCTTTCTTGTTCATTATTATCTAAAACTCTTCGAGCTACGTCCTGTTAATCAGTTTAATATACCATACACCTGTTATATACTGCTAGCATATGTATAGTGAAGACATGAAGAGTTTGCAATTGTCTCCTTCACATGTTCATCTTTCTGAGACTTGTCAATCATTAATCAGATTTTACAAAATGACCAACTCAAGGGCAAGGGACTTCCGAAGACTATAGTATGCCCCGTACAACATTCACGTCCATGTGGGAATTCAATACACTGACCTGTTTAATCACTAATAACTCTTTTGCCCTGTCAGCATTATGTTTCTTGTAGTCGCTGGGGCTTTGCTGCACGTCCAAAAGTGTATCGACAAGCACTAAGACAGTACCCTCCATTAATATTGTGTGGCACCAGTATTAGGGCTCACGTGCGACTGTTATTCTTGTGAGAGTCTTTGAGTGTGCGATTTGAGCTCGAGAGTAGTCGGCTCTGCAGGTGGTTCATCAACCCGTACACAGGCATGGACGTTACTAATATATAGGCATATATATTCGCTTCTAAGAATGACAGAAACGACGTTCCAGCACTTGGCAACGTCTCTCGTACAGAACCACGTTGAACCCACCCAGCGACCGTTCTTGTAGACCCTCGGCCAGCAAGCAAGTCTATGATTAGGGCGGAAATTTCCAGCATAATAGTAACGAAAGTTAGGGTGGGGTATCATCGCTCTCCTTGTGCGCGCCAATCGTGACTGCAAAAAAGAAAAAAAAGGATTGGACCGCTCGACGCCTGAGAATGCAAGCTTCTAAGAAAAGGATGTGAAAAGAGAAATGGGAAGGTCAAGGGTCAGTGGCGTTCATCTTGTCCATCTCAAGGCCAACGTCTTCCGTCTTGATGCGTTCGCCATCGGGTCCTCGTCTTCCGCCGCCCACAAGACCCCAGACTCCGAGCCCGGCAACAAGCCACGCGACAATGACAAACGGGATCATGATAGCCCGTCCCGCTACCTCAACACCACATTGGATGCCATAGTCTTCTGTGACCATGGCAGCTCCACGTACATCTTTCAATTCGCATGCCCATGTTTCAAGGTCGAACGTGCCGATGTTGTAACGAAAGAAGTTTTCAGTCGAGTTGTCATCCATGCGCGAGGCGCGGAAATTGACATAGCCATCGCGGAAATGCGATGTAGACTTGTGCGTTACGGCGATAGAAACCAGAGCAAAGAGGATGAGGATGCCGTTGGTAAGATGAAGAAACATGATGTTACGACGGAACGCATATGTTTGCGTCTGGTGGGCTGTTAGCGTTTCTGATCTGCCTCCAGAGAGTGGAGACTGCTGTACCCTCTTGCCTCCTTTCCAGTCGACCCCAACGAACCCTAGATGTGCCGCACCTAGGAAGATGCTGAGCACCGCTGCAATCAAGGCCAACTTGGCAGGCGCATGATACAGCATCCTCGGTAAAGCTGCCATGATTACTGAAATGCCCTGCTCCCCATCGTTTTCTGTTGTCTCGAAAATGAAGCCTGTATTACGATTGTCTTCGATGAAGCTGTAGGTCATAGCCTTTAATATGATAACAGGTATTGATATCGAGATCAAAAGCGCGAGAAAGACGGCGTAGAGGATGCGTGATATTCGGTAATGAGGGCAAACATTGTCGAATGGTTGATTGAACATTGGTGGAGCATCTTTACGCCGCTTGAAGAGCGATGGAACTTTGCTCGCTATTGTTGGAATGTTGAAGGCGACTTTCTTCATGTTTGCTCACGTCCTTCTTTTGCTCTACTTTGCTAAAGTGGCCACTATTATATTCCTGATCTTCTCGCGTGGAACGTAAGTTGATTAAGTATTGCGTGATTAATGTGGTGATCCGTTTCCCGAGTGGAAACAACTCGAAAATGTTGGTGTGCCACCGTCAGGTGGAGAACGAAAAGGGCCGTAAGAAGGAACAAGGAGGTGTCTTCGACGGTCGGAACGGCGATGCAGCATACATACATAGTCTCCGCTACTGCATTGCATACACACCGCAGCTTAGAAACCCGCTGTCACCGTTCACACTCACACGCTCGCTGTTGCTCGAAACCTCGGCTGTCAATGCTGTCTCACCGGCATAGGGCTGTTCTTTGGTTCTCTACAAGCGTTGCTTGAACGGCTCGGCAAAATTCCGACTTGTTCTTGTGCGAGAGCAATGCAGTTAGCGGTTGTCAAACACATGCTGTGGCCCGTGATTCGTCGTTGCGTGAAGCGAGACGGAAGATGTTGGAGAGTCGCGACGTGCACGGTCTGCCCTCCGCACCGATCAAGGTTCTGTCACGTCGCAATACTGTGCGCTACTAAGCGTTTGAGTGAAGCTTATACCTGCTTGTGGGAAAATAAAATGCCATAGGACGCGTGGAAGGTATAACGGTGCTGCATATGACTCGGCCAGTCCTTTAGCGTGCATCCTGGTCACGTGGACAGCGCTCTGGGGACCTTTTGCATGATGATCGGTATCGGCGTCCCACCTCGTATGCAGATCGGAACATGTTAATGACGTAGAACAAGTCGAACTGGCGATTCAGCGTTAAAGGCATGATTGGTCGAAGTGTTCGGCGCCACAAGCTACTTGGTAGCTGCTCGAGTGGAATTTGGACGAACGATCTACGTTGCCAGGTATCACAGCTCTCCGAAAATAGAAACAATTTAAAGGAGAAAATGTTTTCCAAATACCGGGTTGGAGGCTTCGGGAGTATTTTGTTTGAGAGAAAGATGTCAGAGAAAGATGTCAGAGAAAGATGGCACAAGCACGATACTCACTTGAGGCGGCAGAATAGCGAATATGGGCAGTAAAACAGCGGTTGGCAAACCATTCATCCTGCATAGTACGAGATCTACCGTGCCAAAGAACATACGGGGTCACTTCGCTCAATATAGCCTAAATTCAATTTCTGGTACGTACTGCTATCCTCTCATAAGGTCTATACTATTGTTGTTCCGAAGTTATTCAAGAACCTGGTGAACGTAATCAACTCGCTGCTCAAAACTTTCGCCCGTGCTCCATTACAGCATTTTGGTTCTCCACAACAATGTAATCCACACCTACAATCATCTTGAAAGAACTCATATCGATGAAATTAGCCTCGTCAGGCTGGATCTTCGTAAGATACTCCGGGTCGCTTCCCATCGCCTGCAAGGTTTCTAGATTGGGTACCCAGAATTCTGCTGCGCCGTCGAATTCGAGGATGGGTAATCCGCCCTCTACCCGAGCAAGGTCGCGGATCTCGGGCGTAGAGTGGTACTACATAGTAGACATGGTGTTAGAGAATGGATAGAAGTTGTTTTTTTTATTCTAGAGTTTTGGAATGCGAAGTATATTTAAGCATACCTGTGAATATTTGATGACACCTATTCGAAGGTGAAAGTTGACCGCCAGAGCTGAGTGATTGTTGGCCCAGTAACTGTTGAATTCTTCTGGTGTGATGCCCTGCTTGCGGTTATAGAACATTTTGACATGATATAGTCGTTCTGTATTCATGGTGCAAGCGGCTTTGTAGGTCAAGCAGCAGCACTCTTCGGGGACTGTAACGTTTGCATTACTGCTGGGCCAGGGCTTCGAAGCGCATTGCGCAGCGACAAAGGGGATGAAAAGTAGAAGATTGCTGAATTTCATGTTGACTTGAAGTTGTTTCTGGGTGGGGTTTGGATATCAGTGACTGAACTACATGGTAGCTTTAGTACGACCTTTCGACAACATCTTATACTCTCCGAGCACAGTACCCACCCGACAGCTATGCTAAGCCACAAATTATTGCAAGTCTCCTTGTGACATAGATTGCACTCCAAGTCACGCATATCTCTTCAAACTCCTGGAGCGCAAAATGAACCATTTTTGGCTAGACAAGATGATGTGTGAAGCTTGGCCATAGTAATCAAGCAACAAGCAAAATGGTGGGCCTAAGCATTTTGGCAGCTGAAAACATCGTAGGCTATGTCAGAAGTACTACACGGAACCAAGGCTGTAATACTGCTTTACCACTAAAACAAGTGGCGGATTGGAGGCGCTATCATGGCCCATGGATTGGGGCAGTTGAATGGTAATTTTGGCCTTTGGTAAGCACCATGGCCAGTTGGAGTAATTTCCAAGCCTCTAAGCACTAGATCTTGAAGGAGGAGCATCATCCTACGTTTTTCTTTGGGATCTGCTCTGTTTTATCTGCTTTTGGATGCTCGATTTTATCTTCTTTGGGAATTGCTTCGTGGTTGCTATTGTGTGAAGGGTTCTTTCGTGTCTGTTGTTAAGAGCTTCGCCCTGTCTAGCGCCTGTTCCAGGAAGCTGAATCTCCCCCTCATCTCGCGATGATTTCACCGCTCAAGCTTCTGAAGCTTTGTCTCTTGTGAGCTCATCAGACCATAGTAAGAATATACTTGTCATAAAAAATAGTGGCCATCTGCAATACATGTAGCAATTGTAGCAGAGCTGCAGCTCAAGTGTTGGATCTTCGTTGACCGTTGCCAAGTACAGGAACATCTAGCAGGCCGAGCTGTGTATGGAGAAGACCATTCAGACATCGCAGCGTCATCCTTGTATGGGACTCTACGAGCGGTCCGCATGGCGCATGCCAGGTGTACCCGGCAACCCAGGGTGCCTTTTCAGCATGAATTCCCGTGTACTCGAAAGTATCTTGAAGAATTTACTAACGTAGAATGTGAGCATGTCTGTTGGGTTCAGGTTCCTAAAGTCCTGGTATTTTTTATCTCCATAGTTTAATTGGTGTTGTCCAAGAAAGTTATGCCGGCAAATCAAAGGAAGTAATGAAACTCAAGGACTGGTCAGGACGATAGCGACGCCAAATCTGGAAGGCACACGAGCATGCGAGACGGTCAAGCAAGGGGTCAAATACAGCGTTAGGAGAGTACGCATGCCAGAGGTTCTAAGTCGTTCATGTTCCCCCATGCATCTGGAGATGTCTGATATCGAATGAGATCGAGTTGTGTGGTGACCATATATAAGAAATGACTGAGTCTCACTGCTTTTTTTTTCTTTGCAAATCCTTGAGCTGAGAGAGAAGAGCAAGCGATGGCATGATTGGGTTTCATTCGAAAAAAGGGAGTGTTTGCGGACTGGTGGGGCGCGGTGATGTCAGACGTCTCAGGTGCTTGCCTCGGGCGCTAAGGATGACCAGAAAGTCGCGATCAACCCTCGACGCGTCCACTCGACATTTTCCACCGCAACACCAAAAAATATATCACAGCCTGCCATGGCCTTTACAGCGCTGAACAACCGGCTTGCAGCACCCGTAGTGCCAGTGCCAGTGCCAGCGCCGGTACCAGCACCAGTACCAGCATCGGCGCCTGCACCAGCGCCACATCCCCAGGAGATTGACGTTGCTTTCGCTGGCAACCATGAGCTGCGAAAGCGCGTCCACGCTGCCATAGGTATGCTTTGGGAGAGGGTTGCCTGCGCAAATATAGCTGACTCATTGGACAGATCAGTATCCTGCGCAAAGCAGCCTCTTCCGCGACATCTCCACATATATCTTGAACCAAACCTCGAATCCCCCTGCCGAGCCGGCGACAAAGAAGCGCAAGCTCGAAGAAAGCAACGGCGCACAGAATGGCACCTCCACCACAGGAGGCAGCCTGACCAGCACCACAACCAAGGCATGGCGGACATACCCCGGCGTCAGCTTCTCGATTCCGCAGCGCAAGAAGTTCACACTCGAGCTGCTGGATAAGAAAGACGGTGGCATACGCGCAATCGCTGCAAATGGCAGCGTCGAGTTTGCGATATCATGGAAGGACGTGGATCAGGTCTTCTGCCTACCAATACCAGAAAAGGCGAAGAAGCAACACAACTTCATCGTCATACCCGTGCACGGCGATGGCGTGAACCCCGTGCCCGAAGACGTCAAGGGCTCACTGCCAGAGCCTATCGTATGGACCTTTGAGGAAGCGACTGGAAAGAACATAGTGGAGGGCGAGGACCCTGGGCCAGGGCCAATGGCAGAGGCCATACACCATTGCTTGATACAAGCGGGCACAGGCAAGGAAGTTGTCTTTCCTGATGCTGACGACTTCTCGAGCGCAATACCTGAGAGCCACCGGAAGGGTGAAAAGGCCTACCACGTCAAGGCGCATAGGGGTAGCAAAGAAGGTACACTCCCACAACCCTTTGAGACCGCACATCGCTTGCTAACACATTACCAGGCTACTTGTTCTTCACGTCCATAGGCATCCTCTACGGGTTTAAAAAGCCACTCGCCTTCTTCGACTTCGCTTCCGTGAACAGCATATCCTACACTGCCATCCTGCGCAACACCTTCAACCTCGTCATTACCACGCCCACCCAAGAGGTCGAATTCGGCATGCTTGACCAGGCAGACTACCCTGGCATAACTGAGTACGTGCAAAAATACGGCCTGCAGGATGCTAGTCTGGCTGCAGCGCGGCGTGCGAAGAAGCTCAATGTCAATAAAACAGCCAAGGACGCTGGCGGCGCAAATGGTTCAGCAGCAGCAGGTGATGAAGAGGAGGAGAGTGAGTTGCAGAAAGCTGAGCGGGAATTACAGGAGCAGGAAGACGACGAAGAGGAGGACGACGATTTTGACCCAGGGAGTGAGGACGAGAGTGATGGAGAAGGATCAGAGAGCGAGGACGAGGAAGGCGGTGGAGGATATGAAGAAGGCGATACCGCTGGAGTGGAGGAAGATTATGACGAAGATGAGGGCGAAGAAATGGAGCATTGAAGCGCTGCGCGTACTGTACATTTTGCATACACCCTCTTGAGGTATGTTGACGGTAGTATACTCCTCACCTCGCCATATACCACTTTGACAATCTTTATTCTACATCTCTGGTGTTCTAGTAATCCACTTTGATCGACAATTTTCGCCAAGTCCTCTATATGAACAAAGTCACACGCAGCAGAATTGCCGCAACCCCACACCCTTTGCAATCTATCCGGCTCTTCCACCCATCAACCGTCAAACACCTGTATTTGCCACATATTCCCATATCTCCACGATATCCCACAACTATCACGATGTTTCTATCACACCCATCCTTTCACGTACACATTCACGCAACGCCTTCGAAACACCAAATGCAAATCCAACCGCAGATATAGCATTTACCCGCTCGTATGCGCAAACACAACCCGCATCAACTCCAGATCTGGATCCCTCACCCTTGTGATTCCCGATGCGATGAGAAACTTCCCCAGATCCGAAGGCGCGGTTCAATGATGCGCATCCCAACGGCATGGCGCGCGCTGTGCTACATGGTCTTCCTAACAATATTAGTGCTTGCAAGTGTTCTCTACACGCTGAATTGGGAGAGAGGAGATGTATTGCAAGGTTTCAAGACGGGAGCAGGAGGAAGAGTATGGGACTGGGAATCTGGGAGTGGCAGGATCGAGGAAGGGGAAGAGATATCAACAGACGTGCATCCGATTGCACGTTTGATGAGCGTAGCAGAGAAACAGTTCAATACTATGCTTAAAGACGAGACGCATAGTTTAGACGCAGCTGCGGAACGGTATCGAAAGAAACGCCGTCGCCACCCTCCACCTGGTTTCGATGCTTGGTACCACTATGCCGTCGAGCAGGGTGCTGTTGTAATAGAGGAGTTCTGGGACCAGATCTACGACGATCTAGCGCCATTTTGGAGCATCGAGCCATTGCTGCTGCGGAAACAGACTCATGCTTTTACACCAAAGATATCTATCCGCGACGGGAAGTTGGAAACGCATACTAAGAACATGGATCCGAAACTGGACCTTTGGGCTGATATGTTGAGGACACTCGCAAGCCATCCGCATGTCCGTCTTCCAAATATGGATATACCGTTCAACGTGAATGACCAGTCGGTCATGTTGGTTCCTTGGGAGATTGTGGATTCCGCGCTTTCACTCGCAAGGCCGATGATGCCTGATGCGGTTGACGTCATATCCGAGTACTCTGGTTTGGAGGATATCGATAAACTAAGAGCAGATGTTGCTTTTGATCCTGAGTGGATTGGTTTTCAACCTACTTCCCCGAACTCACAGTTCCAATCTCAGCCGTTGTGGTCACTCATACGTCCAGCGTGTCCTCCGCAAAGCCTGGCGAGGACAACCCCTGTTTTTAACGATATTTGGATAGATGGAGACGCAAGAGAGGATCATTCTGCTACTGCTCTGTTACCCATGGAGCTACCCGAAGGATCTCTGAAGGGTTATCTGGCAAATTGGACGAAAGCGACGGATGCATGTGAACAGCCAAACCTACAAGGCTTACATGGCGCCTTCCTAGCCCCGAGTCAGATGAACCTTACCATGAAGCTGTTTCCCTTGTTTGGCGATACCAAGTTCTCCATGGGCAATGAAATTCTAGTTCCAGGAGCCTCGGAGTGGAATAAAACTCCGTCTACATCCGAGCCATCTGATATATCCTGGGACGAGCGTGAATGTAAGCTTTTCTGGCGTGGTTCAGCGGGCCACGCTCTGGCGCGATACTGGCAGCACTCCCACCGTCATCGCTTTGTCAGCATGCTGAATGCAACACATGTTGAGATTGCAGAGGCATCGATACATTCTGGCAACGAGAGCACTGTTGGAGTCGGGTATGCGAAGACTTTTAGACTACTCCCTGCGAATGAGTATCATCTCAAGAGTCAGACCTCGGGACATCTAGCAGAGTGGGTGAATGAATGGGCTAATGCTGCGTTTACAGGCTCTCATTGCGATGATGGTGTTGAAGAAAAAGGATGTGTATATCTCGATGAGTACTTCTCGATTGCTGAACCGTCACCTACGGAACATGATGGGGCGTTCAAATACGCAGCAGTAATAGACGGTGGTAGCGGTGACAACAGAGGTGATTTTATTCAAAATATGAACAGCGGCAAAGTCACTCTTCGAGCGACCATCCGTCGAAGCTGGTATGGCAGCCGTCTCATACCCTGGCTGCACTTTGTACCAGTGGACAACACGTTCGTCGACTTGTACGGTATTATGGAATACTTCGTCGGCACAAATATCAACGAAGAAGCAAAAGACTTTCCACATGCAGTGGGCGAGGTGCAGAAGCATGAACACCACTTCAATACACCGGGATCAGAAACCAAGGAAAAGTCGGCTGAGATTGATCATACTGAGAAACAAGGGGGAATGCAAGACCATGAACATCACAGCTCAGCTGCGCCCTCGCATGACCCTAGCCATCACACCAGCAGCAACCCACATGTCTCTGGGAATTCGAATCATAGTCTCCGCAAACGGGATTCTGATGGCCACGATGCAATGGCGCAAAAAATTGCCGAGGCGAGTAAAGACTGGGCTGGGAAAGTGCTCAGAAGGGAAGACATGCTTGTTTATGTGTTTCGGCTACTGCTCGAATATGCTCGAATCGCTGACGACAAGCGTGACCGACTCGGTTGGGTGAGCGATCTAGTGAAGGACTAAGTCACTATGAAGTAGGCAGTGGGACGACAACCAACATGATGAGAACGTGGGGTATGTGTAGTTGGCGTTTCTGAGAAGATCAAAATCTCGAAAAGTGGATACGGAAAGAGCAGCCGCGATGAATATTGGGATACTGCTCGGTAGAAAGCAAGAACGATACACGTACCGCTTGCAAGGATGAACATCGCAATTCGCAACACCACAACCCCAACACCTTGACTTCCTACAATCTCTACGACCTATTCATACACCAAGCCACACACGAGCCCTAAATCCCAAATTTGTCAACATACGACCACATCCACCGTGATCTGTCACCCAACACCAACGCCTGCCAGAACATCATAGCCCAGTCGAATCACCATGAGTAGCCCCATCCTCCTCATTACCTGTCTACTAGCAATCTGCCTCCCAATACTCAGCGTACAGCTACCACGCACATCATTCTTCTCTCACATGCGCTCAGAAGGCTCCGCAGAATCACGATCCTCGATATGTTTCCGGTCATCACCCTTACGACAGCGCTCACGATCAGAACTCCAGACTGACGGTACGGCGGCCGCACCGTGTAGCGACAGAGTCGCATCGGAAGATGAGACGCCGATACCACGGGAGATGATAAGTCCATCGAGGAAGCCTTGGGATCCGCCATTTCCCTTGCGCGAGGGGATTTCGGAAAGGAAGGGCAGGTGGCGCGTACTGCCGCCTGTCACTGCGCGCACGAGCGGAGAAGATACAACGGAGAGAAGTGTAATGGAACAGCCATCTCTGCTAGATCTGGACGGTGACGATGCATTGATAGAGGTGGGTGAGGCGGAGCCGCAGAACCAGGATGTAGTACTCAATAGAAGATTGCAGCACCGTACACGCAGACTGACGGAGAAGAGAGCTAGATCGATTGTCTGGACCTTAGTCGGGGTATTTGTCATCATATTCTTCGTCCTGGCATTCGCGATGTTGATTGCGCATTGTTTGGCGTGGTTTCTGGTGAGCAAAACAGAAGCTCGACTCGGAGATGTAAGAAAAGGCCTATTGACGGGAGGAGAAATGAAGCTATGCTTGTGCGCAACATAAGGTGGCCTGGTACTTTTCAAGACAAGATACAGCGAGTGGTTTTAAATTTCTTTACGACTCGAGAGCTTCCAATGGATCGTTGATCAAAATGGTACCAAGATCATTATCGCGTACCATTGACTTGCGAGACGTGGCCAGTCCGAGCTAACAGATCTCTCTCACGGTCTTGTGATATCCTTTGCTCTATCCCGTACACATTCTCCGGTCCACTGCCTGCCGATGATCTGCTTGCGACGCGCAATGCCTCTTCCACAGCCGCAGCAGCAACATTCGGACGCTCAACTTGCTCCGCGCTGCTAGGATCCTCCGGTGGCTTGAAGAGAGCGGCCTCATGGTCATCAAAGTCCTGGCCCGGATTGACGGTCTGGTATTCGACCAGTTTGACGATCTTGTACATGCCAAATGCCAGCAACGTGCCCATAAGCGGTCCAAACCAGTAAATATAATGGTATGAGGGGAAATTCTGCGTCACGACACATGGCCCGAAGCTCCTGGCTGGATTCAGACTTCCACCGGTGAAGAACACTCCAAACATCTCCGCAACAAACAGCGATAGACCAATCCCAATGGGCGCAAGGAATGTCGCTTTGTGCTTCTCAGCGGCGAGCATGAAGATAGTGAAGACGAGCAAGGATGTGAGAAACATCTCAAGGAAGACACCGCGGGCTGGTGAGACCTCATATCCAAGTGTGGTGGAAACGTTGAGGGGGCCGGGGAGGATGGCTTGTATGACACCTGCCGCACACATGCCAGCGAACATTTGGGCAACGAAGCATAGCGATGCGCGGATTGAGGTAATAGCGCCGATAAGGTAGAGTCCTAGGGTGACCTACGCAAAATGTCAGCCTCTCTCTCCTAAATCATATTGTGTTTTGATCGACTTACAGCCGGATTGAACAGCCCGCCACTGACCCGAAAGAAGACCCAGACATTGACCATCAAGCTGAACGCAAATATCAAGCTGATATACAGCAAGACACTTGTGTTCGGCGCCTGTGTTATACTTCCACTTTCCTGCCCGGCTGTTGCAGCATCGCTGTATTTTGCAGCCGTATTGGCGACTGATGTACCACCGAATGCGAAGAACAGGAACATAAACGTGCCAGCGAACTCTGCAGCGGCTGCAACAAGCTCGTTACGCCAGCGATTTGTGATGAAGGATTTCTTGTGCTGTGTTGCTGGATGTCCATTTTTCGGTTCGCCCGAGGCTGTGGGTGCATCTTTTTTATGCATGGGGAGGAGGTTTTTAAGCGCCATCGTGACGATGTCGAGGTGGAGAACAGACTCTTGAAAGGTCAGTTGACAGCAATTCAAGCTGGAGTGCAGTGGTTAAGCCACAGCACAGAACCCGAGGATGTGACAAGGCTGGGCCAGATAAAGAAGATGAGACTGAGGTTCAGTAGAGTAAAAGAAAAGTCAAGCAACGTGAACTGTGAACGTGTTGCCCAAATAGAGCCCGGTCTCCATCGACGACAGTGGCGTCCGACGCGTCGATGCCCGCTTATCACGGCACACCGTATTTCCTCATCCACTCGATAAACTCCGTGCACAGTCGTCCATCTGCATCTGCATCTCCTGCGATTCGAATATCGATGATGGCGTCCACCCAAGATTCAACCTAGCGCCCATCCCTGCATAAATTTGGTTCAGCATACCAACCATAACACAATTTGGCCGCGGGGAATGGATGCACGGGACGCCCTTTGGCGAAGGCAGTGTTCAGCTGGCGATGAGGTCTGACTTGAGTGGTTGGGTGTCAGTGATGGTCAAGATGTGTCGCCGGGGATAGAGATGATCGACAGCGTAGCGCCGACACTAGCGAAGATGATGCCATGAGCGAACTTTTTGGTGCCCGCGGTTAGTGGGGCCACAGTACGCGCCAATCCTGACTCCAGTGCATCCCAGCTGCTAGTAGACTCGATATGATTCCAAAGGCTAAGAATATTGTGCCTCTAGCCAGACTTCTCTTTGGTTGGGTGATGCTATATACTAACGGCTTGCTCAGCAAACGCTCTCTATTTTTACATCCAGAAATAGCAATTAGAGTAGGATTTCTTAAAAGATTCGTCTAGGATCAAGTATTTCTTAAAAGGCCCTCTTTCTCTTGGTAAGCCTGTAGATCATCTTTTACTTGTTCGCAGCTATATGCCAAAGCAGCTTCGCAGTTTAGGGGGTAAAATATATTAATTTCCTTACAGTCGGCGCGCAACTCTAAGCCGCGCAGCAGTTCCATTTGAGCTATTGCCTTTATTAGCTTGAAATTCGCCTGAAGAAGGGCTTGCTCTGCCTATTCTAAAGGCACTCTAGGCCTGTAGGACTCCTTGCTCTCGAATGTGACGTTTGGATTAATGCACATCTTAAGAAATTCAACGTGATAGTGATTTTATGCTAAAGGAAGAGAATTTTGATGTTTTAAGGCAGAAAGTACTGATTTCATTCGATACTAGGTATGAGATATGGAACGCGGAACTTTTTTATATCCTAGGCAACATCTGAGGTGGTCCCAGTTTGGGGCCCTCTAACGTCACCCGGCATATATTTTGTAGCAAGATTTTATGTTGAACTTCTGAAGGTCAAAGAGTTTCAAATTTGTTGCTACATCGCCAGAATCCCATCAAGGGGCTGGCTGGACTAAAAACAGTGTGTTTTGCTAGTAAACCTGTCTCTCCTTCCCAATGGAGGCTTGGCGTTACACAACCCCGCCTCGCGGCCAGCGCCACTTCAACATTTAATGCTCCCGCTTGCAAATGTTTAGTTCCTACAACTCCATCATTGGCAACAATCAAGTTGATCATGTGTAAGCCATTGAACTCGCCAATATTATTTCGTTTCCTTGCACGTCCCGGGCTCAAAATCTGGCTCACGCATGGCTGAACGAAACGACAATGTTCAACTACTCGCAGCCCTCGTCGATTGGGACGATGTTGAAGATAGCGAGTACCGCTTCCTCGTTGATGGCAAGGATGTAAAGTACATTACAACAGCACCAGGGAGCTTTCCAAAGGACGACCGGACGTTTGCACCAATTCTCATCCCTCTGCTACCAAAATTACCGCCCGGCGATTGGAACGAGGGCCATGTATCCAAGGACAAGATTACTGGGGAGCTTGAATTCACCAGATATACCACCGTTATTCTCCCCGGAGTGGAAAACAACTGGCACCCGATAAAAGTCGACCACTTGGAACTTGTCAAACTCGCCCGCCTTCGCCAGAACATTCATAAGGTCACTCACCCCCGATTTCCTCGCCCTATAGTTGTTAAGTTTGCAGAATTCCCCTGGAAAATACCGCAGATAGAGCTTGAGACTACAGCTTACCAACAGATCAATGGTGCTGGCATTGGTCCTACTTTCCTAGGACACGTCACGGAGTCCGGCAGGACAATTGGCTTTTTAATGGATTTCATGGAAGGTCTACACACCGCCGGTCAAGAAGACCTAGCCGTCTGTCAACGTATTCTGTTAAAACTGCATGGGCTAGGCTTGAGACATGGAGATATCAACAAGCATAATTTCCTGGTGGGAAATGAAGGCGTGCTGATGATTGATTTCGAGGCGACAAAGGAGTGTGATGTCAAAGAAGAGCTGGAAGAGGAGTACAGCAGGCTTGGGGAATCGCTGAAGGATCCGTCTTATCGGGGTGGCATTGGTCCGAGAACAGTCGGGCGTCCAGCATAAAACAAATCTGTTATTTCAATCATGCATCATATATTGCTGCCGCTGCATTTATATCTGCTTTTCCATGAAGCAGCCGCTCTATGACTGCAAGGTTCCCTCCCGCAGCTGCTGTCTGAAGCGCTGTTCTGCCGTTGAATTCTGCTGCTTCTGCATTAACCTCTGTATTCTCCTTTAGTAACCTCTCTACGACTGCTAGGAAGCCTCTTCCCGCCGCTACTAAGAGTGCTGTTCTACCATCTGATCTTACTGCTGCTACATTAGCATCAGCCTTCCAATGGAGCAACTGATCGACTACCACAAGGTTACCCTCCATCGCTGCCAATGAAAGCAGCGTTCGACCATGTATATCACTGACGTCAACCTTAGCGTTATGGGTCTTAATTAGGAGCTCGACTACTGCTTCATGCCCATTCTCTGCTGCCCAAAAAAGCGGCGGCTGCCTGTATCGACTATTCATTAAGTCTATATCGGCGACGTTTAAGGGTATTCGGGCGGCTCGTATTCCACGAATGCCTTCCTTTCCCACAATTGTTTTTGCAAAGCTCTCCATTGCTTCTCGGAATTTCGATTCTGCCTTTGCATACTCTTCCACATCTCCCAAATACGAGTGCCGAGTTCCATGTTTGTATTATTTTATCTGAAAGAGCCTCTGACTCTCCGTACTTTCCAAAACATCGCGATAATCCAAACGAGTTTTTCCAGTTCCAAACTAAATGAAGGTCGCAGACATCAGAGCTGTTAACCAGTTGCAGATACTTTGACCACTCGACTTCCTTACTTCCTATCCGTGTAGTCTGCGGAGGAGTCGTTGCAATCAGAATAACTGCCCATTGATCATACACTCCCTAATGATCGTAGGTTTAGAAGCACCTTGTAGAAGGCAGATAAAGCCTCCAACCATGATTGATTTTGCCGAAGGCTGGAGTTTCCAGTGGCTAGTCCAGTTTTCAGTTTGTCTTGATGGACCCATCCTGTTCCTTAAGATAACATCCACACCTTGTCTCCTGCTCTCACTTACTACAATTTGTGTGGAAGAAACTTTGCTAAGAATGAACCCCCCGCTCTTGATTAATTGCAGCCTCTTCATTGGGCCAAATGTGTACGGATACCTGTTTGCCAAGAATATGCCTGATTCGTGTCTCAAAGAGGTCTTTCCATGGAGCATTGTAGTCGGGTTTTAAACTGGCTTCGCTGAAAGCACCGGAGCTCATACCAAGCAAAGCAAACACCTTATCGGAGCGTAACGTAGCCTCATGGGCATGGTACATGTCAGTCAGCTCGTTCAATGAGTATGTTCCATGAGAAATCCTACTAGGCTTCTTGGGTCTGAAAATCGCCCCTCCTATCAGGTAGGCCACTGAACGAATCAAACTTCGTAAGTTTGTTCGTACATCATAGAATGTCATCAATGATTCCACGCCCAAACCAAAGGCGTGCCCATCGATCTCTGTCGACCCACAAACAATTAGAATATGTCGAGCTGCGGCAACCTCGTGAAGCACCTAGTTCGGCCGTTTAGCTTTTATTGTAAACAATATCGAGTATATGTTCTCTTACCCATATACGGCGAAACCACGGTCGTTGTAAAATCACAAGAACGGCCTTCTCAATCGCTTCGTCATTTGATGTTTGCGTGGATTGCTTACTTCCAGCAACGCATATCTCTTTCAGTGCCTGGTCGCTATCATTTGCCGCCTCTCCAAGCCAAACAATTACGCGGATTGCGTGACTATAGACCTTCGCTATGAACTAAATCTGGCTTTCTTTCTCTTTCTGATTCGTTTGGTCAATGCATATAGTATCTTCCCAAAGAATTCGCTCCATAGAGTGGTTTCGAAGCCTTAAGAGCGCTGCGTGTAGGTTGACGGTGACATCGAAGTTGTGGCTGTGTAAATGTACACTCCGCTTCTGCTCGGGATCGCCCCATAAATAGGACAAAAATGAGTTCCAAATGATTTCTGGAGGGAGTACTCGAAGAGTTCACATTGAATATCAGAGGACTCGGCCTCAGCTGGCACTAGGCGGAGCAGGCGAATACTATCACGTGCTGACGAGAGCGGAGAGTAACAAAATTGGGTCATCATGGTAACAGATATCACACATAGAGAGTTGAGCCTATATTGTCATAAAAATGTGATTGTTGAACTATAGAGTCAATTGTTATTGTCGAGGTAATATTTTTTCAGCTGCCAATGGTGCCTTGCTTGCCAAGCTGCCCCCCAAAATCACATGAGTTGACCAAAGCTGCAGACCTGGTAGCTCTTGCCCTTCAACAGTAGTAACAATAAGCAGAGTTTGGCACCCCAATAACAGACTTTTACTGTCTCAAGCCATAATGATGGAACACTTTTGAACCTATGAAAGGGCCACGTGCTATGGCAGACCTGTTCAGTTAGCAAGGTAAGCTGGCAAGACTACCACATAAAAATGAGGCAGCTTTATTTAAATTTAAATCTATAATCAACTTATGATAATTGTATCATATTGCATATTATACGGAAACCTCATGCGCAGTGTGGTACGAGGTTTCAAGAGCAGCCACTTACGTTGTTCTGCAAAGAGGCGAAGCACGAGGCTTAGACCACTAAAGCCACCTGAGGCCGCTCACTCGCGAGATTACTTAGAGACTCGACTTCCAGCTTCTTTGAGGAAAGTAAACATCAAAGCATAATGTCGGGAATCAGATATCGTCTTCCTTCACGCAAAGCCCCCGATGATGGTACCCGTTCGGCTCCGAGACGTTCAGTAAGGGTAATCCTACCACCAGAAGAGAAACCAAGGCCTATAGATCCAAATATTTTTCCTGAACGAGTATGCCAGTCCTGCCAGAAGATCACGCTTCATGGCCTCTTGAACACGTCCGAAGACTCGCGGGAGGAGGATGAATTGTACTGGCTTGATTACGATCGAGATCTTCCCACAAATTGTCCTTTGTGCAGCATAATTTTCAACTCCATCTCTCGCGGGAACGAGATCGTTGGACGCGTCAGAGTTGGATTGAGCGTCGATGACCGTAAGCCCGAGAATGATATATACTCTGTGAGGCAAATTCGTCAAGTTCTAATTAGAAAGTGCTGGGGAGGCAATGCGCATATTGCTGGAGGTGGTGAATTCCGCATTTACGCTGAACCAAGTGTGTAACTCTACCTCTGCGGGTTTGCAAGTTTGCTTCCATGTCTGACTCTCTGTAGATTCACATGCTGCAAAATTTGTGCCGAGTCGGCGAGCACCATCGTCCAACTTGTCGGATTCCACATTTGAGAAGATTATTGGCTGGATTAAAGATTGCGACGAAACGCACACAGCTTGTCAAGGCCACTTCGCGCAGGCTTCTAGGACAACAACGCGATACCTGCCGACAAGAGTCGTTCATGTTGGCTCTGCAACCCGACAGCCTCATCTTCACATCTCCCAGCCACAGCAGAACGACCGCTATATCGCGTTGAGCCACTGTTGGGGTAAAAGTTTGCAAGTCAGAACTCTAAACGAAAACATCGAGCAATTCAAGGAAGAAATCATATTTGACAACCTGTCCAAAACTTTCCAGGATGCGATCCGTGTAACAAGACGGCTGGGCATCGAATACATTTGGATTGATTCTTTATGCATCGTGCAAGACGACAAGAATGACTGGCTTCAAGAATCCGAGCGCATGGGTGCCGTTTACGCAAATGCCTATATAACCCTCGCTGCAACCTGGGCAGCGGATGGAAGTGGTGGGCTGGACAGCACCCGCCCTTCGAGCAACTGGATCAAATTCCCGTGTGATGGTTCAGATGAAGCCAAAGGACATATGTGGTTCACTGACGCTTCATGGACGTCTCAGACCGACATTGATAAAGCACCGCTAAACACTCGTGGTTGGGTATTCCAAGAAAAGATGCTCTCACGGCGTATCATCCACTTCACATTCTCACAGGTTTATTGGGAGTGCAAGAAGCGTTTTGTCGGAGAAGAATTCGAGGACAAAATTCATTTCCTAGGTAAAACCCTGGAACCGTCACAATTCTGGGCTGATGTGAACACATTTACTCACGTTGGATCATTCCCAATCCAACGTACAAACGATATCCGCGATGAGGGGAACACCAGTTCGCACGTCTACAAGTTCTACAACGGCTGGAGGGCTTTGGCGCCATACTACTGCACACTGCAGTTGACTAAGGCGAGTGATCGATTGATAGCTCTGCTGGGTATCATACGAGTTGTCGAAAAACAGACCGGGTTCCGTTGTGTTGATGGCCATTGGGATGATGGTTCATGGCGCTTTGTGCGCGAACTGATGTGGCTCCCTAAAGGACAGAAAACCATGTCATTGCTTTCTGACAATGAGCGATCTAGGCTATGTTCTTCATGGTCATGGGCATCCCTAGAGGGCCCAATAGAGCACTACTACCACACCATTGTCACCTGGCAAGACTACGATTTGAAAGATTGTAGCCTCTATCTCGAGGCAATCGAAAGTAAAGTTGACGTGCCGTGGCCAAGCCATCCTCTACTAGTTTCGGGGATGCTACGAACTGTGTACAAAGGCGAATATGGAGGAAGTGAGTACCCCTACCAGAGTAGCTCAGGAAGACGCACCTTCATTGTAACGGCAGAAGAATCTGGGAAAGCCGTTGGGTGGGTCTGCTTCGATTTGGAGGATAAGGAGCCAGAGCAGTTTTACGTTACTCCTTTGTATCTGTGCGACAGCGGCTTTAGAATAGCATGCCTTGCTCTAATTGAACGACACGGAACTGAGAGCAGGGGTTGTTATTTTGAGCGTGTAGGTGTGGGACACATCGAGGTTATGATTCGTCCTGATGGTTCCAAATGCGGTGACATGGAGTTGTTCGAGACATGCGAAAGATCTGCGTTCTGCATAATCTAAACATGCTAGCCGGGTAGACCACTAGTTGACTATGGATGAAAAGTAAGGGGCAGGATACCTGTATCCTATGCCGGCTTCCAGACGCTTCAATTTTTTTTTCCATTGTATTGCCTGTTTCTACTCTGCTTGAACTATTCAAACTGAGCTAAATGTAAACGATAATTCTCGCCCTGCCCAGAAAATACAGGCAACAATAAATCCACAACAAATGGGTGTTTGATACCATCTGCTAGTAAATTACTTTCCTGTTGGGTAGAACTCCCCCTATGTGGGTACAGTTTTCTAAACCTATTGACTGAACCCATAACCAGACTACTCCGCCTTTATCTGCTGGAGAAACAGGACAAACGAAATTCTCCTCCGGCGTCTTCCGTATGAAGATGCATCTGAAGTTTTGGTCAGCTCAAGATCGAATTCCGAGTATACCTGACTTTAGAGGGCGTGGTTTGTCTTTATTGGGTTAGCTTCCAGAATCGTCTTGCCACTCTTCTTAGACGCAGTAACGAGATGCCTTCAACCACTATCGTTCATCATGCTGCTGTTTCTTGCTGGAATTAGGGGCTAGCTTTGACAGGAGTTCTTCCCATGGCGGCACTATAACGGACCCCGTCATAAGCGTACTTGCAGACCCTGATAAAATCCTCGATCCTGATATCTTCAATCCTCGCGTATCACTTTTTAAATTACTCCCTTCAACCGTTAATAAGTACATCTAGCCGCTGACTGGTTCCAATAATTGCAGCTCCATGCGCCAAATTGGGTTCCCCTCGCCTGTTAAGAAATTTTAGACTGATTGAATATTCTGCCAGGCTTTAACTTCGAGGTCGATATCAGAACTGAAACCTATTTCTCGAATTTAGTGAATTTCTACCCAACAGATATCTGATAAATTCTGTAGAGTACGTAATGGTAGGGTTGACTCTCTTCTTATAACTTGCACTGTAGAGTGCTCAAAAAACAGAGGAGCAGGTCAGAGGTTGCATAGCAAATACTTATATGCCACGCATTGACTGGATATTGAAGGTTGGTATTGCAACACAGTATACTTGCTAAAATTGCCAGAGAAACCAGTATCATCTTGATTGTGCGCCATGATAAAGCACGGCACAAGAAGGTAGCCTTCCCTCTCACAACTTAAATCTTAATGACCCGCGGACTTTGCGGGTCAGCCACCACCCCTACCAGCGGCAGCAATAGTAAGCGATTGCAGTCTCGTTTTGATGAAAAGCTTGCAAATATAAAGTCTTCGAACATTATTCAATTTTCGGAGACGGAAAATTAAAACACCATGGATCCGGTGGATTCTAGAGCTTGAACTGCTGATCAGAAATATTGGATACGCTCAGTGATTCATAGTCATTTTTCAGAGCGATCGAGGACAGATATCGCTAGACCGAGAGCCGTATTCACAGCTTGGATGAACTGTGAACAATCGCGACAAGAAGGACGACTGATGAGGATTGTCGCCTGCTTAAGTAGAACAGGTGGCTTCGCCCGTCGAAGAAGCACATCCTCCCCAGACTCAATGAGTACATGCCTGCTAATGAAATATGCGATAAGCTGCTTCTCTGCATGGCTGGCGTAATATTGGCCATCTATTCCGCGATCTCGTTGCTTGTCAGTCTGAAGTTTGTGGCCCACGGTTGTAGAGATTCCCATCACCTCGTCTGTCCACTCTCGTCCTGATACAGTGACCTTGGTCTCTTCGTGACTCCAGCCGCTCATGGCCGCTATGGAAGGATAATTCGGTGGCCGCTGTAGAGAAGCAATTGTTTTAAACTCATTTCGAACGTGAAACTCTGCTATCGGTGCAATAAGTTCAATAGATCCTCGATTGGTTTTTTTGAAGGAGTGCGTCCGAAATTCTCGATCATATGTAGGTGCTCGTCCGCTTTTAGTTTCTTCCGGTTCCTTTAGCAATTCAAGTATCACTTTCCGAGCTTGATTGGCAGTGAAAGTGACTTCTCGGTACACCTGATCTTGTCCACCAGAACGCAAGTAACGTTCTTCGTCATTCTGCAGGGACGGCTCTGCAAATTCGATAGCTTGGCGGCCATGAGAATCGCGAAGCTGCCTATTTGCACCACATTCCAGAAGGTTTTTGACATTGTCGATTCGTCCCCAAAGTGCTGCTTCCATGAGGGAAGACCTACCATGCTTGTTTTGATAATCGATATTGGTTCCATGCTCAAGCAAAAGCTTTATTATATCGGGATACTTCTCGCAAGCTGCTAAGACAAGTGCTGAATTGCTCTCCTTATCAATGCCATGTAAGAACAGCTTGGCTTCCGGGCTTGTACTGATATAGTCTTTCACATATTCGTAGTCTCCAAAGGCTACCATTCGGCTTACAACATGATTCAACCTCTTGAGGGTAAACGTATCCTCTCCTCCAAAATACTGATGTAGACGCCGAAGTATCTCATCTTCCATGCCGATGGTAATCATTTCTGTAGCATTCCTCCAACTCGCGCTATCCAGGGATTCATCCACGCCCAAGTTGAGCCCGGCTAAGGCACTTTCAAGAGGTTCTACTTCGGACTCTGGCATTTTTGCTCCGAGCGCAACATAGAAACCAGTAGATTTGTCAATTTCGTATGCAGTGTTTTGAGCGCGCGTTGAGAAAGGATACGCAAAGCGATAAGATGGAAACGACAACGAAGATGGGTGGTCGCAGTGAGAGGCGCGGAAAATGCTTTTATAGCTGCCACCGAAACCGTGCGTATGGATCTTCGTGCAGTATGGGCATTGTACCGAGACAGTGTGGAAGTTCCAACGCTGGACTGGAGCAAATGGAATGGCTATATTTCCAGACGGAGACATGAGTTTGACTGTATTTAGGGATACTCTTGCGGATGAAGATTCAAAGAATTTTTGCCGCTGCCCCGAGATTGGATTCTATACATTCCACCTGAGCGGAAATGTGGCACAAAGCAATAAATCCGTCAGCCGCTGCAATTGGATGAGACCGCGAGGATGACGTCCGAAGGAGGGGAATGCTTGGCGCTAGCTGAGGTACTGATCAGTGAGGCTATTGATGGATGAATTTGGGCAATGCAACGGGCACCAGGCCAATCATGGCCTACCACGCAATCAGAGGGCGTTTCTAGCAGTATTACTCTCCATCAGACTTTTATTGGTAGTAAGAGCGAACAAGTAAGTTGTTAATGCACCAAAGGGATAATATTGTGTACACAGGAATGCTTGCTTGTAACGTCCCTCCCTGCGTAGCGAAAAACCCCCCGTGCCGAAAAATATAAGAGGTACTTTGACTTTAAATAACTTAAAATCTGTGCACACATTAATATTCACGATAACTCTCTATAAGTTATATACTATAGCTATTCCTAGATATCTAGAACCCCTTTAATCTAAAAATTACGTTATATATTATTACCTTCGCGCCAGATTTATAGAGAGCCTTATTCTTTAGTAAAATAGTGTACCTTCCCTATAGTACTACTATTAAGCTCTTACTACTCTATAATACTTATAATAGTGTTATCTAAGCCTTAGAACCTTACTACGATACTTAGGGGTTATTACTAGCCTTATATCTACTATCGCACGCAAATTTATATAGGGTTACTACCCTAATTAGTACCTCTAATTAGAATGATTACTAGTCCTAGCTAGTGCGAAATAGCTATATATAATTATTATAGTATACTATATACTCTATAATACTTAGTAGCTGCCACACCTATAGCTGTGTAAAGTCTTAGTAAGTAGGCCGGCCTTAGCCCCGCAGCCTTACGAACCTAACTTAACCTTTACTATGCCTCTAGTTAACTAATTCACCTCTTATAGAATTCGCCACCTCATAAGGTTATAGTCATAACGGGTCAGCCATCCTCCCTGCTAGCGTGATTAACGCGTTCGTCTGTCTCTAACGAGGCTCAAGTGGCAAACTTCAACACGTGGTTTTAAAGTAGCCATCTCCTCACTTAATCTAGAGGATGCTCGAAGCTTCGCTGTAGTAAATTGTAACCGAGTAGGACCGGGTCAAATAGAGACTCAGGAACTGCGCTGAATTATCTATCTTGACCTGGACTGGGAGGTCTATGTACAAGACAATCGGGCCGATACAGATCAACTAGCTGAAGCCAGGACGTCAACCCAAGGCCCTTGCCCTGGCTAAATGGTCGGTCACATAAATTAGCAAGCTATACATTCATGTTAATACCCGACCCTCTCTATGAAATAGAGATAATAAAAAATATAGGATGGTAAGTTATCACTGCATAAACGCTCTAAGGCCTCAGGATGTATCTAGCTAAACATTGCATATCCATGATCTTTCAGTTCTAATACAGATGCCCATCGTCCTCCCTAACACTACTAAGCATAATAGCCGATACTCCGAGGGTAGCCACACTAGATTCTCTAAAACATATTATCCATACACCATCTAGGCTTAAAGCTATCCTTCGATACTTTAGATTTTGCTCCGAAATGGCAGAAGTATAGTTGAACCCGATAGAGTACTAATGTCGATAGTGCCAATTTCAGTATAAAGATGTGAGTTAGTAATGTCAAACGAGATGCGGTTAAGTCCCTTGCCAATAATGAGCATTCGGAGGCACTCGCCGCTGCCCGGGTCCCAGATCTTGACTGTCTCATCGTCCAACGCCGACGCGAGGAAAGCCACTGACCGAATCGCTATAGCACTCAAGGATCTGAAGACATTCGCCATCGCCTATATCCCAGACTTTAACTGTGATTGTGTTGTGTATATGTTCTGTCTTGATCTAAGCTCGGTAGTAAGTGGACCTTAAATAGTCTGGCTGATGATCAGTCATGTAATGTAGTCCTAAGCTAAACAGAACTCTTCTAGATGCTAGGGTCGAAGCCATATTTGTTTACAAATCATTAGACAGATCTAACTAGAGGTTATATTGCTTGATATTCTGGGCTCACTTATTGCACAAGAATTTCGAAGCAACATCTATCTTTTCTAGAATGGTTAGCGACTGCATGATGGAGAATAGTAGGCTTGATTATTAACGGGTGTCTACATCTGTAACTAGTCTTTTACAGTATCTCTGCGACATCTTCAGGAATTGTAACCTCATCTTCACAAGTGATTTATGTGTTAAGTGCATGATTTAATTCGATAGGAAAAGTCAATTAAAGACAGAGAGAACTATGCAATCAAAGACTCAAATCAGGACCACTGACCAGAACCTCCACCATCTTCATTGCCTGAAGTAGCACTACTAATAGTTCGAGTGTTTGAGGGGATGGAATATAGCAATTCAGTTTGCTTCCGCCCTTCGAGTCGGCCCAAACTATCCAGAATGTGATAATTGTTGCTACCAGTTTCTCGGCCGTATTCTGCCGGGGTAAGTCCTCGCTTGTTTCGCGCCAATGAATCAGCTCCGGATGCCAGCAAAAGTTTGAATACTTCCTTGCTAGAACTACCAATCACTCCCCTTCCGATCTGGTCGGTCCGGTGGACTGCCCAATGAAGAGGTGTATTTCCACCACTTGTTTTCGCCCAAATGAGCTCATAATTAGTCGTCTTGAGTAGGAGTTCAATCGTTGGTATATCTCTTGCAAACTGTGCGGCAAAATAAAGTGGAGTTTAGCCCCCTTTAGTGGAGCAGAATGGGTCAGCTCCGTGGGCAATAAGGGTGCGGACAAGATCCTCTATGCAAAGTTCACTACTCCAGCAAACATAGTGCAAGGCGGTAAACCCGAAGTCGTCTTTTACATTTAGATCAACCCCTTAGTCTACGAAATATACTGACACCGCACTAGCCACTTTAGGGGCTATCGAGAAATCCGCACTATGACGGCAGATAAATTCGTGAAGTGCCGTTCTACCCGATGGAGTGCACTCTTTAAAGATAATTTGATCCTGAATGACCGCATCTAGTGTTCTCCTCTCTCCAGTCCTGAATGCTATCAGAGCCGCCTCCACCAATTCTAGGATTCGGGGCTTCCTTAATTTTAGGACTTTTCTTAGCAAGCCTGAATGGCGGCTCCAGGCAGATTTTAATACGATTTGTCCGTAAGTATCATCGTTAAGTGAGGTTATATTGAAATGTTCGAGAAGAAAGTCCACAGTTGACTCATGCCCTTAGTGAATTGCATAGCAGAGGGCAGATTTCAGCAGGGGAGATTGGTCGCGTTTTCTCGAATATTCCCCAGTTCCCACTAGCAGAAGTCTAAGGAAAAAGGTAAGTCCGCAAATGCTGAGGAGCTCGACTCCAGTAATAGCATAATTCATTTACGGACTGAGGCCGTCCAAATTGTAGCGTGCAAGTATATACCGACGGAATTCGAAAGTTGATTCGGGCCAGATTGTGAGAAAATTGTCGAAAGCGCTAATCAAGTCCTGGTCACATATTTCCACTCCTTCGGTAGCCTTCCTCAGGTGATAGGACCAATGTCGCAATGCATACGGGAGGAATGTGTGTTTCTGAATTTCTTAAGCCGTCTCATAACTTGTAGCTGCGCTAGCATAGGGGTCTGGGAAAGGAAGACTTGATTTAGCAGTGACACGTTCTAAGCATCGAATGGCGATAGTCTTATAGGCGAAACGAGGCGTCGCCAGTTGAACACCGGTTTGATCCATCATTGCTCTTGAGATGAGATAATCCTTCTCAGAGATATAATAGAAGCACACACTCTGGCCGACCTTTATAACTCTCAGCAATGTGCTCAATCTAGAGATGTTAAGCCGGACGCGGTTTATTGCAGACTCGTGTGGGGATTCTACTGTGCTGCATTTCAGCCTCTCAGAAGTTGGTGTAACCGACAAATATGCAATCTCGGCGATCGAAAGCAGGGATCTACAATGCGTGACAAGAGTAAGAATATGCCCCGCCTCTTGCTGGGTAGATATTGGTATATCTAAGAGGAGTTTCTCGTAGAGAGCGGGCAGTTCCTTTGGTGCTCCTTGGAGAATTTCCGCAACACTGCGCTAATCGTCTGCAATAGCTCTAAAGAGTAACACCACAGGAAGAAAGACGCCAGAATTTTCTACTTTCATTTTATCAACAATCAGCTGTCTCTCAGTCGGCGAGAAATGCTTAAAGTCTCCAATCCTGGACACTTCCTTGTAAACGAAAGTGTTAATATCTTCAATAATATAATCGTCCTTATCGTCCATGCTCATATGGCAAAACGATCCTTCGGAGCGCGCCGCCCATTGGGAGAAACACTTCCGTAAAGTATTGTCCGGTCGACTTAAGAAAAGAATCTTCAGGCATGGTCACTCTCCAATAGCAGAGTGAAACATTTCGATAAGGCTTTCTTGTGCTTAATGTTCACATTCATCAATACCATCTACAATCAAATACACTTGGTCGAGACCAGTCTCTTTCACTATTTTACACAGAAGCGTCCAGAGCCGAAATGGGGGCCGGCTTCCGCCACTTGGTACGTTTTAGATCCCTCTTCCACCAAGGTATAGCCGATCGTACTGGAGGATTCTCTCCTAAATTTGGGGGAACTGATCTAAAAGTTGATATATTACAATCGAAAGGATTCTGCTTGCGGAGTTATTATGTTTCTCGTGCACAAAGCTGTAAGCTACCGCGCTCTTGGAACGATATTCAAGATACTTCATATTTTGCACGAGATAAGCAACCAGGTAGCTTAGAAGAGTTGACTTCCCAACACCGGGAGATCCAGAGAGCCATAGTACACATGATTGTTGTCTTGAGCGCCACTGTTAAATCTCTTCAGCAGTAATAAACCAATCGCATGTCTAATCGTATCTCTGCTGCTTAATTTTGTAAAAGTAGTTATTGTGATCGAAATGTTTGAAAGACTTCAGGTACATAGGAACGGTGAAGTCACCATATCCGTAAGTTGGGGGGCTGTGTTCGTTATAAGGAGGCAAAATCAAGGCTTACTACTGCTGGACACCGTTTAAAAGCTTAGTGATCTTCTTCCGGAGCCGTCCGAACGCGTGTTCTTCCCCTTCGCCATAGAGAAGCGGCATGCAGATATTAAACATACCTAATAGTGAGTATGCTTTGTCCTCTTTGCGCGTAGTCTGACGGCTTTCTATCCATGAAAATTGTTCCTCGACGCTAAATTCGCATGGAGGTGTCCCTTAAAGGGCTCGCATTGTAATACCCGTTATCTCGTGAATTTTTTACTGTAGCGTTGTCCTGTTACCTAGGAATTTACCTTCTGAGGAGAAGAATTTGACTGAACGTGGGGCGAGAAGCTCTTGAAGGGTCCATCCCCGGGTAAACCATCTGCTCTCCTAAAAATCTAGTTCCCAAATAAACTTTGCGGATTTATTACTTTTTCTTCGCGTATTTATTGAAACATCCGATAGATGGACGTAGCATTCCCTTGCATTCTGATACCAGCGAAACATAGAGTTGATGGCATCTTGAAGTACAACCTGATTAGACTTATCGATGCAACAAGTATCCACCCAAAAGTATCGCAGGCCATCACGCTCGGCCTGTTGTCTGCAGAACCGGATCTTATTATAGCCAGTCTTGTCCTGTCCAGTGCCATCTATTAGATCTGAAAAGGTAACCTCTTGTCCCTCTTACCAAGTATGCGAAAGGATCGCATAGGGGGGGATTGTATCGTCACCCACTAAGTCCTTCGTGAGGCTAAATTCGCCAGTGTTATTAAGTTGTAAAAGACGCATCGCTTTGCGAGGCGCTTTGACGGGGGCGTATGCGGTAGGAATAAAATATCGGAGGCTCAAAAGTGGCAGCCTAGCTGAAGAGATGAGCACGGCAACTCGCTCGGCCGTTAAGAATACCACCAGTCGTACCTATTGAGGTTAGCGAGTATACAGGAGAATAGGACGCTAGGCTGTACTGGAGAATCGCAGCTGAAAGTAAGACACTAGAAGAGTACTTTGAGCTGACTCTGTTGTGCTATAGCATATCCTTAGTTTTGTGAGGGGGTTTTCAACAATCTCCGCTTGGAGTTGCAGCCGATTGCACAGCCTACAATGTGGCGCCGTAAGGCAGAAGGCGAATACGCGAGCGACTAGGCTGAATATACTTATAGAGAAGAGAACGAACGCGTTAATCACGCTAGCAGGGAGGATGGCTGACCCGTTATGACTATGACCTTATAAGGTGGCGAATTCTGTAAGAGGTGAATTAGTTGACTAGAGGCATAGCAAAGGTTAAGTTAGGTCGCAAGGCTGCGGGGCTAGGGTGGCCGATGGGTAGGGGTTGGGTTACCCCGCGGGTTACCTCTTATTTTAGCTATAACGTTCCTAAATTATAACGTAATTTAATAACTTTTAGCTTATTTTATAGATCTAATCTATATCTATAACTTTTATATATAAAATTTCTTTTTAAAAAAATAATTACGTAAGTTATTAAGGTTTTAAAGCGTGGGTACTGGTGGCTAGGCTGGTCGGGTGGGTATACCCCCTAATCTTTCTTTTATTTATTCCTCTATCAATACTAGTCCAAATTAGGTAAATTTTAGTTTATTTTATAGCTATTAGCTAGATCTATAAATCTAGAATTTTAATTACGTAATATATCTTTTATTACGTCAGTTATTTCAATACCCATTTTTCGATACCCACTTGATTAGGCCACCAGTACCCACGCTTTAAAACCTGAATAACTTACGTAATTATTTTTTTAAAAAGAAATTTTATATACAAAAGTTATAGATATAGATTAGATCTATAAAATAAGCTAAAAGTTATTAAATTACGTTGTAATATAGGAAAGTTATAGCTAAAATAAGAGGCAACCCGCGGGGTAACCCAACCCCTACCCATCGGCCACCCTACTGGTGGCCTAATTAAGTGGGTATCGAAAAATGGGTATTGAAATAACTGACGTAATAAAAGATATATTACATAATTAAAATTCTAGATTTATAGATCTAGCTAATAGCTATAAAATAAACTAAAATTTACCTAATTTGGACTAGTATTGATAGAGGAATAAATAAAAGAAAGATTAGGGGGTATACCCACCCAACCAGCCTATGCGGGGCTAAGGCCGGCCTACTTACTAAGACTTTACACAGCCACAGGTATGGTAGCTACTAAGTATTACAGAGTATATAGTACACTATAATAATTATATATAGCTATTTTATACTAGCTAGGACTAGTAATCATTCTAATTAGAGGTACTAATTAGGGTGGCGACCCTATATAAATTTGCGTACGATAGTAGATATAAGGCTAGTAATAACCCCTAAGTATCGTAGTAAGGTTCTAAGGCTTAGATAACACTATTATAAGTATTATAGAGTAGTAAGAGCTTAATAGTAGTACTATAGGAAAGGTATACTATTTTACTAAAGAATAAGGCTCTCTACGAATCTGGCGCGAAGGCGATAATATATAACGTAATTTTTAGATTAAAGGGGTTCTAGATATCTAGGAATAGCTATAGTATATAACTTATAGAGAGTTATTATTAATATTAATATGTATATAGATTTTGAGTTGTTTAAAGTTAAAGTACCTCTTATATTTTTCGGCACGGGGGGTTTTTCGCTACACAGGGAGGGACGTTAGGCGCTATTGAAGTTGTGGGGTCATATGGACCAGTGTGGTACTTCATCTGCCACCCCACGATACAGGTTCATACGACCAACGAATTGCATTAAAACGTTGTACATTATGCGAAAAGGTCACCCTTTTAATCTTATTTAAATAGGAGACGCTCTAATTAGAGATTTATAAACAATTAAATATACCAACGTAATTAGATAGTCAACATACGTAATTTAGTGCAACAACGAAAGTTCTCGTGTGTGATGAAACTGCATTCCTCAAATTCGCGATCCCATCAATTGTCTCGGTACAGGAGGGTCTCGCCACACATGGAGGGATGTTAATTCGCAGGCTTTTCTTTATCATAAATTAGAGCACATTTATTTTCTCAAGAATTTCTTCTCAGCTGGAGCAAACTTCTCCCCATCCAAGCATTGTTGTGGCATTTTATCATGACGTTTCAGGCCTTCTTCGGTCAGCCTCTTCACCGCGTTTACCATGCTCCGCAACTTTGAATCCTGGTCTGTATTTCCTTTCCTACGCCCTGGTCTACCATCGTCGATGAGCTGCTCATCGGTCCATTCGCTATCATCAACTTCGACCCAACCAGATGTTTCAAATTTGTCCTCTTCCGGCGGAACTGAAAGAGAATCAAAGTTCTCCGAAGTGCTGCCAATCAGACCGGGAATACTGTGGTAGAAGTATTGCGCATTGAGAACTTTATCAACATGTGTGTTGGTATCATCACTTTTTGATGGAGGTCGAGGACCGCCAGTCAAAACGACCTTCGGACCACGACGCATTGTATTGGTTGAAAAAGGAAGTTTTGGATTTCTTAGTGTTCTTGGGAGAAAGTGATCGTTGAATAAATACAAGTGGTACTCCGAAGTACCGTTAGCATTGTGAATGAAAAGGAGCACGAACACTATGAAAATTCTCATCTCACAATGTAAGTTTGCTCGGTGAAATACTTGGGCAGTTGCTGCACACAATGTGTATAGCTAGTTATGCATAGTGAACAATTGCTCTCTATCTGTTGTACATCTAATTAACAAACGTTCACAACCGTATACCCTCACAACTTAGCCATTAGCAATTAATGATAAACATCAGTGGATGTCCTGTCACATGTATTTATCTGTTTACAGAATCATCAGCACCGCAGGCAAACCACATACCAGAACTCATGCTATATTTTCGTTTCCTGACATTTTGCAGACTGGGAAGTGAACACCCAATTAAATTCTCTTGTGTTTGCATATGAGCCTCACTTATAAATACCTAGCATCCACTCAAATCTGCCTGGCATAATGTTTGCAGGCATGGGCTACAGTTACGGATCTAATGCTAGTGTTCAATATTTCACCTTTCCAGACTGGACTTCAGAAAGAAGTGGTGAAGTTATTGTGTAGTTGAGGCGACTTATAGGGAGGAGAGATTTATAGCATAACGCTACATGAAAAGCGATGAGTAGATATATGACACGACTTGTAAAACTGGTAACGTGTATTGAATCAACAATAAGTGTGTATTATGAAGTGGGTATATCGCACTAGTCTATAACATGTATACTATCAAGCTTGAACCAAGTTCAATTTGGGACATGCCTGAAGACATGTCTCTCCCAGCCATCAATATCATCAATGACTTGCTCCCTCTCGAGCCTGTAGTTACCAATCTTGGGTAGAATGACGGCCCAGACAAGCCAGTACACACCACCTGCAGCAATGATGCCGAAACCAACGATGCAGTGGAGGTAGTACGGTAGCTCCTCGTAGACGCTCTGTCCATCCGAAGGTGGCACGAACGGTGCAACGACGAGGTAGATGTTGCTAAGTAGGAAGAAGATGGCGACTGGGAGGGAAGCGCTGATCGGGGGATTCCAGTTCCACTTGCTGCGGTTGAGGTACAGATGGATGAGGCCGCCGGCCACGAAAACGTTGACGATGGCGAGAGGGTAAGAGATGACGCTGTGAGTAGATTAGAAAGAGTATGCATGAGTAAAGTGATGTGTGACTTACTTTAGGATAAAGTTGTATGCATCGCCAGGAGGTGGCGCAAGCATGATGATAACCGATACAAGCCAGTGCTCGAAGAGACCAGCAAGAGGAGCGTTGAACGGACGGTTGCTGGCCCAAAGTCGCGAGAAAGGAAGGATACCTTCACGACCTAGTTCTTGCACCAGACGACCTTGAGAGAAGATGACACTCAGGACGTTACCGAAGGCGGAAAGCGCAACAAAGACCGACAAAGCGCGTTCAGCCTTGGGGCCGAATACATTGCGGAACAGCGAAGCAGCCACAAGACGCTTGGAAGAGATGATCTCTTCGGCGGGCACAGCAGCAAAGTACGCAATATTCACGAACATGTAAAGAATTGCGACGGAGCCAAGGGCCAGCGGTGCAGCGATTTTGAGGGTGCGGACAGGGTTCTTGGTCTCGCTCAAAGCGTAGTTGGCGTTGCTGTAGCCGATGTAACTCCAGATGACGTTGTAAAGTGCTGTAACGACTCCGTATGCGCTACCAGTTGTTCCCTTGAAAGCATTGTCGAAGTTGTTCGGTTTGTCGATCTTGAGAGCACCACCGAGCGCCGCCCAGCCAGAGATGACGATGAGAAGAATGATCAATAGCTTGATTACGCCAAGCAGATTCTGAAGCCTCAGACCCCATTTCAAGGCCAAGCCGTGAATGAGGAAAGCGGAAGTGATGCAGGCGAGACCGACACCTCTCTGGTTCCAGCGGTTGACTTCGACATTCGCAGCGTGGAGGATGTACTCTCCGAAGACGACAGAGTTTGAACCAGCCCAGCCAAGGAGAATGACGTAACCAGTGTATAGACCGGTAGCTAGGAACCTAGGCTTGCGATAGACAAACTCGAGGTAGTTCTTCTCTCCGCCATTACGGGGAATAGCAGTGCCAAACTCGAGGTAAACCGCCATACCGGCAGCAGCGATCAGCATACCAGCGACCCAGATGAACAGGGAAAGCCCAACGCTACCAGACAGGGAGAAGATGGCACTGGACGTCGCAAAGATACCAGTTCCGATCATACGGTTGAAGATGAGGAAGACGGCCGAGGTGACACCAATCTGGCGCTTCGCCTGGCGAACCTGGTAAAGAGAGCCATTGTCGATATCTGAGGCAGGTACATCAGAGACGTCCTTTGTGTCGTTGTTTGGTGTTGTCGACGAGGTGGCCCCGTGCTTGGAAAAGAACCTCGACATGGTGGAGGTGGAGATAGTGGAGCGACTTGCAATGCAGGAGAGGATGCTGATCGACCTGTACCAGAATACCGGCCATCTTATAAAGGCTGCAATACCAGCAAACCGGTCCACTCCGTTAGAGCCGTCACAACCGTCAGCCTACCTGCCCTTTGGGAGGGCAGATGCGCCTGGGCAGTGGTCTGCGCGTGTGTGCCACGCCATTAGGGCGAACTTTTCGGGGCTACCGAATGGTGTGCCGGCACCAATACGACGTCAAGGGAACAAGTTACTCGAGATTTTCACAACAATGGCGAAGTTGATTGTTGGATTGCGCATGGCGTTGTATGTCGTGATCGGGTAGGCCATGAAAAAAAAGCTTGACTCCCGGCTAACATGCCCTTTTGGGTATAGCGCGGCTGCGAACGCAATTGAGCGTGAGAAACACAACATCGCAGAATCTCCAATCACTTCCAGCCCAGCGGTCTTTGGGCGGCTTTCGTCGGTTAGAAATGTATTTGTTGTACTGCAGAGGCACAGTTGCCTCGTTCCTTGTGCGCCTTTCAAGTATCGGATATCGTGATCAACTCCCCATGGCCATCTGATCCTGTGACGAGCCATGTTCTGACTGGTCTCAACAGACTCTATAGTCCCCAAAACATTCGGCTTGAGATGATATGAGAGTATACGATCTATTATTGCAGCTGTCGCTCAGTGCTCGCGAAGTTGTCTGACGCTGCAAATGTGAAGGATTACGAGCTCTGGCCAGTCTGATGGGTCCACGGCCATTCACGAGTCATTGCTGGAAGCGACATTGCCAAAAGCTCGTCAGCATTTAGTTTTAATAGAATTTCCTGGGCTTTGAAAATTGTTAAATGATCGCTCAGCAGAACTTCGATCTGGGACAGGCGTGATGCTGACAATTTCTCAACTTCCAAATCCACTTCCTCCCTAATAATCTTCGTGAATTGCATATCTCGAGCTATACACATGAAGGTATCCAGGGAGCCATTGGATCCCAGTACAGAAACACGGTCGCCTCGACCCGACATTATGCTACATGTTCGAGACAGTCATGGTAGTGAGATACCCTGCCCTGCCAGGGCTACCTGCATGCACTAGATCAACCATGTCCATGTCAGTGATCCCAAATGTCGAAGCGAAAGAAAGCAAGAATGCCTGTAACCCGATTAGGCTCAGAAGCCGTCCACCTCTTCTAGACTATGTTGCACACGCCGCTAGGGCGGCAGCAACGAGCACTACTCCTTCCGGATCCAGAAATAGCCAGATGTGTCCCGTCCGCCACTCCATCAGCCAATCATGCCAAGCAGTGTCACTTGATCCGGCCTGATCGTGAGACTGTAAGTGGGCAAGGCTCCTCCCCTCTAGTCATCTGACAAACACTGGTACAGCCACGTTAACGGATTTGCGTTGCGACATCCTCAGCGTAAATGAATCCATCCTGGCTATGAATGGGAAATGTATCTGCCATTGTAGGCGTCATACAGTCTCCGATCACTGCAATCAATCTTGAGCAAAATGAAAGAGGACAGGACGGAGGTAAGAAGTGATGTGCTGAAGCGCTTCGTTTGGGAAGCATAAAAGTGATATTGTGTCTTGTGCAGCAACGACAAACGAATAACAGTTCCTGGTATCTGGAAATCAACATCGGTAAGGAAAGCTCTGCAGCCAGGCTGTTAGAAGACCCGAAAGTAATACGTATGCAGAGCGGGAGCCATTTACCCGTCCGTGCCGTGCCGCGCTTGGCAGCAGGCATTTTCCATGAAGCTAGGCATATAAATGAATTTGTTTTTGAGAGACGAATTCTTACACATAAACTTAGACGAAAGTTGAAGAAGGCATCCAAAATGAAAGCCCATGTCAGTTATCAGATCGATTTGGCATGCTGAGAATGCTGTCCATACAAGCCGTCGCAAGCGGTGAGGTTTGGGGAAATCCAAAGACATCTCAAATATACAGCAACAAGCAATAGGGGCTTATTGAAGTGATTCGTTTGAGTATCTGGAAACAATGTAAAACTATCAAACATTGTGCAACAACATTACCAAAGCCGCACCACCACGCAACCCAAAGTTAGGTGACCTTGATCACACCTAAATCACGAATGAACACCTCCCACTGAATTCTCAAAGTGACATTATTAAACCAAACCGAAACGCACTTACTTGCATGCCATTCTAAAAGCACCTTCTCAAGGCTTATAGAGTAAATCTCCACCCACGCAACGATTACACACAAACAACCCCTTTGGATCAACTTTCCTCTTTATACGCTCAAGCTTTGCATACTTTTCCTTTCCCCAAAATGCTTCTTTCCAGTAGGGTTCGTATGGATTCGCCTCGTTGACGTATGTTCCACCCCCTTCGCCTACAATCTCTGCTAAGCGCTTGCTGACTTCCACAGCTCGTAACTTCTTCTTGCGCTTTTCATCCTCAGGCGCGTCATCGGCCCAGTCTGTGCCCATACTGAATACGGCGCGCGAGGTCTTCCAGATAGGATGTACGGCAGTATTGTCACGGTTGCGGGAATCGACTTTGCCAACTAAGGAAATTGTGTCAGTGTGGTTCCTACATATTTTGTCTCAATTAACAACGATGGAATGTAAACTTACTAAAATTGAATCCGGGATGTAGATCTGGAAATTCATCTACAACCAAGCCCACCAACTGCTCCGTCTTCTCACCCAATACCTCAGGAGTCAACAGACGACTTGGGTCAATCACATTCGTAGCAATATTAGGGTCCTGAAGGAAGGTATTGCTATACTCCATCCAGCTGGGAAAGTCAAACGCGAATGCGAATGCATCCACGCCTGTAACATCTCCAGCCTGACGGAGAATTCCCGCAGCCTCATCAGCCGAAGCATTCGTGCCATTTGGTTGAATGAAGATCAATCCCAAAGATTCGCCAAGAGTTCCATAGCCAGTGAACCCAAGATCAGTGATGTGTGGTATGGTTTTCAATGCTCGGCCGAGCACTTCACGGCGAGAGGTGGGCGATGTAGAGTTGAATTGCGCTGCGAGGACTTTGATGTGTGTTGGGAGTGGGTGCGTCTTGTACGTGATGGAGGTGATAATGCCCCAAGAATTGCCACCTCCGCCGCGGATAGCCCAGAAATGCTCGGTGTTTGTGTTTTCGTTTAGTGTTTTGACTTCACCGGATGCAGAAACGATATTCACTTCAAGGACATCTAGAGTTTGATGTGAGTCTGAGGGATTCGTTCACATTAGAGAAACTACTTACTGTCAACTCCTAGTCCGTAAAAGTGACTCCATGCGGAGTGACCTCCACCAGTGAACCATCCGCCTGCTGCGCCGACAGTCCTTGCACTCCCACCAACTACAATGCGCTTCTGTTGATCCGCATCGCGATACACATCCAGCCACTGCTCTCCAGCCTGCAGTGTTACAGCCGGAACTCCAATTGCTCCATATTTGGACCCCTTAGGAACAAAACTGTCATGCCACGTCCGCCCTTTCAAACGATGGGTCCAAATTGCAAATGTCCTCTTTCCGCTTGATCTTCCAAGATGGTCATGACCGGTATTCTTCACCGTGAGATAAAGATCCTTCTTTGCTGCCCACCTTACGGCTTTCTGGACATCTTCAATAGTAGACACGTTAACTGTATAGTCTGCTACAAGGCCTTGCTCGCATGGTGCGGAAACGGCACTATTGATGAAGCATTGGTCTGGGCCCAGTTCCCACAGAATGGCCGAGTAGGCTCCTGGTTGTGCGGTGCGCCAGTCGCTGGATCTCCAATTCGTTTTTGCCGTTTCGCAAAGGACTTGGTTATATTCGGTGCCGTGACAGACGCTTGCAGCGGGACGAGATGCAATCAGCCGGCCATTGATAGATGAGTTGAACGACGCCCATTCATTAGACGAAGGCCAGCAGGAATCTGCTGCCGTACATCGACGCGGATGACCCCCTGAGGCGGCCGCAGAAGGAAGAAGAGGAAAGAGAATAAATTGATCGAATTTCATACTGCAAGTAAGACTCCACTATGCAGTCAAATTTTTGATTAGCATGTTTTGATTTTGACTCCAAAATCCGTTGATATTTGTACATGTTCAGGAAACTGCCTTGTTAGCTAAGCCAAGCCACTTCGCGAGGAAAGCGAGCGTTGTGATTCCACGGCTTGCACAGCCTTCCCTTCAATCACAAAGCCCAACACGTGCACAGAAACACGTGCGTCATTTTCGGCATCTAGCCACGAATTACGCAGAATCAGCCTTGTGCAGAGCCCATGGAGCCTTGTTGTTGTACAAGGAGCGAGAGCGAGCGCGAAGAACTTCTTGAAAAGGTGGGATCGGCAGAGGCTTTGCTCGCATTGGTCGGGGCCTTGCGCCTGGTAATGAGAGCAAGATGTATACATTTCAGTGCCTAGCAACTTTGTTCTCTTGTTCAAAATACCGCAATGGGTAGCATCCGTCTTTCCAGTCACAATTCAAAGCATGCGCTTTGCTTGCCCTTGAGTTACTGAACTATCGGCACTCAAATGACGTCGCCTCGTTAGGGTCGCCAGCAGCGAACACCATTCTCTTGGGCCATAGGCAAAGATTCGCCTTCCTCCCCGCCGCGCCACCCTGAGTCTCCGCCTCCAACGTCTCGGGGGCAATACCCTTCTCAACCCAGTCAATAAGACTCTTCAAACCATTCCCAGGGTACCATCCCGACCCGCCAACACAGTGATCAACACCAGGAGCCTCAAAATATCGGTAATAGTTACCTGCCTCTGGATCGCGTTCGTAGACCCGCTGCACATAGTCCAATGTATTGCCAGGCGGAACAAGCGCATCAGTGAGACCATGCCAATTGAGGAGCTTACCGCCTGTTTTGTTAAAGCGACTAAGGTCAGGATCTGAAGTCCCTATGATAGAGTCGTATCGGTTTATAGATTGGTGTAACAGGTCTTCGAATACTGTTATGTTTATAGTCGAAAGATCGAAGTCGGGGTCCTTCACGAGGAAGTTTTTAATCCAGCCCGCAGAAATGATCATCGGAGAGCCCACGCAGGTTCCATAAGTGCACTCAGTCCCTGCGGTCAAGTGGAGGACCGCGCCTTCGTCGAGGCCGTACCAGAGAAATTTGTTATCGGGGGAGGTTGGCCCTTTGAATGTCTTTTTGGCAACGGTTGCTGCGAGCTCCGTGATTGTAGTACTAGTATTTGTCGATGCGCATATGTATTGTTGACCAACGACAGTAGTAGGATCAAATTCGCACTTTCCAGGTAAGGAGACAATACCATCCTCAAGGCCATCAAGCGCGTCACAAGCTTTGACGGCTGCGGCGTGAACGGCTTCGAGCTCGCATTGCGGCGGAAATTTGCCTAATCTATGTTAAAGAAGCACAACTGAATTGCAGCCGATCTACGCACCCAATTCGTTCATCACCGCTTGCGGCCAGAAAAGAGACATCAACAGCTCGTTCCAGTTGATGGCCGCTGCTGTCGCAAGAATACCATCATATTGGTCAGGATATCTCTGGGCTAGCATATGACCCTGGCGGCCGCCCGTCGAGCAGCCATTCCAGTAGCTATAAGTATGCGCTCTTCCATAGTATGCACGCACAACTGCTTTACCCAATGTCGCTGCATCGTCCAATGCTGTAGATGAGAAGTCTTGCAACAAGACCCAATTAACATTTCCAGGGCTGGACAAAGCCCAATCTTCGACAGGAGTGTCGGCGGCATGGCCTCCATCTGTCGTAACTACTGCAAATCCTTCGCTTGCAGCCCAGACGAGTGTTGCGTTTTCTTCTGCCCCAGTCGTCCATCCTCCTCCACCGGCACCTAGGAATCGGCCCGTCCAATTTTCATTAGAGGGAAGCCAAACAGCAGTGTTGATAGTGTCTCCGTAGCCAGGGTGGGTGTAGGTGATAATCACTTCGCAGACGTTGAGATTCGTAACGTTCTTCGCATAATGGTTTTGTGCGACTGCAACATTGACGGAAAGGCCGACGTGGGAGTGCGTCTTAATATTCTGGATTTCGCCGCCAAAGAGGCTCAAATTCTGGAAGGTATCTGGATTACATTGTTCTTGAGCAAGAAGTGGGTTGGCCAGAGCCAAGGAGGTCAAGAGCTGCATCGACTTCTTGCGTTGCGAGGACATGGTGGCCGATATCGTCGTTGAGGCAAGTGCAACAACTCAGAGCAAAGCCAGACAGATGTTCTACTTATAATCGCAGCAATGACCTCTATCTTGCTCACGGCAGGGGTTGATATGCGAGTCGGTTCCAGTTCAGGTTATTTTCAAGTCATCGTCGATCGCCATCATACATTGACCTGGTAACCGGAACCAAACTGCACAGCATATCTTTCCCCGCAACTGGGGATGTGTCAAACATTGATAGATCTGAACACAAGATCGCATCTTCGTAGCTACGATGTTGAAGCCGTTGGAAAGTAAATACTTAAAAGTGGGGCTCATGGCTTAACCCTGTATCACCTAGTGCTTACCTAGCGCTTACGGGCGAGAACGAGTGCATAGATATGATACTGATCGGTACTAGAAGCGAATGAATTCGTAATGCGCAGAACGAAGTTCCCGTAGAGATCTCACAAGTATGCAAGCCACTGACACCATTCAAAGTCACCATCACCAGAGCGCGAGTTAACTTTCGAAGCATTTTAATTTTATGTAGTTCACGTGCATAAGATACACTAAAGAAAATAAGAATACCATTACCAAAGCAATACGTTACGCCTTAGACACAAGGAAGCCATTGGCCTGCAGTTTTTGGAAAACCTGCGCAGGATCATATTTCCTGCTTACAGCCTTCAAATTACCCAAACTCTCCGAACCATAACTTGCCATGACATTTTGATGACTGCCTGCATCATTGGCGAATAGATTGGGAAGGAGAAGGCCGCTCTTGCGGGCATTCGAGGTCATCCATGAGTCCATATTTCTCTGGATCTTAGTCATCATATCTTTGTCCTTCTGATCCTGATACTGCACTAGGATAGATGTCCAGGTCTGAGAAACGGATGGAAGATTCAAGGAGTTGGGTACACCACCGGCTTGCTTTGTGCCAACAGACGCGACCCGGGAGCCTACAGGCTTGATAGCCAGGACGAGATCGGTCTCAGCGCCGGACGTAGGTGCCTGCTCTTGAATTTGCTTGTATAGGGCAACCAAGTAGTCGGCGCTTGGTTTCGTGATTACCGAATTGATCTGGCGAATCACAGCTTGTTCGGGAGGTGACATGGTCTGCGCGAGCTTGTAGACTGTGCCATTTGTTGGTGGTACGGGTACTTCCAAGGGTGTGAGGTCCAGTAAAGGAGCGAAAGCGTCGGGCCTTGATGCGGGCTCCGCATAGAAAAGCGCGACTTCGACCTCATTCTTCGAAGCTAACATGTAAACATTGGCTTTCGGGTCTTTCTCCATATTTGCTTGAACTTGTGTGAGAGCCGGCATAAATTTGGCGTAATCTTTGGGATCAAGACTGAAGAGCGTGTACCAGATATTATGCACTGGCGAGGTCTTCATGTCGAATCTGGTAATAATACCAAAGTTATTGCCGCCGCCTCGAAGAGCGCGATACAGGTCGACATTGCTAGTAGCATTGGCATTCACAATAGACGAGTTACCAAGGACCACCTCAAAATTCGCGATGTTGTCTGTTACGAGGCCATTCAGCTGGGAGAAAAGCGTGTAACCACCGCCTAGCGTGAGACCGGAGATGCCAACAGCAGTGTTCAGACCAGTAACACCAGATTTGCCGACAGAATCTGCAATCTTTTGGACATCACCACCCTTATTACCGGTACCTGTGTATATTATGGAGTTGTCAGAGCTCAATGAAAGCGATTTCATTTGAGCCATGTCAAATAACACTCCACTTCCATCTATGCTAGCAAATTTGACGTTGGGGTCTAAAAATTAACCCATTGAATTAGAGTGTATACCTTAGAAGTACTTTAGGATGATTTTCACGTACTGTGGCCACCATTACGAACGGCAAATTGAGAGCCGGCCTTTGTTACGATCGACAGCCCCTTAGCAACTTGGTCGGTAGTAGTGGGTAAGAAAAAGCAAGCTGCTGGAAGTTCACAATTCGTCGACCAATTGATTCCCACCTCGTCCTGATAATTCGGACTCGACTTGTCGACATAGTTATTTGGAAACGTTGCTTTCAGTTGAGAGCAGGCTTTGGCTGCATTGTCGGAAGTCCCACGAGGGAACACATCTGGTATGACTGTAGCAACGCTCGGCCCTGCCAAGAGGAAGATGGTAGCTTTGATAAGCATTTTGGTGAAGGCTTGAGAAGTTTGAGGGCTTAAGCTTTTGAGTGTGACGAGTGATTTTCAGACTCCGTAATGCTTCCTTTATGAATACCACGAAAAGGGGCAACGCAGGCATGATGCCCGCCAGCTGCTGACCATTTTCTTGTCGCATCTTCTCCCGTGATTTAGTCAAGCGGCATGGGAAGCTGCGATACGAGGGCGCTGACCGAAATTTGGTCTTTCCAGCCTCAATAACAAGCTACGGGTATACAATGTGAAGCCACTTAGCGCTGACTAAACTCAACCTGAGAGGTCAGTATGGCCTAGCCACGATAATCCTCATTTGCTAGCTGACGAACGGTGTTGAGGAGAAAAGGGGACCAATGTGTTTTGCCCTGACATTTAGTGTAATCATGCTGTTTTGTTTCTAGCGTCGGGTGCGATGTGTTTGAGGCTTATCGGGTGCTGGTGGTTCGGAGTCCGAGTCAGAAGCTTGTCGGATCCGACGTGTACCAAAGTCACCGGCTTGTGTGGCTTAATTTTCCGACTATGCTACAATTCCCTCTCCTTGGCTGGTTTCATTAATTTTTCCTAAAGTTATAGTGGTTGTGGGCAGGCTTTCGTCTGAAATGCTGAAGCTGTTCCGGAATACAGTTGAATTGCTGTGGTGCGGGGCAGGCCGCAGGCAAGTCAACGGGTACCGTACCAGTATTTGTTGATGCTCGGTGTTATTGTTCAATTGCTGCATGAACCTTCAGCTCAGCGCATAAGAGCCACAGTTGATTCTCGTCCTCACATCACTGCGTCCAATTACAATTAGGCCAAGCCCATTAGCACGACTGCTCGTAAGGCGTTTTGGTCTGCTCATCGCACCTCGCCATGTCATTTGGAGCCGATGCACATTTTCCAAACGGTCATATTTACAACACATTCAATACTCCATCAACCAATTGCAGTCGCTTTGTACGATATAAGTTTCGCGTCATTTCAGTGAAATCCACTGTTCAGAATTGACAACGGCCGGGTCCACAGCAATTGCACTCCGCACTATCGCAGCAAAATTGTGGAATCACAATATGCTCGTTCTCGTGGTTGGGTTGCATGTGAGGTGTAGAAAGCAGTGATGAGAAGTGTGGCCTTTCAGGCTTGCGAATTGGTGAAGCAACCTCATTGGGTACTATGCTAGCTGTCATGGCCAGTTTGATTTTATCGCGTCGATCATTGAATGATCGGAAGACATTTTCCCCTTGTACATATTTGCAACGTATTGGCTTCGAACACCAGCATTACGTTTCCTACCCAATGATATCAATTACACACTACAAATGAAAGACGTAACAAGGATAAAACATGTGAACTCTGACATAGAACCTGATTGAAGGATGCATGAAGGTTTGGCTCTCGTGGTGTGGGACAGTCGCGAAGAAGAAGATGCTTGTAAGCCCTTCAAAGCTATTCCCTTGGAATTACACCATTACTTTTGCGATTGTGGCGCGAAGACGAAACCATGATAACCACTGTGTGGGGTTTTCGACCTGTAAGCAGCCGAACTCTCGGACGGTATGCGAGAGAGATGATATCATCAACCGAGTTGGAGCACGATGTCGATGTCGAACACTTCGACAGACGACATCCCTTTCGCTGACTCTCGAGCAACCGTTTAGACTGCAATTTGTAATTCTAATGCATTCATTCCTGACAGAGATCTGTCGAAATAGTAGCGGGCGCGAACGTTGAATCACGGAGAGACGCAATGAGCCGGTGAATGTCGAGCCCTGATCCAGAGCCCTCTACGTACCGACTGGGCCTGCTCAGTCCTCTGTTGCAACAAACGCCTGAAAAACGAGCCATAGGACTTCCTATGCCGACAGTGCTTGTGTCTCCCCACTGTCGGCAAACTTTCCATCTTACCCCACCCGCGTCATAGCTTCCGCACTCATACCAGCGCACTTATCCCGTCTTACCCAAGCCAGTAAGCCGATGCAAGTTGTTTCCGCACCTGCGCCTCAACACCACTGTCTCCGTCATCAAGTCCTTGTTATGCTGCACATTGTCTCGCTTGTAATGCTTGCCAATATGTCTTGACTCGCTGGAAGGAATTTCGGATATAGGGAATAACGAATGGTATCGTTTTGAGTGGGTCAAGTGGATCCATATCATCTGGTGTACGGGGAAAGTGACCTGAATCTGGGGAAGGGTGCAGAAGTATGGCTCGAGACGACTGCTGGCCTGAAAAGAAGAAAGGATATCGACAAGCGAAGAATGGTCCGAGGTTGTTGCAATGCGACGTTGTATAAGATTTCGGTCTTCGCTCCGATGATCGTCACGATGACGAGGCTTGGTTCCTCTACCAGTGGATTAGGCTTGATATTGACTCTCTTCTAATACGAGGTTTTGTTTTGGCGTCTCCCAACCTTTCACATTATCCATATTCTCACAATCACAACTGGTCAAATAATTCACACCAGCGCCAGCAGTTATGACGCGCAAGTACCTTGGAGGCTCCGGCGAAAGGCTGACTGTATGGATCTCGATTGCAGCGAGTACTGTTCTCATCTTCTACGGTTACGATTAAGGCGTCTTTGGAAATGTAATTATCTCTGAGAACTTTTTGCATACTTTCGGATACCCATCCGCGAATATGCAAGGAGTAATGACTTCGATCTACAACATCGGCTGCTTTATCGGCGCAATGAGCACAATCTGGACAGGAGATATCCTTGGGCGCCCTCGCCAGATTCTACTTGGTTCTACAGTCATCGGAATAGGTGCGATCATCCAGACGTGCAGTTGGACGGTTGCCAGTATGATGGTGGGACGTGTCGTAGCTGGGCTAGGAACTGGTATGAATACTGCAACAGCTGGCGTCTGGCAAGCCGAGACGAGTAAGATGAACAGCAGAGGCAAGCTCGTCATCATTCAGATGGGTAAGTTGACATATAGACCATGGGAGAAAAAGGAACTAAAACACACATAGCCAATTGTATCACCGGCTTCAGTATCTCTAACTGGCTCACTCTTGGCTTCTCATTTGCACCGCGCGATGTTGCATGGCGCTTCCCATTGGCCTTTCAACTGTTTTTCACATTCTGTATATACGCCATGTGTCCGTTCTTACCAGATTCTCCACGTCTTCTCATCCGCAAAGGCAAACACGAAGAGGCGCTTGAAGTCCTCGCCGCCCTGGAAGGTCACGGAGCGACACCGGAATCACCAGCTGTTATTACCCAGTACAACATCATCAAAGACATTCTTGATCGCGAACATATGAATACTTATACTTGGTGGCAGCTTCTCAGCGGAAAGGGACCGAGCGGTGTTCTGCGACGCATGATCCTCGGAGCGTGGATGCAGGCCATGAACCAGATATCTGGTATCAACGTTACAAGCTACTATATGAGCTACATTTTCATCAACGCACTAGGCATCTCAGAGTTGTTAGCAAGAATCTTGGCTGCAGCTGGATCGGTGGATTATCTCATCTTCGCCTGCTTGGCATACTTTGTCATTGAGCGATATGGGCGACGCAAGGCGAGTTACATTTTACATTGAAGCGTTTAAACCTTTCAGCTAATGGTCAAAGGTTATGATGGTGTCGGCTGCCGCATGTTCTATCTGCTGGATTGCCATTGCGGTCTCACAAGGAGAGACTGAGAAGGGCGGCGACTCGTATAAACTCGGTATCGTCGCTGTGTCATTCTTTTTCATCTTCTTCGCCAGCTTCGGCATGGGCGTACTTGGCGTACCGTGGCTATATCCTACTGAGTGCGTAATCTTCAAAATCAAATTTACATACCGTGACTGACTTGTGCGTAGAATCAACGCTCTCGAAATGCGAACCAAAGGCGCCTCCCTCGCCATGAGCACGAATTGGATCTGCAATTACGCTGTGGTTCAAGCCACGCTTCCTGGAATCGAGAAGCTTGGCTACAAGTTTTGGATCATCTGGGCAGTCATCTGTTTCGCGTTCATCCCTATCACCTACTTTTTCTATCCTGAGACGGCAAACCGCACGCTCGAAGATATTGATAGGTTTTTCAGCACGAAACCTGGCATCTTCATCCATAGAAACAAGCTGGCAGTGCAGCTGCATCGACCAGCTGAGTTTATCGAGGCTGATGCAAGGATCGCTGCAGGCGAAGAGCTTAAGTTCGAGGAGGGCAGGAAAAGTATCAGTACGGAGCATGTTGAAACAAAGGAGACAGTGTGAAGTATCCGAATTATTCGGATCACAATAAGATAGGCCCTATCAAATAGAGGTATTGAGTTGAAACTACGGTTCATTTTGGTAACCTTCGATGAAGTTGACAGTGAGCCTGTTCCTGGTTTCCTTCAACAATGTTTCGCGACCGATCTCCTGCAGCCTTGACACATCTTGTCGGCAATCTGCCCAAAGTTAGTATTCAATACATTAAATTTTCGTTAAATGCTACTTTACCCAAGTAGAGTCCCCGAAGCTCTTTGCCTCTGCCCGATGCCAGATACGCGGATGTTTGTCCACACAGCGACGGTGGGTCCTTGAACAAAGACATATAGAATTCCTCATCCTTGATATCTCCATATTTCTCCTTTATATCAGCCGCCGACCCAGCTGAGACAAGATCTTGTCAGCATTTGCCCTATCCACTTCCAGTATAAGAGTACTTACATCCTCCCATAGCTGTGAGCACACCGCCTGGGTGCAGCGCATACATATGAATAGCGGGATCTAAGCCATCGAGTTGCATTTCTTCCTGTAGCGTATGGGTTGCGCGGATCAGGGCTGCCTTCGAGGTCACATACCCAAGCGTCATGGGCATGTCGATTGTGCCAGAGCGAGAGGCAATATTGATGATGCAACCGCTGCCATGATCGCGCATACGCGGCAAAGCTTCGTGCATAAGCATCATAGGTGCTTTGAAGTTGACTTCGATCTGCCGCCAGAAGGAATCGAATGTTGACATCAGGTAGGGTCGCTGATCGAGGATGCCAGCGTTGTTGACAAGGATGTCGATGGGTCCTAGTTGTTTTTCTACCTGGTCAAAGACTTCCTTCACTTTTGCTGCATCAGTGACATCGCACGCGAAAGTCTCGACCTTAACACCAAGTTCAAGACAGGTCTTCTTCGTAGTCTCCAAATTTTCAACTTTCAAATCTAGAATTGCTATATTGGCACCCGACTTTGCTAGCGACTCGGATATCGCAGCACCAATGCCTCTTCCAGCTCCTGTGATAATAGCTACTTTGTTCGCATTAGCTCCCTTGAGCGTCTCTGGCAATATGACATTGTAGGGTGCGTGCTGAAGCTCGATCGTGCTGATACCGTATTGTGCTGGATCCATTATTGCGGGTGATATTCGTCTAGATTTACTTTGATGCTCCTTTTAAATCATTCACGTTTCTTGTGCTGAGCATTGCCGGACGAATCTTTGTACGTGCAATGGATGCGGGGTGAGTTGGGGTAGCAGCCCCACATGAACTCGTGTGTGGGGAAGAAACTACCTCCATTTCTCTATAGTCGCGTCCAAAGCAGAACGGTAGTGTGGAAGGGCCGAGACACAAGTACGCCGTTTTTCATACACCTCACATGTTGACGACGATGGTGCAAAGACTTTGCGAGCGTCGGGGAACCAAAGTTGACCAACCAGTTAATGATGGTCGTTTAATTATTATGCTTGTCAAAGTCAACCAGCCTGACTCTGCAGAATGGACCATAATTTGTCCAAAGATAGCTTACATATTGCCCAAAGACACCGTGGCGCAGATCTTCATACTCAGTCATTAACTGCAACAATAGCCCCCGAACCAGACGCAGTGTTTAAGCTATTGAATGACCTCGCTAGCCTGTGTTGCATTCCAGAAGCATTCTTTGTAACAACAACTGTACCTATCTGTGGGAAGGAATACGGATAGAGAGAAGCTATCATGGGATGGGAGATGGCAGGTAAGAAAGATAGCTATCATGGAATACCGGAGCTGACAGCTAATCATACCCTAAAAAACGAATCCGCAGTAACATTATTTACGGACAACTGAGCGGATGCGAAGCTTTGTCATCTCTCGCACAGTTGCTGAAATGACCTCGATCGTACGCAAATCAGCCTTGAGCGTGCGACGGCTTCCAGGAGCAGTACGTACACGGTAATTACATCTGCATGCGATTACATGGGTGACCAGATATTACCGAACAGGCCGACGTTTGTCCGTGCACACCAGGGCACATTCTGCCTCGGGCCGGCGTCGGCACCGTCTATGGTCATAGAGGACAAGAACAAAACGTCTATACTTGTACACTTCGCAGTCCTAGACGAACTGTGTTAGAGCCGCCCAATTTTCAATCTAAGGATGTGACAGCACGACCATGGTTGTCGCTGTCGCGACAACGTCGTTGATGAGCGATCTTGATGAGGCATCATCGCAAGGGTCGTAATTAAGATTTTGGCCATAACGAGATCCACTCCATTCGCGGGGCCCCGGTATTGATAGACAGTGCTAACCAAATAGCGACCATTCCGACGATCCTTGGGGAATAGGATTAATCCAGCCAATGAGCAATGTTTATCGCATGATGCTAAGCTTTGCGTATAAGTGTATCTGTTTTACAGACTTCCAATTGAATATATCAATAGATGCATTCAAAGTCTCAGTTAGCTATGGGCATTCGACTCACATATTGACTTATCATGGCAGCTTTGAAGATTTTCAAATTCGCCTCTCTCTTCCTCCTGCAATTGGTTCACGGCCATCCTACGGGATCAGAGCATGATGACCTGCTGGTGCATACAAATCTTTTCGCTGTAAAAGGCATATCTTGGCCGAATTCTACTGATGTCCGTTTTTTCGGTGGAATTCCCTATGCTGAGCCTCCAGTAGGCACGGCACGTTTTCGACCACCGATCACCAAGCGCCCAACGAACCAAACAATCGATGCATCGTGGTTTGGGCCATCATGTATCCAGTATAGCAACGGCCAGAAGACGGTATACTCAGAGTATCTTAAGGGCTTCCTTCTTACGCCGGGCCAGGAACAAAGCGAAGATTGTTTAACTTTGAATATATGGGCTCCCAGAGGAAAGGCAGTATCCGAATCATTGCCGGTTATGATCTGGATTCACGGCGGTGGATTCACATCAGGTGGAAGTGCGAGCCCATACAAGTACGGAGATCGACTTGCGAAGGATCAAAATGTTGTTGTAGTTGCTTTAAAGTAAAACTATGAAACCCCTATTGGAGGAATTATGCTAATGTCACTAGCTATCGGCTTAACATCTTCGGATACCCAAACGCCGCTTCCCTCGATGGAACCCATATGAATCCTGGTTTGCTTGATCATCGTAAAGCAGTTGAATGGGTTTATAATCACATCCGTGCATTTGGTGGAAATCCAGACCGCATGATCTTGTTCGGACAATCAGCTGGGTACTAAAGTCTCTACCTTACCTGGAGATCTTTGCTAATCATGGCAGTGGAATGGCTGTTGACAAATATGCCTATGCGTACCCTGATGATCCCATTGTGAAAGGGTTCATTGCTCAATCCGGTACAGCCTCGGGCGGAAGTTCTGGCGACGCCACCAATTCGAACTTTACCTACGTTGCCTCTCAAGTTGGCTGCTCATCGTCCGACAAAGATGAAGAGTTTTCATGCATGCAAAAGGCGGACGCAAAGGCTATCATTGAAGTGTACAACAAGTACAATGCATCTGCGAATGGCGGAAAATCGCTGTCATTCCAACCATCACCGGACGACATTACAAGCTTTTCAAATTATACCGATCGTCAGATTCGTGGTCGTTTCGCAAGACTCCCGACTATCTTGTCACAAGTTGACAATGAAGGTGCTTCGCTTGTTGCTTTCAATCCAGCTGGGCCGAATCAATCAGCCGTAGATGCATTTACGCGCAACATTGCCACATGTCCTGGTGCAAAAGGAGCCCTGTAGGTCAATCACACAGCTTTTGCGTTTCGGAACTAATTTGACTGCTAGTGCCCGAAAGAACTTCGGCGTTCCCATTTGGCGCGCCCGCTATTTCGGAGAATGGCCTAATCTCAATCCGTTCACGTGGCTTCATGCCTACCATTCATCCGATATCCCGATGGTGTTTGGCACTTCCGACTTACTCGGGCCTAACACCGCGGCCGAAGTTCAGACAGTCCAGTACATCCAAAGCGCATGGGCGGCATTCGCGAGAGACCCAGAGAATGGTCTGACGTGGCCAACTTATGATGCAGGTGCTGACACGCTGGTTAAGCTGGGATTTGGAAACAGTACTGAAGCTGTTTTGGGGCCGGGGAATGAATTTGATGCGCTGTGCTAGATAAACACGCTTACTCTTACTGCAATTTGACTTATGATTTGCACATCTTGTCGCGCAAGTTTAAGGTCTACTCTGTACATCAAATCCCCGAACTATCATGTCTATGAACACCCAAATATAGTAAATAAAATCAGTGCTTCTTAATCATCGTGGCATATGAATAATAGTAGTGTTAGGCACACATGTGGCAAACATAGGGAGTATTCAAGAGATGGTAGATGAGATTAGCTTCTAAGACAAGATTTGACTACCGCATTCGAATTCCACAACAAAGTATTTTTCTGCCGCCCTTACGATAGGCTCTAACGGACAAGAGCTCACTAGTAATGAGTATATCGCAATGGGCAGACGAACAGGAGGTCGAGCGTAATTGAAGTCTTGTAGGCTAGCCAGGAGAAGGAATAAATGATTGTTAGCAGACCCATATTTGTGCAAAACTCATACAAAAGTCTAAGCGAAGCTAGTGCCAATCACAAAGCTCACATCGTCGTTGAAAGAGCCTGTAGCATCAAATGTGTGGACGCCGCCATTGCTTGCCACGTAAGCCACGTTATTGTAATGGCGGAAGTAGCGGGTAGGATAGCCCCAAGCTCGAATCGAACTGCCCTGACCATTGAGGGCAGCCTGAGGGCAGAACGTAGCATCCTCACGGAACTGCTTGGAGCCATCGTTGGCGTTGACCAGAAGCTCGAAATTGGAATGCCTGATGTAGCTTCCTGCGGTGTCCTTGGACTCGAATGAGAAGCAGGCACTGTTTCCAAGACCGGTGCGAACTGTCCAACTGGCTTGTTGCTTGAGAGTGGTGCTACTGGATGAGGACACAACCTGGGTGTTGACGGTAGAGCCGGTGTGCGCGAGGTATCGTGTTGTGAAGCCGGACGTGGTGACCCTCAGTGAAACCGAAGAACCAACGGAGAGCGCTGGGCCGCTAGTCAACGAGGTAGTAGCGTATTTGGCGGCTACGATGTTGGCCTGCACGGAGTTCTCGGTGGCGTCGGATGGATAGCCAGAGGTCATCACGCCCTCGTAAAAAGTGCCCTGGGCACCGTTGCTGTTGTCGCCTCCAATGCCGAGAATGATAGCGCCCTCTTTGCTCATCGGATTGTAGCCACTCACGGTTGGGCGTGCACCGTTGTAGTATGTCGACAGCGAGCCAGATGCAGCATTGGCGCCGCGAATCGCCCACAGATTTGGGCCTCCCTTGACAATTGTTGTGAGGAATCGGGAAGAGACAGACGGGTTAGCAGGGTTGTTTTTGGGGTCTTGACCAGAGAATAGACCATTCTCCAGATCGGCCATGATCCACGGGCCGCTACCAGATCCACTGCCCCAGATGGTGTTGTCTCCAAAGTAGATGGCCTCCATATGGCCGTTGCCGGTATCGAGATTATTGGTCTCGGCATTGCCGTAGTCGAAGCAGCAGGCCCCGTTGTAGTGAGTTCCGTCCAAAACTGCGTACATGCCCTCTGCCGCGTCGCCTACGGCTGTACCGCTTGCGACGTTGTTGCGGTATCCGGTTCCTGGCGAGACGAACACACCGTATGCTTTCTGGCCATTCAGTGTAACTGGTGCTCCAATACTACTGGCCAGGTTGTCGTACCCATTAGCTTCTGGGCCGTTAAAGCCACCAGGCGGCGCCTGGGTGAGGTGGTTACCACGGCCGGACTGATCGTAAATGATAGTGATGAGACATGTTGTATTGGCGCAAAAAGCATCTTGAGCGGCGGCATTGGCGACACCGCCAGCGGTCAACGGTGTGATATTAGTCGTGGCACCGTCAGAACCGCGTTTGACCTGGTAGAGTGAGCCACTGAAGGCATTGTATAGAGCACGCGTGGTGCTGTGGGCGGCGATACAGGGCGTGCCACCAGAGGAGTAGATGTCACAGGGCCCAGCGGCGACGAGGGAGCCTGTGCCAATGAGGGCTAGAGAGAGTATGCAGGCACGTTGGAGGCTTGGTGGGGAGGACATGTTTTGAATCCTATTGGTGCGGAAACTTTGGAACGGGCCGGGAACGTTCTGCACTAACCCACAAGTAGCAAGTACGTTGTGGAATTAAGCGTTTGGCTTGTTTTATTATGATCTTCGTCCAGTCTGTTAAGAGGTCCGTTATCTGGGAGAGTAATAGATCGCGTTACTGAAGGGATGAGGGTTTTGTGAAGCTGTTATTAAACATGTATATATACTAATATCACAAAGTCACTAGGACTCAACTCCGGGGTCTCGTATTCCGCCTCGGTGAAGCACCGATGTGAAGATTGCGGGGCTGACAAGGTCTTCATACTTCTACCGGGAGCAATGCCGTTTGTAACTCCTTACCCTCTACTCATGTGAACAAGCAAGTCTAAGACGCGGGTGTATCATGCGGGGTCGACTCGGCGGAACGCCCGAACCATAGAGGCAGCGGTACAAGCATCGCCGAGGAGTGCTTGTCAAGTCACGAACAAGTAGTCTAGTCTGAACTCTAGGCAAAATTGGGAATTGGGGTATAGTTAGACTTCGAAGCCGTGCTCCTGGCACCCATGCCATGTTCCACCAGTCACCTGCCATACTAGAGGCCGCCGAAAATTAAAGGACGAAGGCTGTCCCGACCATCCTCAGGTGATGGTTCCCCAGATTTCGCATGCTAGCCCTTGACACCAAAATGTTGATAGCGTGATGCTAGCCATGTCTATTTCTCCTAGTCTCCGATCGGAGTTTTCGACGAAGCAATCAAGGCTTGCAACACGAGTAAAAGTTTATTGCGTTATTTTTTGGTGTAGTATCAAGGACGCGTGGCCGGATGGCTTGTGTGGATGGATGAACAGACAGAGCAATGACCTTCCAGATTGGGATTCCAATATATAGCTGCGTCTTACACCATGCCAGTACAAGGTTCTTTAACATAAGACAGGTGCAAACTCAAAAGTAGCTGGCTCGCACTATTTCCTTATACAACTTAGAATATCTAATTATTAGTATGTGAATATATTTCAACCTGATTGACGCATCCTGCTTATAGGGAAATTACAAACCGAGAACTTATGCTGGCCAAAGAGCAACCGAAAGCTAATTAGCCACCGTTTTTTTTTTTGGAAAGCTGGCATACGAGTATCTGCTATTGTAATCTAACCATGCCACTCATGTCTTCGAATCTATTCAAAGTGCCCCTCTTCCATCGTGATTGACACCCTCAACCGAGTTTGGCAGACGGAACCGGGCATTCTGCCCATGGATAAAATAGTTCTCGCGCCTAATGTATTACTCTCGTAAAGCTCCAACTAGTCTTTGAACTGCGACTACTATTCATACTAGTATCGACGGTGAATATGTATCTGTATTTGCCAGTGGCATAAAAGTAGCCAAGAGTTAATATACCTGATATGACATGTGCAGTTGGTTTCTCATCAACTTTGACGTTGTGGCAGACGAGACGTGTAAGGTACAATTCGCAGGAACGTTTACACACACTTGCATCTGGGCTGCTCTGATAATCCTTGCCAGCATGGTTTCATACCGACATTCAGCATGCCAACACGGGTTAGCATAATCCAAATACCGGGGAAGCACGAAAGGTGTCTGTACGGAGTCGAACGTAATTGGGAAACAAGTTAACACCTGAAGTCTTTCTATATCTAGTGTACATACTCTTGCTACTATCGTACATTTCAGTCAAGACCGCCACTAATATTCAGGGATTCCACTACCCGGCTTGCTATTCCATTAAGCACATGCGTGTGCAAATACAATAAGACCTAAAAGGGGACGGTAATGTCACTCTTGTATTTTATGGAGGATTAAGTGGTCCTGGGTAAATCCTTAGACCATTTTCTCTGGACGAGCCGTTGACTGAACTTGTCTTCATACGTCTCTTGAGGAAGAAGACCCTTCTCTTGGAGCTCAACGAGCAAAGCCTTGTCCACCTTTCCAATCTGGTGAGCCCTCCAAGGAGAGGGGTTAGAGAGTTGGAGCCACGTCTTTCGTCCCTCAATCTGCGTGTCGTGGGTCTCTGCAACAGCGAGATCAGCACCCTGCTTCGTCTTGAAATCTATAAAGCACAACAGGCGAGGATTCGCCTTTTTGTCGCCATAAAACGGATGGAGGCCGCCTAAGGCCTCGATTCCGTACTTTCCAAAGTACTGATCGATGATATCCAGGACGACTTTGTTACGCCCACTAACATTCAGGTCTGCTGTGCCCCAGCCTGGCGTTTGAACGGACAGCATCATGCGACGACCCTCCACGAGAGGCATGGCAGCATCACGTGAACTAACCCCATCGTCGTAGAAGTGGCGCCTTGCGCTGTATCCTTTGCTCACGTCGATCCGAGGGCCCCAAGTGAAGTCTTCCTTCATTGGCCTGGCAACAATACTCTTTGCCTGGAATTCTGACCCGTTGAGTTGCTGAACAGCTTCGGCGGCCTGTTTTTCGCTTCCCAACTCCACAAAACACATGGCTTCGTTATGGAAAGTGAAGCGATCCATGCGGATCTGGATTCTCTTGCTATTGGAAGGTCAGTTTTAGGTCACATGACGCTAATATTCGGTGGCTAAACAGAGCTCATATATTGGAAACGTACACATCACAGCCTTTCTTTCGGAGTAACGCCTCTATATCTGACTTTACGGCCCGTCGCGGGAGAGCCAGAAGAGCGATGGACCGTTCATAAGCATTTGGAGATGCGGGAGAATCAGACACCCGAGTCTCATGGCCCTGTGCAGAGGTTCCGACATTGTTTTGCCATACCCTTACACTGGAAGTAAACTGGCGCCGTGGAAATGCTGTCCGTGTTGATGCAAGTATGGAGCTAGAAATGCGTGCTGTTATGATGCCCCTGGCAAGAAGACATTGCGTTCGCGTGATCACTCTCGGCGCAGCCATTGCGTGAGACTAGCAATTCAAACCAATTGCGCGAGGGAAAAATTAAAGAGACGATTCAGAAACCCTGTTGATGTTGTGAGATGCTGCGAATTGTCGAATTGATGATGTTCGGTGTGAACAGAAAAAGTGCCACAGGTTTCAGAACACACGGATGCCAAGACAGTTTATCGATAAGGCTGCCAGATCAAGAGGACTCGGACACTGATTGGTCCTAGTGAATAACATTACCAAATACTTCGAAATTGAGGCATATGTCTACATGAACTACAGATTAATAGTGCATACATACTATAGTGCTTTTCCAGTCACTTTGTACACGCCAACAAACTTGATCTTATCGCCTCATTGTTGTGATTACGAGTTAGCCTAATTGGGAGACCATGATTATCTTCTGACCCAGCGGCCCTATGCACTACCCAGATATATCTTCTTTATCAACGCTTTCAATGCCAGTATCTGGCAACCACCCGTGATTTTTATGGATTGCCATGCGACATACAGTGATCATTTTCAAAACACCCAAAACTCCAAAAGAATTAAACATAACAGTCTTATTCTAGATCCTATGCTCTCGCCCTGAATTGCAACATTGGCCCGTCTTTCTTACTAGCAAACACATCCTGGATCTGATACTCTGACGCCCTCTCCCTACCGACCTCAAGGTCTTTGCTTCCAGCACCCAGGGTTGTGCCTGGTGCAAGCCTCAAATCGTACATGAACAACACCCGCGCGATTGTGACCGTCAGCTCCACGTAAGCTAGACCCTTTCCGATGCAGCCTCTGGGGCCAATGCTGAATGGATTGTATGCTGATTGCGCGTCTGCAAGCCTATCATGAAGAGGATTGGCGGACGCATCGGAGAGCCAGCGCTCAGGGAGATAGTCAAACGGCCGCGGGAAATAGTTGGGGTTGTGATGGATGGAGTAGATTGGGACACCAACATCAACACCAGCTGGAACGTGGTGACCGTCGATGTCCAAGCCTCCAGGAAGCACTTGACGAGGTAGAGCGCCTGCCACCGGGGGCGTCATACGCATTGTCTCGTCGATACAGGCACGCAAGAACGAGCAGCCGCTAAGCTTGGGTCCAGTCACGATTTGCTCAACATCCGTAAACGCTTCGCGGATCTCCTTGCAGACTTTCTGCATAGCAGCAGGATTATTAGCAAGGTAGAAGTAAGTACCAGCCATGGCAGTCGATGTCGTGTCGGAGCCGGCAATGATCAACAAGTTCGATTCGCCCCACAACTCATCCATGCTGAAGCCCTTGCCAGTCTCCGGATCCTTAGCATTCAAGAGGTAGTAGAAGAAGTCTTTGCGATCAACATCGACGCCGAGCTTGGTTCGCTCCATTGCTTGGGCTTTGCTGTACTGCATGTACTGCGCTCGCTGACCCGCAATCTTTCGGAAGAAGAGTTTGTCCAGATGCCAATTGTGGATTGTGAGATGCGTGCCGCAGATCAGATGGCGATGCGCCGCATTGCCCACCAATTGTGTCGCAAATCGATTCACGGGACTCTCCAACATGCCAAATGCCTTGCCGAATACCAGATCACCCATAATGTCAAAGACCAAGTACTCGCACCAGTGCGCAGCATTCAGCATACTACTCCAGCCCTTCTCATCTGAGGCACTGCCCTCGCTCCTCCTTCCTAGCATCTCACATCCCACCCTGACGTTCGCAAGGATATACTTTTCCAAACTTTTGATTGCCGCATCACTGAACGCATGGCTCATAACTCTCCTCTTGCGTGCATGCTGCATCTTGTCGATTGAGGAATGCACACTGACGGCCTTCTTCGTGCTCGGGAATGCTTCGTAGAAACTCGCTTTGCGGACATTGGAGCGGAAGCCGTAGATAGTCTTGAGGCCTGTGGCGGTGTTGACAGACAGTAGATTCGGTCCGAGGCGTACATAGGGACCATATTGTTCGTGTGCGAGATGGAATGCGAGATGTCGAGAGCCTTTGTAGGCATAGTAGGCAAGGTAGATGTCGGTGACTTTGGCGAGGAAGGGACCAGGATATTTGGCGAGCGGGTGGAACGTTAGGCGGTAGACGATGACTAGGAAGATCTAGAGCTGTGTTAGTTGGGAGTTTTTAGGCGGACTTTGCAATCACATACGTAGAAGAATAATGCCCCAAATATAGAGGCAATAAGTAGCAGCGGAGACGTTAGGAGCGTTTTGGCTAGACTGAGGAGGAACTCCATTTTGAAGATGCGCCCAAGACAGGAATTTTGAGAAGAATAAATGTTATTGATATACGGTCATTGGCACACAAGAGTACCTCTCACACAGCGCTGGCAAACAGGAGCCAGAATATTGTATCAGCAGTTCAGGTCACACAAACCCGCTCGATTAAGTACTTCCCAAGCCTTCCACGGCCATCCGCAGCTCCCGCAATACCCAGTGCCCTTGAGCTCAATTGCCATGACAAAGAAAGCACTAAAGCGTTGAAAAGTCTGGGGCAGGTCTCGTGCGCAAACTTGCGACTTTGCTGGTGCGCGGCGCGCTGGGTATATGTTGCGGCACACTGCGGCTAGCATCGGATATTGCAGCAACGTAGGGATTTGGGACGGATACCACAGCGCGCACTAGCGTCGACGCGGGTATTGGAGTGCTATGATGTATGTGCCTTTTTCTGAGCTAGTGGGCGGCCAGGAAGGGCACGGATATTGTGCGCGTAGATGTGGCAGTGTGTCGGAACGATAGTCGAAGTGTTTTCGTGTCTTATGCATGCACGCAATGACATGCATATGTCGGTAAAGGTAGATTGCGATGGGGAATGCCAGCGTACACGTTTTACAACGGCTTAGAGACCCAGTACATTTCACTTTTTCGAAATAGAGTACAAGTGGCATTATATCTAAGTTTGGTTCATGTTAAAGTTTCATAAATGGCAAAGACTGATAGCACATCTGAGGGCACCGAGGCCTAATTGATGCACCCCCCAACTTGAAAGGAGCAGTACGGTGTTCATTCAACTATAGAATTGCAGAAGGAAAGATATCTTGATACATGTGGAGTGCTCTTGGGCAGACATGAAAACGCGAGAGATACGATGCAGTAGGCACAATTTGGCCAATGAAAGGTCGTAGCTTACTCATGCGGCTTCTGCCGCCTTGGCACATTTTGAGCTCCGCGAACCTCACCAAGCTTGACGACGACATCGAGAAGCGCATAGCATCAGCATAGTCGCCCATTGGTCCCTCTCCACTCTTCAATCGCGTAACCAGTGACTTGGTGCTCAAGATGGCGTCCAAGAAGGTTACGACGACCTTTACGGTATGCTTCACGCTGTCACCACAAGCCTTACATTGTCACGACACCCCTCCGCTGGCACCCACCATAGCGCAACGATCGCAGTGCTAATTGCCTATATGTAGAAATACACCGTCCAGCCCACGGGAATCTATGGTCTCATCAACAGGCTCTTCGCCCTCGACCCCAAGCGGTCTACTGGTGTCCCCTTGAATCCGCAATTTCGCAACCCACCGCCCGGCGCTCTCGACCCCAATACCTACGACGACCCCGTTACAGTTCCCGCGGCTGATATTGCTGAGAATCCATACTGGAAGCGCGACGTGCGACGACGATACCCGAGGCTGTCGACCGTCACTCAGGCCGATGCGGTTGCGCTATTGGAGGTTGGAAGCGCGGCGGCGCCTAAGCAGGAGCTGATTGGCGAGGCAGGGTCGAAGCAACTGATTGCTGCGCAAGAAGAAGGTGCAAAGGGTCTGGCTGTTGCATTTGAGAGAAACACTGGCTTGGCCAAGGATGTGCTGGGCCCTGGGGGTATGCCACCGCTACCAAGTGGTCTGCATAGCACCAGCGCTGCGGGGGCGAAAAGATATGAGTTGGAAGCTGAACAAACATATCCCTCTGAGTAAGTGGTCGCTTTGTCATTTTTGGTAGTCTGTACTAACGTGCATTAGATATCCATGCCGGGTTTTCAGTTGAGTTTGATCAGGATGCTTAGAGTAGTAGGTAAAGGACGCTAGATGTACATGTAAATATGACAACCTTTCCTTTGTATTGCATCTACAGTTTGATCATGTGATGTTTATGCACACAAAACCTTAACCACTACACTCTTATACATTTCTGATATATGTTGGATGGGTCTCTCGTAGTCTCCAATCGTCTGCCAGTTATGAACGCCTGATCACACTACCGCTCTCGTTCCTACTTCGCACCTTTTCACACTCTCAGACAAGGCAAGAACGACTACGGCCCAAAGCCTTGGCATTGTTGCTGCACCTTCCACTGCTATTACCTGTCCGCACCTCACCCATAACCCACGACCTTTTCTTTCTCTTCCATTCAGTTACCTTATCCGCAGCTATGAGTTCTGGCCTAGCGAAACCGCTCCCTGAACAAGATGTCGCTCCTCTCAACTTCATTTACGCCTGCTGCATCTGTTGCGCTTCTTTTGCCGATGTTTATGAAGGTTGCAATGAGACAGTGTGCGGCCTATCAGATGGAATCAACACCAAAGAGCGTCTCGTCAGCAAAATGTTCTTGGCTAATTGCTGCCACGTTTTCTGCGCCGAGCACCTAGAGGGTGGTGGTGAGTTCAGAGATACGGTACCCAACTTGTGGAAGCTGCTAACGCCGAACCAACGGGCCCGCCATTTCACCCTACCGGGCAGCGACCAAGAGCATCTTGCCCTGTATGCATCAAAGAGAAGAACGACACCGAGCTTCGGGACCTTTACTCCATTCGTGGCTTCAGTAAGGATGAGTATGACCCTCAGATCCCGCCAAATTGGTTCACTGCCCCACCGATCAAGCTTGATGGGAATGGAAAGGAGATGGAGGCTCTACGCGTATGTACTCAGAAGTGTCCATACATATCCCTGCTGATAGGAATCAGTTTCAATATATCGCGCTCATAAGATACTGCCAAAACACATACGCGACCCGCAAGCCGCTTCAGACAGCATTGGCTGAGGCAAGGAAGGAGCTGTCTGGCATGCAAGACCGAGCTTTGGCAGAGCATTCTAGATTCCTCATATTAGAACAAGAGAATGATCAACTACGTTGCAAGCAAGACGAGTTTAACGCGATGAAAGCAGAGGTAAAGCACCTACAGGAGTTCAAACAGGAAGCGGAGCAGTATCGAAACTTGAATGTGAATCCTCGCGACCTTGAAACATTCATCACGCACAAAGCCGAGATCCGCCATTATCTCAAATTGGTCCCAATGCTATTGGAGTAAGTCTTGCTCGGCTGTTGATTGGCGCCACGTCTGACACTACGCAGGCAGAATGAGAAGATGAAGGCGCGACTTGCTTCTCTTGGCTTCGCTATGGCACTGGAACCTGTGCCCAATTTCAAGGGCTTAGACGCCGATGCATTTGACGAGGAATTTGTTCAAGGTGACTATGAGGGCGAATCTGGCGCACTGTCACGAAAGACAGCATCCAGTCAGACTGCCGGTAGATCTATACACACATCAGCCAGAGCCGCTGCCAGGCCTTCGAGCCCCCATCCACAACGACCTTCGAAGCGACAGCGCCTCAACTCACCACTTCTGATTGATACGCACGCCAGTCGGCTGACTAGCCAGAATACTATGCCACCGCCGCCCAAGCCGGTATCGAGAAAACGATCTGTGCGAGATATTTTCCCCACATTGCGGAAGAAGTTGCACTACAACCGATCTACGCCAACGCCTGAACGGGATGTTCAGGTATATGAATCTAGGACCTGGCAGACCGGCGAAGATGATCGATTCTCAACTCGAAAAGGCTTTCAGAGTTACAGTTCGTACGTACCTGACATGCATTCTATCGAGCAGCCTATGCAATCCGAGGAACAGCGCGATAATCAACGACTCTCAAGCATCGACATTAGTGACAGACCTAACATTTCTTTCCGATCTTCCTCTCCGATTAAATTGAATGAACAATCCAATGGGCACCAGCCTGTGCAACTACCAACAGAGCCGTCTTACATACGACTCTTAGATGGCTTATCGCAAGATCAAGGCATCGAATTGGGACTGAAAGACCCCCGTGATGGTAGAACTCGGGGCTCGTATCATGATAATGTAAACAGGCAAGTTGTAAATGTTCATCAAGGTCTCTATCAGCGCCGGGAGCTGAAATCTCTGGACGGTGGGAATCCAGGATACCTGTTTCCTTTCAAACCACACAATCAATCTTTATCGACTGATGGCAACCTGAACCCGTACAGATCCAACCAGGCTAACGGATATATCAACAGAGCGTATCAACCAAACATCGGCCCATTCACACCAGCGCCTCGCCAGTATCAACCTTCAGGCCATCAGATTGAGAATGTAGTAAGTCCTTTTTTCAAGAGAAATAACCGCCAGGCGTCAGCCTCGTCCAAACCCGGATTCGCTGAGCTCCAGCACAGTTCAAATCGTTTCGGCGGCTCTCCGTCACGAACATTCAGGGCGACGGAACAACAAGCAGGCTGGTATGAGCCGCGTAGCCTAAATGGGTTGTCCTTCTGGAACTCGCCTGTGGACTCACGGAATGATCCAATTCAGCACGGTCCGAAGCGCAAAGCGGCAAATACCACTCTGTCCTTTCAGCATTATCAAAGTCGTAACCTTGATTCCAGAGGTTTTGTTTTAGGACCAGCAATAGAGCATTCACCGTACATCAGAGGCAATATATGCAACCCTTTGCGCGACAGAGTATCGTACTCCAGGCAAGGCCCTGCACATTCTCAATCGACAACCCCTCGTCCATTCTTTCGGCATCTTTTACATTCTCGCGATGAGCGCATGCCTTTGCCCATGCCATCAAATCGTCTAGTCCACTCCTCGTTGCATTCACAGCATCAGTGGGAGAGATTGCAGCGGGTAGGCGTACGCAGTAGTCACCCCTCTAATAGCATCGTACGAGACAAATTTAAAGATTCTGCGAGTAACATCGTTTCAAGTGAACCACGACGTAGGGTCATGAGATGAATGGTATGATTTGGCCAAAGTATATGGCTGTTCGGAATGGCTTAAAGATACTCTGGGTTTCTGGTTGGTGATTTCAGCGTTTATGTGGCCTGCAACAGCGACGCAGCTTCACCAATCAAGATGTGACAGGCCCCTGGAATCGTCATTGGATCTGGGACGGGTGAAGAGAGACAATTACTGTGTATTTCGGAGTCGGTGTAGGTAGGTAACGAGGAGCAATGACATACAACTTTACTCAATCTTGCTGCTCGCACGTCCGTCTACTCCCTGTAGGAATACCGGATATCCAATCGAGTTACGTCGGGAGTAGTCTATAATCCTCTCTATTCTGCGTGCTCTCAGGACAACAATCTGCTCATTGCTCTAGTGTAACCCCGCACAGTAATCAGGTTTCGTTGGTTCAACACGGAGACCCGCACCGCAATCCGACCCCAGAAGGAGTTTGACCTGATCTTGTTCAACGCTCAACTGACATGTTTGACGCGCAATACATTCAATCAAAAGTAGGCCCTGCAACGGGTAGCGCATTACGCCGTGCCCCTTTTGACACGGAGGCCGACGTAGACTCCGATGGTCATCGTTCCTGAACTTAAACCTGGGTAAAGCGGTGCTTAGATGAGGCGACAAAACCAGCAGATCACTAGGAGATTTTATTACATGCAATATGCGGCGCACATGCACGGAACTTTCTTCGGCATGCAAGACGAATTGCGCGTTCCCCACGCCTTTGGATTCGCTACCCTGTCAACCACAACCTCCAGTAGCAGCATGCTGGCACTGCCTCTACCTAACTCGCCGAAGATTTTGCACACCACCACCAGTAACTAATTGTTTCACGCGACGCATTTTGCGGTTGTTTTCGCAATTCCCACGAATCGACATCCCTGCATCCCCGCAATTTTCTGCAACGCATGACCCACTGCCGTGGATGATCAAGCTTCCCTTAATCTGTTTAAGCAATTTATCCTGCACCGCGGCTCTACGCAACTAGCCCGCGATGCCCTATCCGGCACTTTCAGATTGCCGCAAGATGAATACTGACTCTATCATTTGGAGCACACGGAGTCAGCGCTCCGTGGAGCTGTGGAGTGGATAGTTGTTGCTAATTGACTCAGATCATAGTATAAAAATGTTTGTCTCCCAATATTCTAGAAGCCAAGACAGCCACAACATTCATTCAACAAGCTTCACCCACGGCAGATAGCACAATGCTTTTCAAGAACCTCATCGCGGCGGCCGCTTTGGTCAGCACCGCCTTTGCCGCTCCAGCGGAAGAGAAGCGCCAAAACCGCAAGATGAAATGGTTCGGCATCAACGAATCTGGTGCCGAGTTTGGCGAGAAGAACTTCACTGGCGTCTACGGAAGGGAGTACATCTGGTATGACCTCAACACGATCGATCAGTTCATTGGTCAGGGCATGAATATGTTCCGCCTCAACTTCTGTAAGTAGTGACCTCGTTGCCAAAGGAAAATATCTTCTACTTTTAAACAATTCGGTACTAACAGTCCTTAGTGATGGAGCGTCTCACACCAAACTCCCTAACGGGTAAATTTGACCCCCAGTATCTCGGCAACCTCACCCAGCAAATCAACTACATCACATCAAAGGGCGCATACGCAATGGTGCAACCCCACAACTACGGCCGCTTCTACGGCAACATCATCACAGATGTCTCCGGCTTCAAGACATGGTGGCAAAATGTCGCAGCACAGTACAAGAACAACAACCTCGTCGTGTTCGACACCAACAACGAGTACCACGACATGGACCAGCAGCTCGTCTTCAACCTCAACCAGGCGTCCATTGACGGAATAAGAGCCGCCGGAGCCAAGCAGTACATCACTCCCGAAGGCAACTCGTGGTCCGGTGCCTGGACATGGGTGTCCTCCGGCAACGGCGCTTCGCTCGTTAACCTCAAGGACCCGGAGAACAAGCTCATCTACCAGATGCACCAGTACCTCGACACGGACGGCAGCGGCACATCTGCAAACTGCGTCTCAGCCACCATCTTCAAGGAGCGTCTCCAGGCCGCTACCAAGTGGCTCAAGGACAACGGCAAGCAGGGCGTCATTGGCGAGTTTGCCGCAGGAAACAACGCCCAGTGCATCAGTGCGCTGAAAGATGGTCTCGCCTATCTAGGCCAGAACACTGATGTCTGGTGGGGTGCTATCTGGTGGGCTGCGGGCCCCTGGTGGGGTAACTACATTTACAGCATGGAGCCCCCCTCGGCGGTAGCGTGGACTAGCATCTTGCCCCAGATCAAGAGCTACTTTGTCTAGACATCTAGCTGATGAGAAAAAGGGATGTGAGAACGGCTGATGTCATGACATAAATCAAGTGAGCATGCCTGATTCCACAAAAAGCGGACGTGGAAGCATGGGAGACATTCTATGTATATATTTTTTTTCTTTTTGCCAGATTGCAAAAAAAATGTGAATACTTATCCCCAGGACAGATAGATATGTCTGTATGGGGGAACGAAGCAATCTTTTGACCAAATCTTTGTCCAATGTCTTTGATGCAATTCTTATAACATTATATGGAAGGGCATTTCAAGGCTTGCCCTTCCAAGCCTTGCTAAGATATTCCTCGGCGCTGATGAAATTATAATCAGGATAACGCTGGTTAAACTCATCACTGACATCCCAGCTCCCATTGCGGATACCCTGGAAGAACATGATGATGAACTGTTCACTGAAGGCTTCTCTGCTCTCGACTGGGATAACAGGGTGGCTCATGCGCGGTATCCACGTTGACGTCAAGACTCCCTTTTCGATATCCTCACCCTTTACGTACTCGACGGTCCAGTCGCCTCCTCTGATCTTCTTGCCCAGGGCGAAGAGCTCGTTGACAGTTGTGCGGCAACCTCGTATGCCGCCGATGCTGGGCCATGGGCGCGGATCGTCAAGTGCACGGAGGAGGATCTCAGCATCATCTGCAATCGCGGTGATGACGAGGGGTGCATTCCCGTCGTCGAGGATGATAGCGCGGCGGCTCTCAAAGTCGAGGAAGAAAGGCCAGGTAATCAGATCGGGACTTAGTGGATACGGATGCGCGAAGTAATCCATGAAGATGCTTGGTTGGAAAAGGCAATACTCCAGTCCACCTAGTTTTCCTTGCTCTTTCAGATCCGACAGATAGCGTGCGATTTCGTCCTTGTTCGCGTACGGCGGGCAGCCCGAGTTATTCTTGATGCCCCATTCTGAAGGCGCGAAGCGTCGCACGCCCGCGTCGATGCAGGCGTGGATCAGGTTCTTTTGCGCTACGCAGTCGATATCAGTGTGCACGACGAGGAAGCTGAGACACACGTCAAAGCCGGCCAGCGCCTGGGTGAGGCTGGTGCGATCCTGGTAGTCAACTTTCTTGTATGACGACACCCCCAGTGTTAGTTGAGATGGGTGGGATCGTGTGAAGATTGTGATTTCATGCTTGCCTGAGGCAATTGCCGCGCGGAGGATATTTGTGGCAACATCTATGAGAACGAATTGTTAGTCCAGTGAAGAAATCGGGCCTCGGGATGGGCGGGGTTGGGAAGCGTACTTCCGGTGCCTCCAGCAACTGCGACTTTAACCATTCTCACGTGCGAGCTTGGACCAAGCTTGATGTAATGGTTCGTATGTAAAAGAAAGTGGCGTCTAGGTCACTACATGAACACAGGTGGCGCATTTTTGTAGGCTGCAGCGGTAGTTGCTAAAAATCCGCGTTAAGCCCGCGCTCCGCTTTACTGCTAACAAATCAAGCGTGTGGGACATGCCATGACTCGGATTTATAATGTGTGGATAATGTAATATCCGTTGGCAAGATACTGGAATAGGATCATTCTGACAGGTTTGAAATCGCCCGCATGCCTACTAGGGTGTCATATCGTCATTTTGCGGGCAAACTCTGACAATTGACAGTGCTAATTTCGAAATTCCAGTCGAAATATGACTTAGTGCTTACGGGCATTGAATCTCTGGCTGTTTGATCTGGACACTGGCATAGCAATGGCCGCTCACACTGCACTGCTTCGCTGACCATCGCTACTTATGCAAGAGTAAGTTGATGTGAGATGTATAGTAAAGAACAGGTTGCAAAGGAGGCTCAAGTGATGCTCAGGATATGATAGGTAAGGGACTGTATCATTACAAGTCTGACTAGACTAACAATCGTTATGCGTCAATGAGCGGCACCTCAGGCAAGGGCTTTTCCGGCAATGGTTTACTCGGTAATGGCTTCATCGTTCTTGGATCGTCCGTATATCTCGGTGGTCTCGAGCTTGATCCTTCATCAGGTTCGTCCCGATATGCGCCGTCCAGCAGCGCATCCTCTTCTTCGGCAATAGACTCTCTTCTTAGCCTGTCCCAGACATCGTCCATGCCGTCCCACTTGGCCAATTCTCGTTGCTGTAGGATCCAGAAGTACAAGTGGTAAAGGCCGGACAAGATGATGGCCCCACCGATGATGCTGCCGAGAATAATCCAGAAGAGATACCAGGACTCCCAGTGCACGAACTCGCCGAATGAGTTGCGTAGTGTGCCCAGCTTTCCATATGGGCCCCACTCGTTGCCCAGGTATAGGAAGCGGTCGTCATCCCAGATATCGTTGCCGAAGAATCTGCCGATCGTTCGCCAGATAGAAAGCGGTCGTGGTGCTGGGAATTGATATGTTCTTGCTTCTAGTCTCATATCAACAATGCGATACTCATACGTCTTCTCTTCCTCGCCAAAGGGAGCGAATAAATCACTCGCTGGCTTCGTATCCTTGCCGCTCTTGTGGCTGTTCGTCTTTGGCTCTTTCCCAGCGACAAGCATCCACAGCATCTTCTGGTCGGCATCGTCGAACTTCCAGTAGGGGTCCCGCACATATGGACCCTTTCCGCCAATCAGGTCCAGCGTAATTTCCCAATACCGTGCATCCGGATCTTTGTCATCGCCATTGTACTCTGTCGGTTTGGTCGTATACAGATAGTCGAGACGAACAGCTGAGAGAGGAAGATTCCAACACCAGTCCTCACAGTCGTCCACAGTCCGCTGACAGAAGGGGTTTGCGCAGTCGATGCCAGACGAGAGGTTGCTGTTGGAGAAGGTGGAAGGGAACTGTGTAACGTAGAAGGCCGGGGGATGGGGAATGGTAGGCAGGGGATAGAAAGGTTCTTTGTTGAGCAATACGGTGCGATTGTCGTGGGAGAGCGTGAGGTTGAGAAACTGCGACCGGGTTGGGTCAGCCATCCGCACTTTCCGTAGAGTCTTTAGTAAAGGAAGGAGCCACCGACGTACCAGAGCCAAGTCATTCTTCTCAATCGTGTGCCCATTCCGCGGGTGTCCTTTGGTGATTTGCGCATATGGACAGTCTTTGCACTCTATCTTTGCCGCGTACGAGGAGCCGGGAACGATTGCGACGACATCCTCGACGGGCTGTGAACAGGCCTCTATGTCCTGTGAGGCTGGATGCAAGCATTCGAGGGCGCTGTGAACATTTGCAGCATGGACCGACCAAGCAAGCAGCAGCCCAAGCGAGAGCCTGAGCAGCAGCATCGTGGGCCGTTGGTGTGGAAGAGTCGATGAGGCGGTGCCTGAGGCGCGATCAGCAGTTCGCGGCTGTCAGGGGCGTAGCGTGCAGGGTGGGGTACGTCTAGCCCGGCCGGTAGAGAAAAGGGTCTCGCCCCCGCAAAAGGACCTCAGCGTCTATAGCGTGCTTGATATGATGGAATGATCTTCACGACCCCTTCCATTTACATGCTTTGTGGACGTTGGGATCGTGACGCTCATCTCAAGCCTAGCTGGCCAATTCGAGGCGTCTCCGCCATAAGGCCCCCAGCAAAGCTTGCTCCGCCTCGATTGTGCAAGCGATCTTCCACGTCTACGACAATCGTCAAAGCCTCCCAATCGTCATTCAGGGCTCGCCGGTTATCTCACAGATTAAGCATTCCGATAATCAGCGGCCAACAGTTGCCATGCACAGCCTTGTCTTGCTATGGCACCGAGTACGCTTAACCACTAGCTTTACACGCTCAGCCTTGTAGAATCAACTATGCGATGTAATCCGCTAATGAAGTTTCTGCACCCTTCGCAACCATGTCACGAATGTAGAAAGAGCTGATAATAGCCTCGTATCGCATGTGAGAATGTGTTTTACCTTCATACATGTATGGTGCAAGCACCCATCATCACCAGTGTTGACGTTTATATATTCACGATAGTATCATCACTGCAATCATACTTTCTGTTCGGGATCAATTGTCCACTACACCATTTATCTCCTGCACGTCGCTTTTTGGTCTTCAATCACAAGAGCCATGCATCTGCCAAACACCCAAAACGAAAGCGACCACAGGCCCTTTGCTTCCAGTGAACATGGCGCCCCAGAAATAACGTCCTCCACTTCGACACCTGCTCATCGAGATCTTGTCGATCTAGAACCCCCTCCATACTCAGTCGACCCGCCAACTAAACTGCCCAAGGCCACAACTCCCCATGAAGATCTCGGTCGTCGCAACTCGTCCGAAACATTACCAGCATACAAGAGTGAGGACGACTATAACACACAGAACAAAGAATTGGAACAACATGCACCGCTTATTCCTGGCACTGAGCAACATAACCGGCAAGGACAAGCAGCAAAGCCAAAGAGGAACATGCCGTACGTCAATCGATTTGCAAACAATTAAAGCTTATACTAATACTCTTTTGAAGAGCAGATATTGCTGTCGGGATATTACAAGGGCTTTGCTGGGGTGTATTTTACTTATTTGGTGGTAGTGGCTGAGTATACGTACTTTCTGCGCAATCATCTCTTCATCCTTGCCATGCTGGTCATGCCGAATCTTGCATGACTAGAGCTTTAGTATCCATTTCCGTACACATCTACGTGTCTCACATTTCTTTGCTGCTGGTGTTGGCTGAATCCGTACCCACAAGATCCCAGCGAGACCATGACGTCACACTATGAGATCACCAGCGCTCCACACCCAAACATACAGGATAAACCCATTTACACACTCAGACTGCGAACCTACTGACTAACACACCACACTGCCATCCATCCTCCCACCTGAACCCGAACCATTCATACACCAAAATGTCAAACTCAAGCTCAACATTCAAATCCTTCTCTACTTCCTACTCCTCCTCCTCCGTCAACGGGCAAACAACCTCGCACTCCGAGTCCACATACTCCGACCCCTCAGGCACAAAAGTGCACCGCACAAGCCAACAGCCGGGCCAGCAGCCGGTCGAGGAGCGCTATGAGACAGACCACACGGGCAGGCGCGTAACGGACGGCCGCGACGCAACGCAGCACCGCATTCAGGATGTGACAGAGCAGGAGGGCCAAAGGGAGAAAGAGGGACAGGCACAGCGGGGTGCGGACTATGAAGAGCGTATGGAGGACGAGTATGCTAAGAGGGAGGGGGGTGCGTAGATGGGTGAGAATGATGATGGGTGGAGTGATATGAGATTGGATTTTGGGAATTCTAAAATGGAGCTCAAGGATTAAGAATGTATTTTTTTTTCTTTTTATTTTACTGTACATTGGAAATAACAGTTGGCTCTTCAGGCGACTATAAAATCCTTGAACTATGATCCTGGACGAGAATAATGACAATATATAACCAAAAGACTATGGCGTCCACCTCAAGTCTATCTTGCTCCAGAAAAGGGCGACAAGTCAGCTGTAATAACGATTTTTTTTTGGCAAAGGGTTATAGTAGAGACGTTACTTATGCTGCGGAGAAAGTATTTGATGAATATAAACCTTGATAAAACGCTCGAATTCATCCCCTTCTTCGGCCTTATCCTGTAAATAGACTCTTCGCTTCTACTACTGATGAGCTAAGAGCTCTTCTTAAGGTTTTAGCCCTATAGATAAGGCTGTTTTATAGTTACCCTAGAGCGTACGAGCCGCGTTAATCGCTAGGTTAATATAGCTAGATTAATAAGCCTACTAAGACGTTAAATATCGCTCGCGAAGGCTTAGGTAAAGTAGTAGAGCAGATATATAGACGGGAGTATTATCTATAAGCTTATAGTAGTCGTTAAATTTATACCAGCTTATTAGAAGATACTCTATTATCACTCTATTACTCTTATATTACTGCTTAGCCTCGTCGTAGTGCATAAGAAGGAAGTCTATACCGCTAAGCACCTAATCTAGGGTAGAAGTATCCTATTTAGTATCCTTAGTGACCTTATAGAAAGGTTTAAGGAAGTCGTATAGCTCTTATAACTCCTACTAGTAACTTAGAAGGAGATAGTTAAGTAGTAGAGAGGGCTCTACTTTTATCCGTATATTAATAAAGTTATTTATCTTACTATAGAGACTAAGAGCGACGTAGATTATAAGATACTAGCTATTCCAGCGTGTCTTATTATCGCGAGGTATCATACGGCCGGCTTAATAAAGGAAGGACTAATAGAGCTAATCTAACGACCTTATATAGATTATAAGGTTATAGAGCATCCTAATAGCGCCTAACTTACGCCACTCCGCCGCGCTAACCTGTCTTTCTAAATTACCCTTAGTCTTATTCTTAGAGAGTAACGCAATCTACTAAATAGCCTCCTCTAAGGCCTCTTTATCTTTACTAAAGAGGAAGGCTTATATAGCGAGGTTAATAATATAGCTATTACAGCGTAGGCGGTATTATATAGGGTTAAATTAAGGTATTAATTTTATGATAGCTCGTAGTATTATATTATTACTATAGGTATTATTAAGCGTAAACCAGCTAATTCGATCCTTAACGCCGTATTACTTAATAACGCTTATAAAGATCTCCGCTTAAGCCTCTCTACTATAAGTACTAGGCAGCTCTCTAAGTAAAAGTAGTGCCTTTTAGACCTTACGCGTATCTACGTCTACGAAGTGAGTAACTATTACTTATAGGCTCTTATAATTTAGTGTACTCTAGAGGTCGACTATAAAGTGTATAAGCGAGAGAGAAGCTTATAGCCTCTTTATAATTACTAACTAGTAGAGGCGGAAGGAATTATCAAGTTGTTAAGGTACTAGAGATCGGCTTTACATGATAATATCGACGGCTATATAGTTAATAGATTAGATAAGGGTATAGATCTCTACCTAGTTAGGGATAGAGAGAGGGAGACCTTGACGCGCGATAAGCTGGATGAGAGCCTTATTATAGGCTTCCTTATTGATAGCAGCCTTTAGATACTTTTCTTACTCTATATTACGACCTTCTTCACGCGCCTTTTACTTACTAAAGAGACTTTCTATAGAGCCTTCAACTGCAGCCTTCTTCTCTAATAGCAGCGCAGCTATACAGATACCGTGTGAGAGTAGGTATTCACGAATTTAATTGTAGGCAGACTACTTAAAGTTACACTTCTTATAATAGAAGATTCTCTACCTATAAGTATTCCTTGCCAGCTTATCCCGCTGTAGATCTTAACTTTCTTCCTATAGGTCGGTACAGACAATTAGCCTAGCCTTACGCTTTTTAGTGTTAATTAAGGGTTCCGCGTAAGGAAGCTTAGAATCGTCTTATAGGGTTTTAATATTAGCAGTTCTAAGCTCTATAAGAGTGGAATTATCGTCTAAATTAATATTAATTATATTAGGCTTATTAAAGGACATAGTGGTAGTAGTAAGGGTAGTACCTAACTTGTGTGTTTACCTAAGATAGACGCGTTCAGTATTCTACCGCGTTTTCTAACCAACTGGAATCCCTTAGTAGCTTACCGCCTATAGAGGCTCCCCCGTCAACACTAATAATATACCTAATAGTAGCCCCTATATCAACCCTTTATTTAATCGTATTAATCATATTTAATCATAGAGAGGTATAATTCACTAAATTATAATCAAACGCAGATTCAGATTCACATTTAATCTATTTAATCCGCTAGATTATATACAACCCTATTATCAGATATAAGCAGCGATCGTACGCGATACTGCATTACAGTACAAAGCTCGGGTGTAACTACTTGGTACACAAACACATATAAAAAGGACAAAAATAGCAAAGAACTTAAAAAAAAACAATATAATAATAAACCTATTTATATACCTCATCGCATTTAAGTATTCTATCTAATACCTATATAGTAGTTAGAAGGTAAAGGGGTTAGTATTTAGGTTCCTGATTTAGAAAGGCTCACTCGCAAGTAGTACTATGAGATTGAGACACTTTAAATGAGATTGTAGATAGGGTGTCTAAAATGATAATTGTCTTATGCGTTTTATATTCTTTAGTTTTTTACCTTTTTGTGTGTGCGCCTCTACTAAGTAGTTACACCCGAGCCTTATACTACCATTACAGTATTTCGTCTCTCAGCTAATTTACTGGTATTATCTAATACTGTATAGGAGAGTCACTATTCTAACATACACCTGACATTTGTTTACCACATACCAATTAGGACATTAGTCGCCAAAATCCAAATTGGGCTTAGTTGCAGGAAGTGAAAAGAGCGCATTTGTTACAAGCGGTAAACTTCTCTTGTCTGGTTAGCTAGACACAGTAGGATAGGAATACTTTGTAGGTATAGTTAGAGGGACAAGGGGATGGCGGTTGAGGGTCGTAGGCAAGGCTTCACTACAAGTGAACTCTTATCGAGCAATGACAATGTGAAGAATTGTTCTTGACTACGGAGTTTCTACCTAGGAATTTGGGTTGTATATATATTGAGGTGATTCGTGATGAGCGAATCACGAATCACGAATCCATCACGTGTCTAGGTTGTGATAGGCTTCTGGCCCCAAATCGTCTGATTCGTAGTCTTCTTCGAATTCACTAATGTCTTCAGTCACGCTGAGGCATGCTAGGATGCTTCCCAAGTATTTTACGGGTTTGGGATCATTATCTTCAAAGATAATATCTAGATCTGGTTCTGTGAGAACTTCTAGGTTCGTAACAGCATTGAAAGTATATAGTTCCATATTTTTATTCCCTTATTTAGATGTTAAGTATTAGTGTTGCAGTGGAGTTTTCGCTAATAGCCACCCTATCTTCTTCTACAACAGCGGAATACATACCCTGAAGGTGTTGTATGTATTCCTTCGCCAGTTCAGGACGACCCATTCTTCCTGCTGCCAATCCACATTTCTCTAATGCAGCTCCCAGTGTCGGATCCCAACTGTACCCTTGCACCAGCCTCCATCGAGTGTTGATGCACTTCTGAAAGTTTTCCATGCTGTCTTGATGTTTCAGTTGTGCAAACTGTGCCACGCCAAACAGATAGAAGCTGAGAGAAAGGTCCACATTCAACTGCGGCTGTTCACTGCATTGATTCACGATGTCAGGCCTTGACAGACGGGAACATAGTCTCCTGCTGATGGTTTCCGCATCTGCATGTCTTGCATCCTTCAGAAGATAGCGGATCGCCGTATGCCACATTACGAAACGTGCTGTGCTGTACTCCTCAAAAGCCTCGTCGACTTGTTCCAGAATTCGATCGAATTCGTCCAGGCATTTTCCCGCATACAGAGCGTAGAACTGGCCTGTATCAGCGCGAGGAAAGCTGGCTTGATTGTAAGAGTAATATGCCTTGATTTCATCGGCGCCCGCTCTTGGCATCCATAAGTGTCGGCAGTAGGTGTCAAAGGCTACCCACAGATCACCTGCTGAATCAAGATTCAATCTTGTCAGAGTCTGGAAGATGTGTCTGCGGGGATCATTCGGGTGTAGGACCTTATTAGCCAAATCGCAGAGGTTGCTACGTAGCAGTTTATGAATATCGGGAGGCCCCTCTCTTTGAGCGAGGAGTGCCAGGGCCAGGATGTCGGAAAACTGCCGGTGGTGGTATATCCGCACGATAGTCTCGTTCAGCGAAAATGCAGAACGCATCAGAGCAAATCCAATGTTCATTGAGCCACTTGAGCCACTTTTGCAATGCCTGAAGGCGTCGCATAGCATGTTGTGAAGTTTGCTCAGCTTTTTCAACCCAAATATGAGCTCATTACTCCGTCCGTAGAGTCCGTTGTTGTCTTTTGACCATATACCAGTGGCGAAGCAACTGTCGAAGTGGACGCCCGTGAACCAGAGCAAACGGCGAAAGTTTTCGAATGTTGGGATGTCACTCAGACTGTTGATACTGAATGGCATAGGGACGAACGTGATATGCCTCCGAGCGGATCCTTTGGCGGGGGGTTTGGCAGTTCCAGTGCGAGATGCTGCTCTTCGTTTATAGTAACGTTCTACTTCACGAATATCGAGAAGGATCCCGTTTGCTAGCAACAAGCAGTTCCAATACCCTTCTCTCATGATGGTTCCCCGCTTTGTTCGAATGAAGCTGGCTTCTTCAGGGCGGATGTACTTGAAGATCCCCCATGAACGTAGCAAAATTTTCCATTGATCAGTTCTTAGAGCACGGTCAGTACCTGTGTCGTTATATCGATCTTCGTGAGGTTACAAACGTAAGGCTGACCTCAGACCCTTGATGGCCAATCTTCACTTCCTGCTTCAACTGCTTCAGGGTCATGTTGTCAAGGATATATAGACGAACGGCATCAAGGCGCCGATGCGACCATTCATTGGTGTCTAACATTGTACTCATTTTTCCGACGACAGAGTTGAGCCCGATCAATGGCGTAGTTGAGACTGGCCCTCGTATAATGTTGTTGAACGTCAATGGGCTGAGCTGTTTCTAGCACTAATATTCTACATGTGATAGAAGCAAGGCTGAGATTTTAGGCCGCAGCAGACACGTCATCTGTAAGCGGGGTAATGATGAAAAGTCATGTATATTCTGCCCTCTGTGTGTGTGCGTGTGTCTGTCAGATGTATGCTAGAATAGTGACTCTCCTATACAGTGCTAGATAATACCAGTAAATTAGCTGAGAGACGAAATACTGTAATGGTAGCACAAGGCTCGGGTATAACTAATTGGCAAAGGCACACACACGAAAAGGCAGAAAACTGCAGAACATGAAACCGAGAAGATAATCACCATTGACACCCTATCTACAATCTCATTTAAAGTGTTTCAATCTAACAGCGTCACAGTAATATACATGTAGGAATGGACGGATTAGTCAGTAGTAAACCACGTGGCTAACGTACTTCACAAGCGAATCGTTAACACAAGCGGATCGTTATCGCCCCAAACTCACCAAAAATCCAGAAGTTCACATACGAATATCTCCACAACTACTAGATTCCAAAGCATGAAACTGAAAACTTAGGTTTTCAAACATTCTATATACATCCTCTTGTAAATACATACTTATTTGATAAGTGGTTCTTATGATATTCGACTTCAGCCTCCGGAATTAAAAATATCCGAAATACCTTAAGAACTATACATCTCTTGCCTCTAGTATTGTAATAATAACTATTTTGGGATAGAATCTATAGCCAATTTTATTTTTGTAGTTTACTATTAGCTTATAGTAGAGATATTTAGGTATAAACTTCTGGTTTTTTAGTAGGTTTAGGGCGCTAACGATCCGCTTGTGTTAACGATTCGCTTGTGAAGTACGTTAACGTATTCCACTACCTAGTAGACTATACTACCTAGTGGGCCATCTAACTAAAACGCGTAATAGTGTAATAATAGTAGCTGAATAATAATATAATAAATTTCTATAAAATTATATAATAAGCTAGTTAATTACTATTTATACTATATCCTTTTATATACTTAGTACTATAGTATTTACTATAGTACTAAGTAAAAAGTTTTATTCGCGCTAGCGCGATGCGTTTTCTTATAATATTAATATCTTAACTTTATAGTATTATAACTATACTACTATAGCGCTAAATTCTTTAAGAAATAGACTAAAATATATATAGAGGGTCTAACTTAATAGTCTAGTAGTAAAATTAGATTATTAGAATACTATATAGTAGTATAATATATAATAATATAGGTACTAAAGGATTCTAAAATAGATCTAAGTATAACTTAAAGGTATATAAGAGTATATACTATATTAGATAACTAAGAATACCTCTATTCCTATAGGTCTAGTATTAGGCGAGCTACCTTAATAGAATTAGCGCGGGCTATATTTTACCCGCGATAGGCTAGGATAGGGCTAGTTTAGGCTATATCTAGCTAGATTATTAGACCTTAGGCTATTATAGCCTATATACGAGGTAAAGGGGTACTTATACCTCTTCTAAATCCTACTAGAGGGTAGTAATTTATCTTAACTATAATCTAATCCTATTATCCTCTATTATCTTAAAAGTACCCCTCTATAAATATATACCTCTAGGATAGAACCTATTAGAGTATAGGTACTATCCTAATATTTAAATTACTTATATAGAGTTTATACTTTAATAAAATAAGTTAAAGGATAATAAAATCTTATATCTATACTCCTATAGAGGACTAAGATAATATATCTTATACTAATAATTAAATATAAGATATAGAAACTATACTAGAGACTTAAACTATTAATAGAGATAGAGAAAATAGGTAAGATTAGGGATTAGGAGATATACTCTTATAAGCTACCTTAATTAAACCCTTATAGGCCCGCTTTAGTCTAGAAGAGCCTATAATAGCCTAATTTAGCCTAAATTAGACTATATCCTATTAATCTAAGGTAGAAAGGTAGAGAGTAGTCCCTATAGTCTAGAGAAGTACTAAAATAGTAGAAGTACCCTTAGATACTCTATAAGCTTACGTCGTAGATATAGATAGAGATAAAATTAACCCTAAATTTATAAGACTATAGAGAAAGATTAAAGCTAAGATATAATGCCGCATAATTATTAAAATATAGGTAGAAGCTACAGCTTTAGAGGTAGATAATAAAGAAACTATTAAAGCCTTAAAAGAAGGCTCTAAGTTAGTAAGACTAGCCTCTTTATAACTACTATATCCTAAACTACCTTAAAGATACTTAAAAAAGAATTATATAGAATATAATTACTAGGTAAAGGATAATAAGGCCTATTTTATCTAGTACTTAGTAGATTTCTAGAGGGAAGTCTATAAGATTACCTTCTCCCTCTAATATATCTTAGATTAGTATAAAATAATATAGGAAGAGCTTTACTTATAGAAGAAGTTAAGTATTATAGGATAGTAACCTATATAGATAGACTTAAAGTAAAATATACTAAATATACTAGGTACTACTAAGGAAAGGTACCTTATTACCTTTAATATAGTTACTACCTATAAATAAGATATAAAGGAGTCTCCTACTATAGTACTAGACTATTTATACTAGTATTAAGAGGAACTAGGTAACGTATACCTAATAGTATTAAGATAAAGCTATTACTTTAGGTCCTTAACTAAAGATATATAATTAAGGCTTTAAAACGTCCTAGTCTAGGAAAGAGAGACCCTATTATAGATAGAGGAGTAAGCTAATATTATATACTAATATATTCGCGAGCTTAATATACCCGCAGCCTATTAGGGTAAGAGACTAGATAGAAAAGCCTTATCTAGGTTAGATAGGGATAGAAAGCCCTAAAAGAGGTTTAAATATAGTAGATATTATAAAGACCTCTACTATAGGTATAGTAAAGGGTAAGAATTAGTTCTTAGGGATATATTAATAATTATAAGTAGTAAGGGGTAATACTAAGATAGTAAGAGAGAGCTTCTAAAAAGAGTATTAAGATAGAGAACTATTCTATTACTTTTACTATTTATAAGAATATTAAGTTAAATACACTAAGCTATAAGGGCCTTTAGTATAGATCTATATATATAAGGAGTTTTAGAGTCTTAAAGTCTTATAAGCGCTAAGGCCTTTATAATACTTTATAGACTACGATACTAGTTACGTAACCTTATAGTTACCTAACTATTTATTAGAGGTTAGAGGGTACTTAAGGTAGTAGTACCCCTCTTTATATCCTAGGTTATAATAGATATAGGTAGAAGGGGCTAAGAAAGGCCTTTTAACTAAAGCCTACTATAAAAGAGATAGAAGTAGTCTATTTTAGCTATAATAAGAAGGGATATATTTAACTAAACTATCCTAAGCTTTCTATAGTAAAAAAGGAGCCTTCTAGTATAAAGCTAGGAAAAGGCTAGAGCTATAAGGGTTAGGCCCTTATCTTATAGCCTATACTAAGCTCTTAAGGGAGAACTCTAGTAGAGGGACCCTATATAAGGTAGTTTTCCTACCTTAGGTAAGGTTATTAACTATAGCTATAGCTATTAGTACCTTAGAGTAAATTAAGGCCCTTATTAATAGGGGTTCTTAGCTTAACCTATTATTAGCTATACTAGTAAAAGAATAGGGCCTTACTATAATATCTATACTAGGCCTCTTAGCTAGGAGCGTTAGTAGTAAAGACTTAACTATTTATAGTACTTTTAAGGTAGAAGTAGCTATAATAGACTTAAGAGGGTAAAAAAGAGTAGAATTAATACTATTTATTATTATAGACGTTAAAAGGTTTAAGATATACCTAGGTTTACCTTAGATTAACTAGGTTAACCTAAAACTAAACTACGCGTAGCGTAGAATACTCTTTTAAGGTATTAAGTAGAAAGATATAGAAGTATTTAGGTAAGTAGTAATTAAAGATACTAAAGAGTTTAAGAATACCCTTTAGAGTATATAAATAGATATTTATATACTTATAGTAAGTACTATTAGTTAGTTAGAGCTAGATTAGCCTAAAATAGGCTAAATACCTAAAGAATACTCTAAATTTATAGAATTAGGGTCTAAAGGGGATATAAGTATACTTATAGACTATAGACCCTAGGATCTAGTAATTAATTTAGAAGAAGGTATAAGTCTACCTTAGTAACCCTTATATAACCTATTAGTAGTAGAATTATAGGTATTATAGAAGTATATCTAAGATTTATTAGTAAAAGGTTAGATTAAGTATTTAAAGTTCTTAGCTAGGGCTCCTATCCTCTTTATAAAGAAGAAGGATAGTAGTCTATACCTTTATATAGACTACTAGGCGTTAAATAAGATAACTATTAAAAATTATTACCTACTACTCCTTATTACTAAGTCTCTTAAGTATCTAGCATTAGCTAAGTAGTATACTAAGCTAGATATTAGGGACGCCTATTATAGGATTAGAATTAGGAAGGGAGATAAGTAGAAGATAGTATTTTAGACTAGATATAGCTATTTTAAATATACTATAGTACCTTTTAGTTTAACTAATACGCCTATATAGTTTTAAGCCTATATTAATAAGGCTCTAGTAGGATTAGTTAATACTACCTATATTATCTATTTAGATAATATCCTTATCTACTCTAAGATAAAAGAGGACTATATAAGAGATATTAAGGAGATTCTTATAAGATTATATAAGTTTAAGCTTTATCTTAAACTTTTAAAGTATAAATAGTATACTAGTTATATAGAATTCCTAGGTTATATTATCTTATCTAAAGGTATATCTATTAATAGAGATTAGGCTAAAATAGTTACTAAATAGCTATTACTAAAGACTATTAGGGATATTTAGGTATTTCTTAGTTTTATAAACTATTACTAATAATTTATTATAAACTTCTTCTAGATTACTCTACCTTTAACTATTCTAACCTAAAAGGGGCTAAATATAGCTAAAGGAGGACCCTTCTAGAGGTAGAAGGAGAGCTAACGCCTAGATATAGGAATTAAGGCTAAATAGGCTTTTAAGAAGCTAAAAGCTATATTCCTAGAATCTCTAGTTTTAGCTTATTTTAAAAGAAATAGAAAGACTAAAGTAGAGGTAGATACCTCTAGTAGCGAATTATAGGTATATTATCCTAATTTTAGCTAAAAGAGGGTAAAAAGGGTAAATAGAGGCTAGTAGACTTCTATTCTTATAAATTAATCTAAGTAGAGTATAATTATAAGATATATAACTAGGAACTCCTAGCTATTATTAAAAGTCTAGTATATTAGCGCTATTACTTAGTTAGTACTCTATTTAAGCTATAGACTAACTATATAAACCTAAAGTAGTTTATAGAGATAAAAGCCCTAAATTACTAATAAGTAAGGTCCTACTTAGCCCTAACTAAGTTTAACTTTACTATCTAGTACTAGCTAGGGTAATAAATCCTATAGATAGCCTATTAAGATAACTAGATTATATAGAAAAGCTTTAGGATCTAGCCCTAAAGTATAATTAGGCGTTTATAGAGCCTATATAGAAGATACTAATAAGAAAGCCTAAAGAGGCCTATCTTCTATTAGTAGTAGTTACCTACTCTAAAGCTAAGGGAATAGACCTTAAAAAGGCTCTTAAGGAGTTTTAAAAGGCTAAAGATATTCTAAATTAGTAAAGATAGAATAGGGAAAGCCTAAGTAAAGTAGAAGACCTAGATATATCTACTTTAGAGGAAACTAAAGGAGAATTAGGATAAAAAGGGTTAGATAAGGCTATAATAGCCTATTCTTACCTAAGACTCCTAAAAATAGACTAAGAAAAGGAGAAAGTACTAGTAGAGTATTATAATAACCTAATAGTAGGCTACTTTAGCGTAAGAAGGATACTTAAAAAGCTATTATAATAATATACTTAGCTAGGAATATTAAAAGACGTCTTAGCCTATTATAATAACTATCTATACTATAGAAAGTTAGTTACTACTAAGTATAAGCCTTATAGACTATTAAGCCTACTTCTAGCTTTAAGTAGAGTATAGGAAGTAGTTATAATAGACTTTATTATAGAATTACCTCTAAGTAGGTTCTAAGGCTAAGTTTATAACTTAATACTAGTTATTATAGATAAATTAACTAAAATAGCTTATTATATCCCTATAAGGGGTAATTAGGATAGAAAAGACCTAGCCTAGGCCTAGTTATACGAAGTTATAAGACTTTATAGAGTACTATATATAATTATCTTAGATAGGGGGCCTTTAATAAGTTCTAAGTACTAGAAGATATTTAACTACTATCTTAACTCTAAGAGGGTATTAATATCTACTTACTATCCTTAAACTAATAGTTAGACTAAAAGGTAGAATTAGACCTTAGAATTAGGCTGGTTGGGTGGGTATACCCCCTAATCTTTCTTTTATTTATTCCTCTATCAATACTAGTCCAAATTAGGTAAATTTTAGTTTATTTTATAGCTATTAGCTAGATCTATAAATCTAGAATTTTAATTACGTAATATATCTTTTATTACGTCAGTTATTTCAATACCCATTTTTCGATACCCACTTGATTAGGCCACCAGTACCCACGCTTTAAAACCTGAATAACTTACGTAATTATTTTTTTAAAAAGAAATTTTATATATAAAAGTTATAGATATAGATTAGATCTATAAAATAAGCTAAAAGTTATTAAATTACGTTATAATTTAGGAAAGTTATAGCTAAAATAAGAGGTAACCCGCGGGGTAACCCAACCCCTACCCATCGGCCACCCTACTTAGAATAGTATCTTTAGTACTACTATAACCTTAAATAGGATAATTAGGCTATATAGCTATTAGTTAGAGAATTTACCTATAATAATAGCGTATATTCTACTATAAAGGATACTCCTTTCTATATAAACTATAGTATAGACTCTATTAGACTAGAATAGCCTAAATTATCCTAAAAAGGGGGGGAATTACCTCTTAGATAGAGTATTATAGCTTATATCTTAAATATCTAAAAGAAATACTAGAAAGAAATAGAAGCTACTAATAAATACTAGAAGAGGTATACTAATAAAAAGAGACTACTAGTTAATTTTAAAATTAGAGATAAAGTACTAGTCTCTAATAAGAATATTAAGTCTTTAAGACTAAAGAAGAAGCTTAATTAGAAATACTTAGGGCCTAGAATAATAATAGCCTAAATTAGCCCTTCTATATATAAAGTAGACTATCCTAGCCTAAAAGGGATTTACCTAGTATTCTACGCCTTACTACTAGATCCTTATAAGAAAAAGGGACTATTATAATATTCTAAGAATCCTCTAGTAGATACTCTCTAAGAAAATAGAGATAATATCTATAAGATAGAGAAGATAGTTAAAAGAAGGTATAATAAAATAGGCTAGTAGGAATATTTATTAAATAGAGAAATTACTCTAATAGTAAGAATACTTAGGAGGTAGTAGCTAATATCTCTAGAAATATATTAAAAGTATTCTAGAAAAGGATAAATAGAGCTATAAGACCCTAAACTAGTATAAAATATTATAATTTAACTTAATTTATCCTAGATTATTATAGATAATAATTATAGAGAGGGGATAGGTAGCGTAAGAGTATCCTATAAATAAGATCTAGCTACCTTTACCTTATAATTTTTCCTAAAGGGTTTTTTTTTCTAAGAATAAGGTATTTAATAGCGCTAAAGGTAGGAGAGAATAAGAGACCTATAAAAGGAATATAAAGTTTCTAGGTAATATAAGCTAATATAGGGTAAAATAGGACCTTTTATAATAAATTTATTAAAACTAGTCCTATATAGAATTATATAGACCTAGTTAGCCTAGAAGGAGCTAATATAATACTAATAGTACTAGAAATATATAATTATACTATAAAGGTAAATAAAAGCCTCTATAGGTAGTAAACTAGAGTATTAAAAGTAAAAACTACCTAAAAAACTAATACTAAACTCTTAAAGTCTCCTTAAGACTATAGCTTTTTACTAATTCCCCTCTATTATATTTATTTTAGTAACTTTTAGGCTATAATAGGCTAAAAGTCCCTAAAATATCCTAATTTAACCCTTTAGGAGGTAATCTATATTAGCTTAGGCTATATAGACTAACTCTTTAAGATAAATAACCTCCTTATTTATAGCCTAGATAGATTTAGGCGATCTAAGCTTTAGTAGCTTCTTTTTAGCCTAAATAAGCTACTTCTTAGAATCTTTAAGTAGAAGATTAGCTATAGTAACTACCTTCTAGTAATCTTTAACCTAGGTAGTAGTTATTAGGGCCTTAGAGATAGTAATATAAATATTCTTCCTTATCTAGGTATAATTAGGTTAGTTTAGGCTATTTTAAGCTAATATAGGCCTATCTAGGTAAACTTATAGTCTTAGAGGGACTAAAGGCTAAATTATCCCTAGAACCCTCCTTAAGCTTATACTTATAAGCTATCTCCTTTATAATTTAGGTATCTTTACTATACTAATAACTCTTAGAGAATATAGAGGTAGTAACCTTAGTAGGATTAGTTAATTCTCTACTATAAAAGGTATAAGTAGTAGAATAAGGGTAATAGATACTAAAATAGGTTAGAATAAGCTAAAATTAGTAATATTAGCCTAGAAGAGGGATATACTAGTAAATAGTAGTAATAAGGTTATTAGAGACCTCTATAAGCTTAGTAGTAGCCTTATTAATCTTAATTTAGCCTTACTCCTGTTACGATCCAGGTTTTGGACACAGAAGGGGCCCTTGGGGGAACCCTCTTAACCAACCGTAAGTGTCGCTACAGGCGCCAACACGAGGCAAGGCCTGAAGCACGTGACCGCTCGCTAGGCCAAGGACGAGCGCTCGCCATAATCGCGACGAGCGCGACGAGCGCATTATATATATAGATAAGAATAATGTACCCCTATAGCACATTGTAATTAACCTCAAGTTATTATCGAATACTACTATTTAATACTTGGAACTACTTTAACCACTTATTATCTCTACTTGCTCTACTCTAGAAGCTTACCTAAGAAAGGCTCCTTAGTAACACTAGCTACTTTATATCGTAGCCACTCTACTAAGGATACCCTACCTTTTAACATTTTGATTACCCTTAAAATAAGTGACTTCGAGATAACATCAGCAACCCCTAACTCTGAGGGAGTTAACCTTTATAAGCTGAAAGGGAAGGCACCCCTAACTTATAACGGCGACCGTAAAACATTAAAATCTTGGCTACTATAATGCGATATCTACTTTTACGTCAATAATTATATAGTAGAAGACGATAAAGTAGTCCTTATAACTACTTATCTCGTGGGAGAGGTATTAGAATAGATTAACCCCTATATTACGAAATATATAGACGCTAATATAGTTAACGCAGATAACGCCATAATATTTAAGGACTAGGATATATTTAAGATAAAGATTAACACTGTATTCAGACCTTAGATAGAAAAGCCAATCGCGGAACGCAATATCCAGATATTACGCTAGAAGGCATTAGTAGTAGACTACACTAACAAATTCCAATAATATACTACGGTGACAGGATAGGATAACGAAGCCCTACGACGTATATTCCGATAGGGCCTGAAACCACAGGTTTAGGAAGAACTTATATAATTAGGATTAAGCCTTAGCACTCTAGATAAGCTAATTAAAGAAAGCATTAGGATTAATAATACTCTCTTTAAGTTAGAAATAGAAAAATAGAGCTACGGGAGGGGAAGCTAATAGTCTAATAAGGGACGAAAAAGGGATTTTATTCGCGTTAATCGGAATAACCATACTACTAGATACTATACTTCTAATAAACTAGAACCTATACACCTAGATAACGTTAACAAGGGTAAGAGCTGGAAGGTAAAACACTAGAAGACAGATACAGGAAAAAACGACAAGACATGCTACAATTGCGGAAAGGAAGGATACTTCGCTAGAAACTATAAGCAGAAGAATAAGGTCACCTAATAAATTAACATAATTGGCTAGGTTTAGGACTAATATATAAGTGAGTGGGAAATCCTTAGGCTAGTAGACTATAATACCCGACCACCTACGTCACAGGCTATAAGCGATGAAGAGGTAATCCGCCTATACGGGGATATCTCGCCATACAAACTAGATAACGAAAATAAGGAAAACGTTCTACCTACGGACCCGCACCCTAGAACTAAGGTATAGGGACTGTAGGATAACAGTGAGTACACGAAGATATTTAGTTTAGTACTAGAATACTATATTAGATAATAGATAATAGAGGAGAAGCTGAAACAGGAACGTAAGAAACGAAGGGCGTTTGCCTATAAATATTATTAACGTAGGAGAACGAGATGTTAACTATCTATTGAAAAAGACGTATATTAGTAATGCCTTAAGACAGGACACCGTTGCGAAGAATTCTACACAGATTCTTAGAAAAAATATAGTAGCTAGAAAACTGCATACGAACCTCCAAAACTACGATATAATAACGATTGGCGTAACCCTAGATACGGGACACTCTATTACACGTTCTATATATACGACTATTATAATTACTACTACGAAACTAAAGTTAGAACGAACAGGTTTCCGCAACTAAGGGGAATATACAAATAGAGCTAGTACAACTGTGAAAGGGATACATGCGTGAGCTACCTATAGAATAAGCGCTGTATAAACTACTTCCCTAGACACGATATAGAAAGTTAGATAGAATAAAACGTTATTATTAATAAGAAATGCACTAACGATCTATAGTAAATATATATAAATTACGAATATAAGCGATATATTTAGGATAAACTTAATAACGGATTCGACAAGTATTCTTTTTTAGAAAGAAACCGGAAACTAAACCTTCTAATAAGTGGGATACCGGAATCGGACGAGGGAACTAATTCACCCTAGGAGTTCGGCGATGCGACGCTATTAGAACTATAGGAGAAGAGCTACTCCGAATAAAAGTAAAGCTTAGAAACGTCGACATATAGGCTCTAATTAATTTAGGATTATAGGGAAACTATATCTTAGGAATAGCTGTATTAAAAGTAGGGCTATAACCTATTCTGAAAGAGAAACCTTATTACATCACTATAGCTAATAACGCGAATGGAGGACTTATTAAGCACGAAGTACTTAAAGAAATTAGTATCATATCTAAACGAAGTAGTAAGGTGAGACTAGATATTTTTAGCTTAGCCGCCTACAACATTATATTAGGGCTACCTTAGCTAAGAGATTATAACCCGCGCATAGACTAGAAGAACCAGAGGATCTTAATAGGGTATAAGAACGATACACATACGCCTAGAAACCCTACGCAGTAGCGGAATACCCTAGTAGATAAGAAGATAATAATAAATATCGGAACTTCGGTCGAGAGTATATCTATAGGAGCACCGACTAATAAGCTAAACTAATAGCTAGTAAGAAAGATCGGAAGGTAGAGAATAACGGAGAACCGCATCACTCTAAAGATCCCGTACAGATATATAGAGTATACAGAGATATTTATAGAAAAAGTAGGACTAGGAGTACTACTAAAACACTAACTATAGGATCACGAAATTGAACTAGAAGATAGTAAGAGCCTAGGGTTCGTACTAATATATAAACTAACTGAGAAAGAGTTAGTAATACTAAAAAAGTATATCGAGGAAATATTAGCGAAAGGATTTATCCAAAAATCTAAGTCCTTAGCAGGATACCCTATCCTATTCGCGCTAAAGAAAGATAGAATATTAAGGCCATGCGTAGACTACCGCAAGCTTAATAATATAACTAAAAAGAACCGCTACCTATTACCAAATATCTAGGAACTACAAGATAGACTATTAGAAGCTAAGATATTTACGGCACTAGATCTTAGAGGCGCGTATAACCTTATACGGATGAAGAAAGGCGAAGAATAGAAAACAGCCTTTAGAATAAGATACGGATATTATAAATATCTAGTTATACTATTTAGATTAACGAATATACTAGTAATATGTTAAGAATTAGTTAATACCGCATTAAACGACTGTCTAGACGAATACGCTATAGCATACCTAGACGATATATTAGTATACTCTAATAATATAACTAAGTACAAAGGATATGTTAAAGAAGTCCTTAAGAGATTATAAGTATACGGGCTAGAACTGAAACCTAAGAAATGCGAATTCTATAAGGAAGAAGTTAAATTCCTAGGATATATAGTCGGAATTAATAGAGTCAGAATCAGCGATATAAAGATATAATAATACGAGACTAGGAGAAGCCTAAGATAGTTAAAGATATATAATCCTTTCTAGGATTCGTGAACTTTAACTAATAGTTTATTAAAGACTTCTTAAAGATCGCTATACACTTACACACTCATAAAGAAGGAGAACTATAGAAATAGGGGAAGGAATAAGATAAGCCTTTGAAACGCTTAAGGAAGCATGCGTTAAAGAACCCGTACTAATAGTATTTACTAGTAGAAAACCCCTTCGAATAGAAACAGACGCCTTAGATTTAGTGATAGGAGTAGTAATCCTCTAAGAAAAAGATAGAAAATAGCACCTAATAGTATATTACTTAAGAAAGTTCTTATAGGCAGAAGAACGCTACGATATACACGATAAAGAATACTAGCTATTGTAGACGCACTACAATATTAGCGACACTACGCTGAAGGATATTTAGAAATACTATCTTTATAGACTATAAGAACCTAACGTACTTTATAATAATAAAATAACTTAATAGAAGATAAGTATAATAGTCTAAACTCCTAGGATAGTATAAATTTAGGATTATATACATACTAGGAAAAGATAACGGTAGAGTAGACGTACTTAGCCGAAGACACGATATAATAGGAAAGAAAACTGAAGTTTATATAGTAATCCTAAAAGTAAACGAAGATAGATTATTAGGACTATTATAGGAGTGCAATATAATTATGAAAATCAGACCTGAGATCCTACTAGAACTCGAGGAAATAATTATTTAATAACACTACGACGACCCTATATACGGTCACTAAGGTATAGTAAGAACTATCGAACTTATCTAGAGAAACTACTACTTTCCAAATATAAAACAAAAGTCGAGAACTATATTAAGAAATGTACGAGTTATTAGAAGAATAAGTATATAACACACGCACTATATAGAGAATTATAACTAATGGAACTACCTAATAAACTATAGGAAGATATTGTAATAGACTTTATTACGGACTTGCTAGAGTCTGCGGACGAAGTAACTAGATATAAGTATAATAGAATCCTTAACGTAGTTTATAGGTTTAGTAAGGGAGTAGAATTTATACTCTTTAGGAAGAACTTCACGATATAATAACTCGCGGTAATAGTTAAGGATTAGATATTTAGATACTACGGAATACTATAATTAATTATAAGCGATAGAGATAGGCTATTTATATCTAACTTCTAGGAAATATTTACGGCACAACTAGAGATTAAGAGAAAGTTATCTACCGCCTATTACCTAGAAACCGACGGATAAATAGAATAAACGAATAGAACGCTTAAATAGTACTTAAGGACGTACTATAACTACGTATAGGATAATTAGGTATCGTTACTACCTATAGCGTAAATCGCTTATAATAATAAGAAATTAGAAATAATAGGCGTAATACTATTTTACGTATACTACGGGAAACACCCTAATCTCTTTAAAAGAAATTTTCCTAATACTAAAGCCGAAGTAGCTTTAAAGAACGTCTAGGAAATAAAGGATATATACTAGAAAATAAGGGAAAATATAGAAAAAACATAGTACTAATAAATTAAATATATTAATAAGAAAAGAAAAATAGCACCTTAGCTAAAAAAGGGGGATAAAGTATATTTACTTATAAAGAACCTTTAAATAAAACGACCTAATAAAGGACTAGACTATATTAAGGTCGGACTATTTTTAATTAAAGAATGAAGAGGACTAGTAAATTACACGCTTAATCTACTAAAGGACGTAAAGATTAAACTAATATTCTATATAAAACTATTAGAACTAGTAGACCCTACGACGCTACTATAGACGATATTCTATTACGAACCCAAAGAGGAAAACGAATTCGAAGTAGAACGAATACTCGACTACTATATTAAAGGACTAGACCTATAAGATATAATATACCTTGTTAAATAGAAAGGATATCTAGAATCGGAAAATACATAGGAACTATAAGAAAATCTATAGGCTTGTAATATAAGACTAGAAGCCTACTAGAAAACTATACGCTGATAAATAGATAATATAGACGAAACTACCCGATAATAACTATAAAGGGGCCTAATAAGTACACACTACGGTAAGATATTTTTAGACCTAACCTAGAGGATAAAGCACCTAAGGAGAAGTTAGCGAAGAAAACTAATAGTACTAGAATATAGATATTTCTAGGACAATACCCTACGCCGCTAAGAGACACTTATAACGACTACCCTAGACTCGTCTAGGGAAGCGGAATCGCCTTCTAGAATACTAGGCATAAACGCACTCTAGTCTAATATAGAAGTGCTAGGTATTAGACTATCTTCTAATAACAGAACCTCCTAATTTATCGTATCTACGGCCTCTAAGGCCTTGAGATCCTTTATATACTGTGTTAAACTAGATAACTACTACTACCTACGACGCTGTAATAATTTCTTTTATTTCCGTAAACGATTCTTTTTTACATAAGCAGCCAGGAGAGCGTTAAGCGCTGCCTCTTCTGCCTTATTAGCCTCGGCCTCCTGACTCTCTAATCGCGCAATCTCGTTATCTAACTTAGTAAAATTAGGGACTGGTATATTAACCAGCTCACACCTTATAACCCTATTTCGATAATAATTCCTGTATTCCTTCTTTAACGAGGATATACGATACTCTAGATTCTTCTTTGCGCAATATTTATAAGAAACTATAGTGAGCTAACTAACGGCGTTTATACGGTTACTGGTGGCGTAACGATATTAGGTACTCTTAGAACTTATTATTAGCTTATAAGGATATAAAGGTAAGAAAGGAGGGGGATAGTGTTACGAACCTATAACGAGGGCTACAGGCGCTTATAAGAAGGATAGTAGAAGGGATATAGGTATTAGGCGAGGCCTAGACTTAGGCTAATGATAACGTATACCCCGCGAAGTTACGTAGTCCTAGAGATCCTACGTCATGGGACTAGGGTACTATAGGATACTATAGGATCCTATATAGGACTCTCTAGAATACTATAGGAACTATAGGATTACTCGAGTATATAGATAAGAATAATATACCCCTATAGTATATTATGATTAACCTTAAGTTATTATCGAATACTACTATTTGATACTTAGAACTACTTTAACTACTTTGTCTATCTCTACTTGCTCTAACTAGAAGCTTACTAAGAAAGGTTCCTTAGTGACACCAGCTGCTTTATATTGTAGCTACTCTACTAAGGACACCCTACCTTTTAATATTAATCTACTAAAAGACGTAAAGATTAAACCTATATTCTACGTTAGACTACTAGAACCAGCGGACCCTAATACGCTACTATAGACGACATTCTATTATAAACCTAAAGAAGAAAATGAATTTAAAGTGGAACGAATACTCGACTACTATATTAAAGGACTAGACCCATACGATATAATATACCTTATTAAATAGAAAGGATACCTAGAGTCGGAAAATATATAGGAACTACGAGAAAATCTATAGGTATATAATATAAAACTATAAGCCTACTAGAAACCTATACACTAATAAATAAATAATATAGACGAGACTACTCGATAATAACTACGAAGGGGCCTAATAAGCACACACTATAGTAAGATATTCTTAGACCTAACTTAGAGAACGAAGTACCTAAGAAGAAGTTAGCGAAGAAAACTAATAGTACTAGAATATAGATATTTCTGGGATAATACTACGCGTCGCTAAGATACACCCGCGATAGCCACCCTAGACTCGTCTAAGGAACTAGGATCGCCTTCTAAAATACTAGGTATAAAGGTACTCTAGTCTAACGCTAAAGTACCGGGCATTAGACTATCCTCTAGTAATAAGACTTCCTGATTTATCGCATCTACGGCCTCTAGGGCCTTAATATCCTCTATATACTATATCGAACTAGATAACTACTATTGCCTATAACGCTATAATAATTTCTTTTATTTCCGTAAACGATTCTTTTTCACACGAGCGGCTAGAAGGGCGTTAAGCGCTGCCTCTTCTACCTTATTAGCCTTAGCCTCCTAGCTCTCTAATCGCGTAATCTCGTTATCTAACTTAGTGAAATTAGGAACTAGCACGTTAACTAGCTTATACTTTATAACCCTATTTCGATAATAATTCCCGCATTCCTTCTTTAATAAGGATATGCAATACTCTAGATTCTTCTTCACGCAATATTTATAAGAAACTATAGTGAGCTAACTAACGGCGTTTATACGGTTACTAGTGGCGTGACGATATTAGGTACTCTTAGAACTTATTATTAGCTTATAAGGATATAAAGGTAAGAAAGGAGGGGGATAGTGTTACGAACCTGTAATGAGGGCTGCGGGCGCTTATAAGAAGGATAGTAGAAGGGATATAGGTATTAGACGAGGCTAGGACTTAGGCTAATAATAACGTGTGCCCCGCGAAGTCACGTGGTCCTAGAAAGTCCTACGTTACGGGACTAGGGTACTATAGGATACTATAGGATCCTATATAGGATCTCCTAGGATACTATAGGAATTATAGGACTACTCGAGTATATAGATAAGAGTAATGTACCCCTATAGTATATTATAATTAACCTTAAGTTATTATCGAATACTACTATTTGATACTTAGAACTACTTTAACCACTTTGTCTATCTCTACTCGCTCTCACTAGAAGCTTACTAAGAAAGGTTCCTTAGTGACACCAGCTGCTTTATATTGTAGCTACTCTACTAAGGACACCCCACCTTTTAACAGCCTTATTCTTTAGTAAAATAGTATTCCTTTTCTATAGTATAACTATTAAACTCTTACTACTCTATAATACTTATAATAGTATTATCTAATCTTTAGAACCTTACTATAACGCTTAGGAGTTATTACTAGCCTTATACCTACTATCGCACGTAAATTTATATAGGGTCACTACCCTAGTTAGTACCTCTAACTAGAATAATTACTAGTCCTAGCTAGTATAAAATACCTATATAATTATTATAGCTACTATATCTATGGCTATATAAAGTCTTAGCAAGCGAGCCGACCTTAGCCCCGCAGCCTTGCGATTTAAACCTCTAGTTAACTAACTTACCTCTTACAGAATTCGCCACCTTATAACCCTACAGCGGGTGCGGGTCGGCCGCCCTCCCTGCTAGCTTAATTAGAGGAGTTTATGTGCCTCTAATAAGGCTTAAATGGTAACTCTAGAATATGTACTTCTATTTGGATCTTTCTCGAAGCTTCGCTGTGGCAAATTGCCCAGGTATAATTATATTTATCCCCGGCCTTCTATGAAATGGAGAGAATAAATAGACAACATTAACGTTAACTCACGTTGATATAAACCTTCCCAGGCCTTAGATTTAACTACTACATAATCGGCAGAGCCTTCATATCTATACCCTTCCGATTCTAAACCCAATACCGGTTGTCGTCCAACACCCATGCTAGCGGGTTTTTCTATGAATGGAGGCGGTACGCTCGTAGCAACTTGAAAACCGCCTTGTTGCATCTGTTTTCTGCTGCCAGCGAGAGTGGCGTCCGCCCGTCCTTGTCCTTTGCGTCGACGTCGACCTTGCCCGTGCTGAGTAGTAGCTTGACTACCGTCTCGCATTCGTTCTCTGCTACCCAGCTCGACGCCCCTGCCGCCCACGAGAGCGGCGTCCGTCCGTCCTTATCCTTCGCATCGACGTCGATCTTACCAGTGCTGAGCAGTAGCTTGACTACCGCCTCGCGTATGTTCGTTGCTGCCCACGAGAGCGGCGTCCGTCCGTCCTTGTCCTTCGCGTTGACGTCGACCTTGCCTGTGCTGAGCAACAGCTTGACTATCGCCTCGTATCCGTTCTCTGCTGCCCGCGAGAGCGGCGTCCGTCCGTCCTTGTCCTTCGCGTCGACGTCGACCTTGCCTGTGCTGAGCAGTAGCTTGACTACCGCCTCGTGTCTGTTCTCTGCTGCCCGCGAGAGTGGCCTCCGTCCGTCCTTGTCCTTTGCGTCGACGTCGACCTTGCCCGTGCTGAGTAGTAGCTTGACTACCGTCTCGCATTCGTTCTCTGCTACCCAGCTCGACGCCCCTGCCGCCCACGAGAGCGGCGTCCGTCCGTCCTTGTCCTTCGTATCGATGTCGACCTTGCTAGTGCTGAGCAGCAGCTTGACTATCGCCTCGCGTATGTTCTTTGCTGCCCACGAGAGTGGCGTCCGTCCGTTCTTATCCTTCGCGTCGACGTCAACCTTGCCTGTGCTAAGCAGCAGCTTGACTACCGCCTCGCGTCTGTTCGTTGCTGCCCACGAGAGCGGCGTCCGTCCGTCCTTGTCCTTCGCGTCGACGTCGACCTTGCCTGTGCTGAGCAACAGCTTGATTATCGCCTCGTGTTCGTGCTGTGCCCCCCACCACATTAGCATCTGTCCGCACAGAATATCCTTTGAGTCCATGTCGACTTTGCCGGTATCAATTAGCAGCTTGACTATCGCCTCGTGTCCGTTCTCTATCGCCCACCATAGCGGTGTCTGTCCGTTCTGACTATCTTTTGAGTTCACGTCGACTTTTCCCGTATCAAGCAGCATCTTGACTACCGTCTCGCGTCCGTTCCGTGCCGCCCACCATAGTGGTGTCCGGTTGTACTGATCCTTCAAGTCAATATCAACTTTGTCTATCTCGAGCAGTAGCTTGACTACCGCCTCACGTCCATTCAATGCCGCCCACGATAGCGGCGTCTGCCCTTTCTGATCAATCCTGTCAACATTGACCTTGCCCGTATTAAGCAGTAGCTTGACTATCACCTCGTCTCCGTTCTCTAGCGCCCACCATAGCGGCGTCTTTCTGTACTGACCATCGTTCAAATTCACATCCACCTTTTCCGTATCAAGTAGCAGCTTGACCACCGCCTCGCGTCCATTCCGTGCCGCCCACCATAGCGGTGTCTGTCCGTACCGAACATCCTTTGACTCCACATCGACCTTGCCAGTATCAAGCAGCAGCTTGACCACCGCCTCGTGTCCGTTCCGTGCCGCCCACAGGAGCGGCGTCTGTCCGTACTGACTATCCTTTGAGTCCATGTCGGCCTTGCCAGTATCAACAAGTAGCTTGACCACCGCCTCGTGTCCGTTCCGTGCCGCCCACAATAGCGGCGTCTGTTCACTCTGGTTCTTCAAATTGGCATTCAATTTACCTGAATCAATTAGAAGCTTGATAATCGTCTCATTTCCGTTCTCAACGGCCCAAGTGAAACGCGTCCAGTAATCTTTGGCTGTCAGATTTGCTTCAAGTACCCGACTTTTAATTAGTCTGACTGACAGATTGAATATAGTCATCTCCTGCGCTGACACATAAAATATGTGGTGTAGCCAGTATGCTTTCGCATAGGAGTAGAAGCGGAATTGTACCTCTGATATGGACTGAAAAGCTTTTCGCGCTTCTGCAAGGGTCTTGCTGATGTCGAAATCAGGCCGCTTTCTCGACCTTAATAGTTTCAAAGCAAGATTTTGGGCGGTGCTCGAAGACCCTAAAGCAGCACGAACAACACTAGATGGTGCTGACTGTATCATGACCAGTGTGAGGAATGGATGGATCTGAATTGGATGTGTTTGGAAAAGCCATCCAAATCTCGGTTATCCAGATGCAGAATGGATATCCAAATCCATCCATTTCAAGGCATCGGTATAGTACGTTGCCTCCAATATCACATCCACTATCACATTCAATATCACATCTAATATTATATTTAATATTGTATGCAGGGGCTTAGGGGCTATCACATTTAATAATACTATCACTATATCTATAGACACCACCGCGGACCCATTATATCTTATACTATTATCCTTTTTCTATATAACTTTCCGTACTATACGTACAAACTCTCTAAACTTCTATATTAAAAAGGGTTCTATATTATGAAGAAGGCTCAGCAAGCTTATTCTGAGCAACCTTCGTTACCGTCTTCGCCAACGTCGTCGGTAAAGTCGTCGCTAGATAGCGTTTCTGATATTGCTTCAGACATCTCAACAGAGCCAACTTTCGAGTCGGAGTGGAGCACAAAAGCGCGTACGGCCGACACCCCACTAATTGAGGGATTGAAATTCAAATACCATAGTGTTGTTTGGTCTCAACTTCCTGGCTTCAGTATTCCAATCTCGAGGCGTACGGCTAGGCTAAACTCGCCTATCTGGAAGTTTGGCGTACCAATTGAACATACCGAGACTGGCGCCCGCTGGTGGCTATGTGTCCGCTGCCATACTTCCGACCCGATTTCACGGACATGTCACGCTCATTATTACAAGGTCGACGGCGGAAGCACGAATGTAGTCGAACACATCCGCCAAGTTCACGGCAAAACTTGGAACAAGGAGAGAGAAATTATCCCTTTCAAAAGAAGGGGTATATTGGTGCCAGCAGCCTTAGATACAAATGAGTCTCGAGAGCAAGAGATATTAAATGCGCTGGCATTGGCCTTCGATGAAACCACCTTCCAAAAGCTTCTTATTCGCTGGATTGTCTATGACAATGTGTCATTTAGGCAGGTTGATAGTGAGCCGTTTCGCGACCTTCTTGCCTATCTCTCGCCCCGCGCAAAAGATGCAATACCTACCGCAAAGACTGTCAAAGACTGGATCATGAAAGGCTATAGGATTCACAAGGCCAAAGTCAAACAGGAGTTGCAGGATTCCGTCAGCAAGATCCACATCTCCTTCGACCTCTGGACCTCTGGAAATTGCCTCTCGCTCAACGGCATTGTTGCTCACTTTATCAATGCGGAATTCAAGAACCAAACGATACTGCTAGCGACACCCGAGCAAACCGACTCGCATGCGGGTACAGATATTGCGGAGCAGGTTATTTCCGTGATCAAGGACTTTGGTATTCAAGACAGACTCGGCTTTTTTGTACTGGACAATGCTTCGAGTAACGATTCGGCAATGAAAGCAATTGGAGAAGAATTTGGCTTCGATCCTGACGAGCGCCGCCTGCGCTGTGCAGGCCATATTATCAACCTTATTGCCCGCCATCTCTTATTCGGCTTCGATAAGAACCTCTTCGAATTCGAAGGGTCGGTGCCGGCGAATTTGAAGGAAGAGTTAAATCGATGGAGGCGAATAGGACCAGTTGGTAAGGCTCACAATCTAGTCGTTTGGATATACGCAAGTCCACAAAGACGAAAACGGTGGCACCAGGCCCAACTCAAATACTTCAAGTCCATTATCGACCCAACCGAATGGAATACGATCAAAACGCGCGAGCTCCACAGAAGCAACGATACTCGCTGGAACAGCGTCTACGACGAGATCAAGATACTCCTCAAACTCCGAGCCCCTTTCGAAGACTTCTTATTATCTGAGCGCCAACGTGTCGTACGAGAGAAGTCCAAAGGACGCTGGATTCAAGACGAGGATCATTCTCGGAATGCCATCCTAAAAGATACGCTTGATTCAGAAGACTGGGAGATCTTGACCCAGTATCAAAAACTCCTAGAGCCTTGCTGGCTTGCAACAATAGATCTTGAAGGTCGGCCAGGTGATGGCAAGTCCTGTGGGATCAGCAAAGTTCAATTTGACCTTGAATTTATTGTTGAGGAACTTACGGCCGCTTACGAACGTTACAAACATGCATCACTAGCTACGACTGAAGGCCAATGGCACTTCGTTACGCAGATTAAACTTGCACTTGATAAAGCTGAAGAGTACTACGCAAAACTCGACGACTCACCGGCATATCTTGCGGCTGCCGTGCTACATCCTGCCTACACCTGGAAGGTTATCGAGTCTCAATGGGCAAACAACAAGTCGTGGATTACGGCCGGCCGAAAAGAAGTCAAGTCGCTATGGAGTTCGACCTATAAGCAACTACCCGTCTTAGATGCCATGTCACCAGCAAAGAAGACTACGATACATGAACCTGATACGCTGGAGACGTTTCATAACCGCGCAAAAAGTTTGGCTAAGGCACGAAGTAACAACCAAAAAGCAGCTATCCCAGATGAGTTTGAGCGATATAGCAACCAAGAGCCAATCGAGCTTGAGTTTCCACTTGAATGGTGGCGGACTATTGGTATTAAGGAGTACCCGCATCTGGCTCAAATGGCATTCGATATTCTCTCGATTCCAGCAATGAGCGATGAGCCTGAGCGTGTATTCAGCCGAATGGGGCTCATGATCACGACCCGCCGCAACCATCTTGAGCAGCCTACGATACAAGCAGCTCAGTGTTTGCATTCTTGGGACAAGGCAAATATTATTACAATCAAAGAAACGGAGATAGCACCTATATAGCGGTAAAAAAAAACCTATAATCTCGTCTCGCATAAGTGATTTCGGATTATTCCGGAAATTTTTCCATCATCCATCCAACTACCAGTTGGCAAATGGATGCGCCGCCAAATCCATCCATTCCTCACACTGATCATGACTGAAGGCACCCTCGTCTTGGATACCTCGGTTCCGAAAACACCGTAGCTGAGGTAAGTGACAATAATGTTCGCCATTGTCCTCTGCGCCTTTTCCGCTGTAAAGGCTATCTTGTTCAAGTCGTGAGACTCGTTGAGGAGGAATTGCTTGACGCTGTGGTGTATGAAACGGACGGTGGTCTCTTCTTCGTCGAGGGTGAGGAGGCATCCACAGCAAGCCAGCGCCGAATACATGTCGTTTGGGAGTCTGGAGGGCGTCCAGATAGTGTCTCCAGGAACTACACCGAGAGCTTCTCGCAACTCATCCGCCGTTAGGGGCCGGGAGGCCGCCACAACAAGTTCCAGTATTCGTTCCTGGTAAGACTGCCCTAATCCTCCTGATTTGTGCAGGATTCGGGAAAAAGTCTCTGAGAGGTCTTTAGGTAAGTCTGCGAGAGCATCCCGGATGGCCGCATCTGTTCTCATCTCACATAAAGACTGGATCTGGAGGGCCACCCAAAGGAACATTCCTTGCGACCCTTTTACGAGAGCATCCTGAATGTCTAGAATAAGTGTCGGGTCTCCTATAACCAGCTTTTGACTTTCTAGGCAATGATCTAGCTCCGCTTCAATAAATGCTTCAATATCCAGGTTGTCCTCCGGAATCGAGATAATCCGGGTGATCGCAAGTCGCTCAGTAAATGCCTCCAGTCCATTATTCAGCTCCAGTCGAAATGAGATTAAAAGCCTGAGTTTGAGCGACTGTTGGATCTTTTTAAGTCCTTGAGCCACTGCTTCTCTCTCCACAGGTTCACATTCGTCCAATCCATCCAGAATAAAGTACGCTTCATGGCCGGATAGGAAGCCGTGGCAGATCAATTCCAGTACTCTTTCGGTACTCTCGGTCGAACAGATCTCTTCGCATGCTTCTGCCACCATAGAAAGGTCTGGTATCGTGCGCAGCAATTGTCGCGCCAGAGAACCAAGAATTGTCCGCGCCGTTAAACTCCTGGGGATATCATACCTGCAAAAGAAGTATGCCACTACAACCATATCATTTCTGGCGCAAATATTAAGGTCGTCCACAATATTCGCTAACAAAACAGATTTGCCCGATCCCAGTTTGCCCGTATACAGAAGCGTGCAAGAACTAGCATAGTCTTTCCACTCCTGGTATTCGGCAAGCGACACGAATAGGGATGAATTTCCAACTTTCCGGGTCTGTTTCCACGATGTCTCATAGTCGTACTGGGAGCAAAAATCGAGCACTCGTAGATTCGCGGCTAGCTTTTGCTGGTGGGCCGTGGATTTCGAAAGTTTGCTGTATAGGGCCCTGAATCGAGAGTTCTCTTGAGCTTCAGTCAAAGTTATCTCCTCGTTTACTGAACTGGCCCAACGATGGAGGTCGGTTTGGAAAGCCTTCAAATCCGAATCGTTCAAAGCAGATGTGAATTGCCGAAAGGTCGGTTTCTCCGCGAAGGTGAATAGATGACGGCAGAGACCAACTGCCACGATGAAATATTCACAGAGCTGTGATTGCAGACTCCTCGATTGTGGATAGAGTAGGGCCATTGTTTGGTACCGTGGGGCTGAGCGACCAATGTCCATGAAAAGAGTGGACAACTTCTCGACGTAGGATGAAAAGCTTACGATTGACTGTAGACGTATTAGTAGATAGAAGCATCAAAAGTCAAGGCACTGACGAGTAACGACATGCGCACCAGCGACCAGACGCCGCATGCGACTATGTTCTGTGAGCCCCCAACTACAACATCTCCAAGCGCAGCGAATTGCTGGACTCCCTGTAGGAAGTTTGTGAAACGGGGCCCAAAGCAACGGCCGCCAGCTTTTCTCAATATCTGACGGTCGATCTCAGCTGTAAGGCGCATCACATCGCTGGGATCTGGGGGAGAGTTGCGCGATTGGGATTTAAGGGTGCGGAAGGTGGTTTTCTGCTTGTCTGAGAGGTCCGCTTCAAACTGGGAAACAGCTTGAGCCAAGCGAATTTCGGGCTTCAGCCGCGAAGCGTTTGTCACAACATCAGACATGGTGTACTGATTTAAGCAGGGAATCGACAGAGTGTAGCAAAACTTGATGCAGTGGTTCTCATTCGGAGATTGAGATGGAGTACGAAACTAGGCTAGATCCCAAGTGAGCAACTACCTGTGGTACTGCTTAGCGGGGCTGAGCTTACCACCTGAAGGACCCGAAGTCCAGCTTGCCTGCACCACTAATAAGTTGCAAAAGAAGTCTAGCCGGGTCCGCTATCGGAACCTGATAGATGAGGTGGTGGGAAGAGTTAAAATGTTGGTGCCTAGGCTGAGAATAGCTGAGATGTTGTGGGCTAATTTGAAGGTGGCGGGCGATTGCACAGCCTACAGTGTGGCGCAGTAAGGCTAACATGTGAGGCTAACATGCGGGATTAGCCGAAGGCGATTTTGCAACGCACCAAATGAAGAGACGAACACCTTTGTGACGCTAGCAGGGAGGATGGCCGAACCGCTCCTGCTACACCCTTATGAGGTGGCGAATTCTGTAAGAGGTAAGTTGATTAACTAGAGGTTTAAATCGTAAGGCTGCGGGGCTAAGGTTAGCTCGCTTACTAAGACTTTATACAGCTATAGATATAGTAGCTCTAATAATTATATAGGTATTTTACACTAGCTAGGACTAGTAATTATTCTAGTTAGAGGTACTAACTAGGGTAGTAACCCTATATAAATTTACGTGCGATAGTAGGTATAAGGCTAGTAATAACTCCTAAGCGTTATAGTAAGGTTCTAAAGATTAGATAATACTATTATAAGTATTATAGAGTAGTAAGAGTTTAATAGTTATACTATAGAAAAGGAATACTATTTTACTAAAGAATAAGGCTTCCTATAAAATAGGCGTAAAGGTAATAATATATAATATAATTTTTAGATAGAAAGGGTTCTAGATATCTAGGAATAGCTATAGTATATAATCTCTAAGTTAATATAGATACCTAGATATAAGGAAGAGTTATTACTACTTTAAAGTCTAAGTACCTATAGCTTTTCTTATTATAGAGTAGTTCTCGCTACGTAGTAGGGGATATTAGTAACTTTCTAATCTTCTATAGATACTAATATTATAATTCTGCGATAATATCTCTCTTAAGTAGTATATCCTATAATAGTTCTAAGGTAATAAATATTATAACTACGTAGAGACTAAGATATAGTACTATTATAGAGCTTTATTATCGCTTATAGTATCTTTATACTACTAGCTTCTTAGTTAGAGCTAAAGACTATAGAAATACGCTAGAGACTAAAGATATTAAGGTAGGAAAGATAAACGTAAGCTAACTCTATTTATATTACCTAGTAGACTTACTAGAGAGGCTCTGCGGTAAAGGGGCAGTAAATGCGAATAAACAGGAGATATTTAACCCCGTCGAGTTAGGCTCTCTAGTTATATTAGAATTACTAGTAGCCCTAGGTAGGTAGAATAGTTCTATAGAGGAGGTAGAGAAACTAGCTTTAGTTATATTTCCTAGATATAAGTTATACGTAAAGTATATTAAGGAACCTATACTATACGCGTAACCCGTTAGTAAACTACTAATTCTTATCTTACTAGAACCGCTAAGGTTACTAATACGTAGCTTAACTATAACTAGAGTCTAGTTAGTAACTATAAGACTAGTTAGGGGGTTATAGCCTATAGATATCTATTAAATAGGGTAAGAGCCTATAGACTAAGGAGAAGCTAATCTAGTATAAAGTATACTAGGTAATATCTAATCTATACTCTTAGTACCCGTTAATTTTATTATTATAAGTAGAGGTAGCTATAGCGCATTAATAATATCCCCGCAAATATATTTAAGCTAAAATAGGCCTAGGTAGAAAAAGAGTACCTAAATACTAATACCTATTATTAAGGTAATACCGTTTTAGTTTAGAGTAAAGAAGGATAGAAATATTAAGATAAATAGTCTAGGAGAAGCCTAACCTAGCTATAAGCAACTCTATTCTTAGTGTATAGGGAGCCTATATTATCCTTACTAGCTAGAATAGGCTCCCTACCTAGGCTATAAGAAATCTATATTAATATACTTTATATAAATATCCTCGAAAAGTAGTATTAAAGATATTAGATAAGTATTCTAGGAAGAGGAAATTACCTAACTATAAGCTAAAAAGTATAACTAGAAATCTAGTAAATTTAATAGTAGTAGAAGCCGGTAGCGTTATAGATATTATACCTAGTAAAGAGCTTATAGACGGGGTTTCTAACTCTAAGAAGGCTATATCTAAAGAGGAAATAGATGCACTAACCTACGCACTAGACTAGAAGAAGAAAGAGGTTCTTAGAATATTAAGATAGCTAAAGTTAGTATACTATAAGATCCTTAGAGTTAAAGAGAATATATCTAAAGATACTATTAAGAAAGCCTATTATTAAAAGTCTAAACTAACTTATACTAACTAGAATAATAATATACAGGCTAAGGAGGTTTTTTAGAGTAAGTAGGCTATAGTAAGGGATGAGTAGCTACTAAAATAGTATAGTAGGAGTTAAGAACTTATTTAATATTCTATTAGATAAAAATAAGTATAAGAAATATAATAGTAAGCGAGAAGTATTTAAAGTAGATAGTCTACTTATAGAAAAAGAATTAGATAAGATATTTATAAAGTTAGTATATATTAAAGATAGTTCTAGTAATAAAAGCGAAGCTAAGGAGGATAATAACGATAAGCTAATAAGTAAGAAGAAGGAAGCTATTATTAGAGAGATAGGGCTGTAGGTTAAGAAAGTACTTAAGTTAGGGGATAAAATTGCGTTTACTAGACTTAAAAAACTTAACTAGAAGATAAGGAAGTAAAATAAAAAGGAGGGTATTTTTATAACTAAGTACTACCTCCTAATAAAGTTCTTTAAGATAATATAGGAGACTTAATAGAGTCTACTTAGAGCTATCTAAAAGAGCCCGCGATCTAATAAGAATATTAAAGAGATTAAGGAGGTAGAGAAAAGTTTAAAGATATTATAGGGAAGAGTTAGAGAGAGGATATAAGAGGATAAGTTTCTAGTTACCTAGATATTTAATATTTCTTCGAAAGCGTAAAGACGTCCTAGAGGGCCCTCTAATACGTAGAACTCCTCTAGCTCTTAGGGAAGAGTATAAAGTAATAATAGGCCTAAAGCCCTAACTTCTAATCTAATAGATATTAATCGTAAGTAGAGTTCTAGAGAGACTACTTAGGGCGAGAAGATTCTAGGATATAGGCTAATAAGGGATTAGGCTTAGAAGAAGGGTACTAGAAGAGTAATAGAGCTACCTAAGTACTACTACCTACTTACTCCTAAAAATAAGTTCGTAAGAGTATAGCCTACTAATAGATATAGCTCTATAGGAAAATAGGCTCCTAGGACCTTACCTATAGAGGAAGATTTAACTTCTAAATTAGCTTCTAAGTTAGCTTTATTTATTTCTAAACAGCGATATATATCTACTTAAAATAAGTACTATAGTAGTAGTAGTAATAGTAGTAGTAATATTTAGTATAGTTGTATAGGTAGATTTATTAACGCTTCTAGGCCTTATAATAGTCTTCTACTATTAGTATATTGCGGAGAGGTATATTAGAGATTAAGTTAAAATCTAAGTAGTAACGCGGTTACCTATAATAACCTTAAAAAGATAATATAGTAAATAATTGCGTAGATAATAGATTAGCTTATAAGGCTATAGTTAGTAGCCCCTTAGGGAAGCGTATAAGTAGGAATATTAGGCTTTTTACTTTCTTTAACCTATAATTCCGCTCTTTATACCTTATCTCTCTTATAGTATATTTTCTAAACCTTATTTTTAGGCTTACGTATACTTAATATTATAAAATATTATTATCCTTCGCCTTTAGTAGAAAGATACTTAGTTAGGAATTCTAGGATATATAGAGTTAAGATATAACTTTAGAGTTACTATATAATATTAAGAATAACTAATAGGACTATATAATTAGTTTATTAGAGCCTAAGCCTAATATTCCGTATATAAGGAACCTATAAGCCTATAGTAAAGTCTATCCCTATATAGTAGAAAACCCTACCTATTAGGAGATATAATACTACTTTTATTATAATATATTCTCTAATATCTATCCCTTTATTATAGGATACCCTCTAATATAGGATAAAGAATTAGTAATATATATTCTTTATAATAGAATAATTACTATAATAGATAAAATTATAGGTACTTAGACTTTATAGTAATATAAAAATCTATATACGCGTTAATAATCTAAAATTCCTCTTAACCTATATAATAAGATAACTCCTAAACCTATCTATATATATCTATATAAAAATTATAGTTATATAGTCGCTTACTCTTCTAATCTATAAGAAGACCTTCTTTATAGTAATAGTAAACCTCCCCTAATATAGAGCTACTACTATTATTTCTATCTATTATAATATATACGCAGCTTTTATATATATTTAGGGATCTAATAGAAATACTTAAGAGCTATAATTAGCTATAAGGGCTAATCTAGGCGTAGATTTATATATAATTACTATATAGACTAGTACTTTTATTAAAGACCCTCTAATTAGAGTAATTATTAAAGCTAATATAATATTACCTATTTATAATTAAATCTAGCTTAGGATTAGGAGTAGTACTAAGATCTATATAGCTATAGCGCTTATTAGTTAGCTAATATATTTCTAGTATTAAAGTAGTTAATATAGCTATCCTATATATATTAATATATAGTCTAATATATAATAACCTTAATAGCTTCCTTACCTTTAAGCCTTAAAACCTACTATTATTCTCTCTACTAACTAAATAAAAGACCTAATTAGGCTTACTAATATACCTATATCTTAAGCCTACTTAAGCTAATTCCTAGAGTAAGTAGTAGCTAAGATCTAATCTTAGCTTATTAAGAGAGAATATAATAATATAAGAGGGGTATAAGATAAGATAGAGTACTATAGCCCTAAAAATTAGTGCCTACGCTTTAGTAAGTAGATTAAGTATTACTAGTAGAATACTATTATTAGAAGTGTATATAAAGGTAGAAGGGCTTAATATATTTTCGTAATATAGCTATTATATAGTTAAATAATAAATAGCTCCCTATATAAGTACTATAATCTTTAGAGTTATAGATATACTTTAATTTAATATATAAGGGGTATAAGTAGTTTAGATTATTTATATTTATAATAGATATAGATAGTAGAGCTATAAAATACTTAGTAAGGTACTATACTATCTAGGGCTATATACTATTCTCTATTACTAGAAATAATTATTAACTATATATCTTATCCTAATACTATCTATTCTAGATATTTATAGTAATTCTATAGTTAGAATAGGCTAGTCCTCCTCCTTACTCTATAGTAAGCTAAAGTATTCTAGGTCTAAATTATATACTTCTAAGTACTATAAATTATATAGCTATTTAACTATTTCTATATATAAAGGATATAAGTTTAAATCTTAGCCTAACTTAAGCCTTATAGTAAGCTTAAATATAGGTATAACTTATACCTAAAATTTAAAAATTAGTCTACTTATACTAAGTAATAGGGGCTACTTATATAATATAAGTTTATTAGAGCTTAGCTATAATATACTAGTTACTATCTTTAGCCTAGTTAGCCTAAATACTTTCTATATTTACCTATATAATTCTAGTTAATATAGTTTCTTAGCTACTTAATCTATATAGAATATCTTTATCTACTCTTATAGTATCTTATAATTAATTCTAATAGCCCCTTCTTAATATAGCTTTTATAGCTTAATAAGGATAGTAAATTTAGCCTTATAAAGTATATAGGTAATAATATTCTACCCTATATAATTCTATTATATATATAGGATTAAGATAATAATAAGATTACTTTCTAAGATTTAATAAGTAGTAGAGGTAGTACCTTAAGAATCTTATTTATATATACGTAAGTTATACCTAGGCTCTCTATACTTCTTATAGCGCGCTAGAGCCGGGTGGCTAAGGCCTAATTACTCTCTACCTTAACGCTATTTATAAGTAATTTATTAATTAGCCTACCTTTAAGTAAGTATATCCTCTCTAGCTCCTTTTACTAAGACTCCTCCTTTCTACAGCCGCTTTTTTTTATACTACCTCCGCTCTAACGCTACCTTATTAGCTCTCTTAAGACTAGTAATCTAACTACGCATTAGCTTAGCTAAGAGTATTATTCTCTCTACCCTCTTTTTAAGCTAGTTAATCTTCTTAATTATTAAGGCTAGTAATAAACTCTTATACTAGCGAACGCGCTTATAAATAAGAGATAATTAAGCCTTAAGCTTACGTACGTTACTTAGTATTCTAGCCTCCTAGAGAGTGTCTTAAGTAGGGAGAGTAGGTGTTAGCGTATATAACTAGATATCTAGCTTTAATAGAATAATATCTAGTTAGAGTAGGATAAGCCCTACGCCTTAAAAAGTAGAGTAAATATTTACTATAGTAAACGTCTTATTAAAAGCTACCTTAAAGGCTAGTAGAAACTTAAGCTTAGTAACGTAGTTAATATAGCTCTTAATTAGGTTCTTAATCTAGCGGCTATACGCCTTCTTAAGAGGAGAGAAGTAACTAATATTAAGAGGCTATAGTAGATAAGATAAGTAAGGTAGTATATAGAGAGGATAGATATTACTCTCTTTATAAATCTCTTAAAATTTAAGAGTTTAATAGCTCTTATAATTATTAAGGATAAGTCGCTAGCGTATACCTACTATTCTTATCTTTATATACGTGTTAAAGTACTTAAGCTACTCTACTCTAAGCTTATTTATTATCTAGCTATTATTACTAACTCCTATAGCCTAGTCGCGTAGAATAGCCTCTTTATTATACTAGGTAGATAAGTAATACTTACTAGTAAAGATAAGGAATAGTAGGACTATCTAGCTAGTAGTATTAATTCCTTAAATTACTATTATCTACTTCTAACTACCTAGCTAAATAACCTTTACCTTACCTCTCCTCTTAGAGCTTATTATAATAAGCTAAGTTATAATCTTACCTATTAAAAAGCTAACCTTATTAAAATTATAGACGTCCTTATCGTAGATACTATACCTTACCTTTATCTACTCTATAAGCTTAAACTAGTTACTTATTAGAACTAGGTCCTCGTATAGAGCTCTCTACCTATTATATAGTTAACTAAATCGTATTATAAGACTATCTATACGCTTAATAAAGTTATATAGCTAGTAGACGCTAACCTAGCCTCCGCTGCGTATAGCTAATAGCTTATTAGCTATATTATATATAGCTATATACGTAGGCATAAGGCTATATTAGTTAAAGTCTAGTATATACCTAATAATAACCTCCTCCTCTAGCTTAGTAAGCTTCTTTAAGTTAGGCTGATAATCGTATCGCAAAGGGATACTAGCGCGTTAATTATTAAGCGTTAATTTCGGTATATTATATATAGAAGTAGTAAGCCTAGAGCTTTTTATCTATCTCTAATTAAGAGAAGAAGAAGTAAGAAGGATATTACCTTTAGTATAAGATAATTAAGTACGAGTTTATAGAGCTATTATAGGGTAGATAAGAGAGGTACGTATGTATAGTAGGGTAGCTAACTCGCTTATATAGCCGACTCGCTTATAAACTACATTACTTATAATTTCTACTATATATTTATAGTAGTAATAAACCTCTTTTTTATTATTACTTTAAATATATTAAAGACTATACTTCTATATATATAATAAACCTAGACGATAATTCTTCTTTATAATTATTATATATTTTACGTAGGTAATATAGTCTTATATAAACTTATCTAGAGGATCCTAATATTAAATAGGAGTAGGTAATAGAGTAAAGGTAAGTAATAGTATAGAAATAGGTAATAAAGTAAGAGTAGATAATAGTATAGAGATAGGTAATAGTATAAGAGACGCTAATATTAATATTATAGTTAATAATAATAGTAAGGTTAGGATTAGAGACTCTATAATAATAGTATATAAGTAGGTTATTATAAGCAGCGTTTTAGATAAGCGATTATATAAAGTATAGGAATTAAGGAAAGTTTAAGAAATTCTACCTCTTATACGCTTAGCGTACGTAGTAGAGTAAAATATATAATAAGGAAAAAGAGATTCTCTCTATCTTAAGGATAATAAATAATAATAGTATATAACTTAATACTATAAAAGGAAAGATAAGGAATAGTAATTAATAGTAATAAGTATTTCTACTATCTTAGAAATAGAGATAATAAATAGTAAAGGTGTATAACTTAATACTATAAAGGGAAAGATAAGGACTAGTAGGTAAGAGTAATAAGGATTCCTACCTAATACGCTAGCAGAATTAGCCAATCGCATCGCCTCCCGCCCTCTGCCTTAGTATATTTATGTCCAGACCAGTAAGACCGGTCTAAACCATGGTCTCGAGATATCCTTAGACCAAACCAAGACCAAGATAGACCAGATCATTCCGATTACTGGGCAGCGGTAGGGTATAGGGGGAGTGGATAATAAGTAATGCAGCTTCTCCTCGACCGAAAAGGGGACGAGATCCAGATTATAGAAAAGATAGTCGAGGCTGCGGCAGGGAATAGGGAGAGAGGATAGTAAGTAATGCAGCTTCTCTACGACCGAAACAGCACCTATTTGATCGTTGATGCGCTCGACGAATGCGTAATAGGCTTATCAGACTTGTTAGAGTTTATCTCGCGGATGTTGTCTATATCTCCTCATACTAAGTGGATCATCTCTAGTCGAAACTGGCCCAAAATTGAGAAATACCTTGACACGGCTCAGAAGGCGAGACTGTGTTTTGAGCTTAATGAGAAATCCATCTCCGCTGCTGTTGCGATATATATCGAATTCAAAGTGGACGGGCTGGTAAAGCGAAATCAATATACTACTACTATACTGGACACTGTCCAACGTTACTTGTCGCAAAACGCAAACGACACTTAACCCGTGGGTGACCTTGATCTGCCAAGAAATGCCTAATATCTCGGGATGGAAGGCTCAGCAGAAATTGACGGCGTTTCCACCTGGACTCAATGGCTTGTACAGGCTGACAGTGCTGCATTCAATATTTATTTTGTTTTTCAATACGAAAATTTGGAAATCAATACGCTTCCAAACCGTCAAGAATGGACCAAAAACAGAGTATTGATTCTTTCAATATCATAATTTTGGGCGTATTGAGTATTGAATGTAGCACTGCAGGCGGATGATAGACTATATCAGGGACTTCACTACTGCATATATGAAGGAGTTCGCAGGCGGAGAGAAATAGTATCCATGAACCTGGAGTATATTGATTTGTGCCAGATCGTGCAATGGCTACGTTTCGGCAGCCCAAAGCATCCCTCGCAAACTTAAATTATATTGTCCTAGGCGGACAATTTTCGAAAGAAGTTTTTGACATTGCCAAAGATATATAGATTGGTATCTCTATCGATTGGTATCTTAGAGAACTGGTGTGTACTTTTCAAGCTGACTGTCTTCGTTTACTTCCTTCTTTATGACATGATCTAGTTCGATAGCGACTCTGCTACTATCTCTGCTTATCCAGATGTTCCTATAGATCGTTAGAGCCCGGAATAGACAGTATACCTCTCGTACTTACGCAATGTAGAAAGAAATGACAAGTTGAGCTAGCCGGATAATTGAAAGATGCGCGCTTGACCTGACGACAAGGCTGAGGCGAAATGCACAGCGCTGCCAGCTGGGCGACGAGCTGACCCTGAAAATTTTGTCGTATAGCTGCAAGCAGTCTGCTGATATGTCCCAATCCGGCGATTTTTGGAGAAGTTTATGCAATGTAGACGCCTCTTGCTGTCAATGAATCTGATTGGCGGCCTGTTTGAAGAAGCGAGCCCGTCGAAAGGTCATTGTTAGCCGTAGATAAGGCATATGCAGCAATATTAGAGACGGCACTTGGAGAAGAAATTCCCCCCCACAAGTATAAGGACTGGTCTCCTTCGACACATTACTTCTTCGTTTAAGCAAATCCATGAGAGAAAAGCGAAGACGCCAATTGCTTGCATAATGACTCCCATCAAAGACACCTTCGTTTCATCGTCTATCTATAATACCCTTCCGCACATCTCTGATGTGCATGATGCCCCCGATGAGCATGCAGATGACTTGAAAGATCTCCGAGCTCTTCTCCAGCGATACGACGTTCCAGACGGCGTGAGCGTAAGACTAGTCCATAAGCATTACGACACAGAAGATGGAGAAATTATGGTCTTCAAGCAGGTCCCAGTCGCATCCCAGGGCGAAGTGGTCTCCATGGGACCATTGCTGCCTGCCAAATACCCAAATCTAAAGGGCATTAATTTCTTCGTCGATACGGACGGCAAATTCCAAGCCTACGAATACACAACCTGCGACGTCCCTGGCCATGACATGTCTGAATATCAAGCTTTCTTAGCAGAGTTCAGTAGCATTGTCGTGGAACGCGGCTTGCAGCGCATCTTTGGACTGAAATTCGACGTCAAAGATGAGGAATTGGGCTGGACTGAGTTCGAATTCCCAGCTAAGCGGAGCACCATCCTCATCCCGAAGGGAATGCCTGTGCCAGAAGGGGCTGAATACATGATCAACATCGTCACGGAGTGGGGAAAGGATGACGACAGTTTGCGCAAGAGGGGTTGTCCTTGTTTTAATACTACCTGCACTCACTGCTCTCACGAGGGGCAGAAGGGATGTGGCCCTGAGATGCAGGGTTGGGAGTTTACTCTTGGCGGCCAGAAGATTGATGCAGGATCGCCAGTTCTCCCGATCATGAATGCAGTTGCTGCTGTTTGGTGATCCGTCTAGCCTTTTCGGTGGGCGAGATTTGGGGATTTTGAGGGTAGTAGAGATCAGATCGCTGAAATCTTGACTATGTATTTAATATTCTTTCCCTAAAGTAACATTAATTGACTGGAGGGGAGCCCCTATTCTTTATAGTCTGTATTCTTCGTATTATCAAACAGCGATGAAATGCACCTGCCAGTTCAATACATACAGCTGTGCCCAGCTGACTGAGAGGTCAGGTCACGTTCCAAAAATTTGTGAGATTTTGAGATTGTACAGCACATGCTTGGCGTATACTGAGCACTACAGAGGACTCTGAAGGTATTCGTAACATTGCGAAGTTTTACTTGCGAGTGATTATACATCGATGCAAGGTGGAAGTAGTCAGGATACAACAAGAATTTGGTTCTGCGCAGCAGGGCGCCTCGACTGCTGCATACATGAAGTAGTCCACAGGTGGAGAGAAATGGTGTCCATAATCCCGAATTTTTATTGATTTGCGTGTAAGAAACGTACTGTAGGAGCAGAAGATTAATTTAAGCTACTCTATGCTATAATAGCTAGTCATGGTGTTGAGTTATGAGTTATTCTTGTGCAAAGTCACGAAGCTTGGCGAGGTGTGCATTTCGCTTGTGTGCGCATTCCACTTGTGGTTCACCTTATAAGAAAGTAGTAATATAATACTAACTATATACTAGAAAGAGATAACTTAAGAGCTACTATATAAAAGTAGGGGCTATAGAATTAGACTTATATAAGAGGATCCCCTAAATGCATTACCTTATAGAGCTAGGAGCTTCTATATATTAGATTACTACTAAGTCCTCTATAGGCGGTATATAGTAATATATAGCGCTTACGCTACTTTTTAATAAGTAATATAACTACGCAAACTCTAGAACTTTACTATCTAGGTCTAGGATCTTAATAATATCTTTCTATCTATAAAATATAGTAAGGTTTAGTAGTATCTAGCTATACTTATCTTTTAGACTTAGATCCTTAGCTTACTATAGCGCGAGTCGTAAAGTATCTATATTACTAGAAAACGTAGCTAAATAGAGTAGAGACTAGCTATAGGGATCTACTTTCCTAATATTAGCCCTAGTATTAATTAAGAGGCGTACTATATTAGTATTACCAGCTTTAATAGCGTACTATAGTAAGCTAATTCCGCGATATATATAATTTATATTAAGCCTATTATTAAGGACCTATTTAATACTTATATACTAGACTAGATATAGTATATTACTATTTAAGTTAATAGAATTAAATTTAGCGCTAGAGTCTTAGAGTATCTATATTACTAAGGGATTACCTTACCTAATAGTAAGCTTAATAAGTATCTTACTATTAGTATTAACTATATTATAGATATAGCTATTTTCTAGGAGGAAGTAGATAGAGTTAGCCTTTCTAGCGCTAGCGGCTATTATTAGGAGAGTATAGCTAGCGATATTCTTATACGTATAGATATCTATATTCTTCTTAATAAGATACTTTAAGATAGTAATACTTCTAGATACTACTACTAGATATACTAGTATATTCCCTTACTTACTAGAGACTATAATATTATAACCTAGGTCGAAAGTAGCTTTCTAGAGTAGCGTAGTAGAATCTCCTTTTTAAGCTACTTTATAAGTAATATAGTCTAAGTTATTATCTACTATATTAATATTAGCGCCTTTATTATATAGATATATAAGGATATTAATACCCTAATAGTTAACTATATAGAGTAGCGGCGTTAACCTTTTACTTAATAAGACGTTAACGTTTACTCCTTTCTCTACTTAAATCTTAGTAGCTACCAGATTATATTCTTAAGTAGTGATATAGAGTATAGTAAATCCTTATTTATTAACTATGTATATATTCGCCTTATTCTCTAGAAGCTATTTTATAGTTATATATTACTTTCCTTTAATAGCGTAGAAAATAACTATTTAACCTTTACTATCGCGAGCTTCTAAACTACTTCCTTTCTTATAAAGCTACTTAATAATACTAATATCTCCCGTCTGAGCGCTAAAATGTAAGGTCTAAATATTAACGGTATCCTGCTGGCTAATATGCTTACCACCTTTAAGAAGAAGATTTATTATGTCTTCGTTGTTGCTATCGAGGGCATAGTCCAGTGGAGTACGACCTTCTGCGTCCTTGTCGTTCAAATTTATTCCCTTGCTAACGAGTTTCTCGACTACCGAGGCCTGCCCATATTTCGCTGCCCAATGAAGCAACGTCGCATTGTTCTCATCTCTGTACTCCTCAAAGTGCTCCAACTCGATTAAGTACTTCGCAGCATCTCCATGTCCATTCTTGATCGCCATCATGATAGCTTCACCGGAAGACAGAGACGCAGACGTGTTCGTTTTATTGCGCTTCGAGTCTTGAAGGAGCTTGTGGATAAATCTGTTCGGCCGGAACTTGCAGCCCACTTCAACACCGTTACAAACTCATTTTTCGGATCTAGCTCCTGGGTTTCAAGATCGATGACGGGCTTGTAATCTTTCTTGCTGCACTTGGGCAATACTTTGCTCAGTTTCTCCCAGAGAAGAATCGGCATTGTAAATGGAGCCAAGGCAACGATCACGATCAGGTTTTTCGCCCGCCTTCTCGAACGCAATAATGTATAGCCTCCCATAGCAATGCACATAATTACCAATGAAGTGTACAGATAGTATAGCCATGAAGGGTTGTCGCTGAAGAGGTCCACGTTCATGCCGAAAATGCCCTGTCTCCTGATTAGTAACAACTCAGGCTTCCTTAAAGGAGGGCAAGTTACCGCTGCAAAAATGAGAGGCAGAAATATGAACTATACAGCCTGTTAGCTGGTCGCAGTGGTCTTGCATCAAGCGTGCATACGGTGATCCATGACAGTCTTCGAATACTGTCATTCTGCTCGCGCGAACGGTACCCCTCGTCGATGCTAATCAGATTGGTCACTCGCTGAATGAGGCTATCGGTCTCTTTGATTAGCTCTGTGCAAATTCGAAAGTCAATGTTCTTGAACTGCTGCAGATACCCGCCGCATACTGCCATGACCTCCCAGTAATCGTCGCGCCCTTCGGTCCACCTCGGATCGTCATGGATACTCTCGAGGGGTTCTAGGCTCACTAGCTGATTCTGAAGTACTCGACGAAATTCTTCCCAGCGCTGAGCCGCACTGACAAGGTTTCTAACGATGTTGCGATCCGTTTCCAAGCGTTGTTGAAGGACTTCGAATCTCTTAAGCGTAGTTAGACTTTACTCGGTTTAAGTCTGCTTTTTCACTTATAAATGAGTCCAGGAAGCGCGATGATGCCGTAAGAAGTGCATTGTAATTGGTTAAAATGACTTCAAGCTGAGAAAGCAGATAATCTAGTAGAGCGGATCTTAATCTGGTCGAATTCTCGTAGTTTTTGATACATCAAGGCATTATAGGCGAACTCTGTAGTTTTAACGCGCCGGGAGTAGAAGCGGAAAATCTGCAGATTCCAATCTGCTATGAGGAACTTTTCCTCCCTAGAGCTTGGTGAGCGCGCAGACCTAATAATATAATAAACATGCAACATACTCGTCTCCGGAGGAGATGATGATTGCGTCGGACGTAGCGTCGACCTTCGGCTGCTTAGTCGACGAAGGCAAGATATCTTGATGCAAATAAAATTGGAGGTTGCGGTGCAGGGCCCAATGGCCGCAGATCTCGCCCTTCGTGCATCTTTGGCACTTGTACGAGCCTGCATCAGGCTTGTTCGTCTTTGCGAAGTCGTTGAAGAGACCGTATGGGAACAGCGAGTAGCGTGGGAAGTCGAAGTGCTCAAACAGCGTCATCAACAACGTGGTAGGGCATTTTGGCCCGTACATGAACAGCCGGCATCCTTGATCGTTCTCCGCCTCGGGAAACATCCTAGTGTAGCGACTGAGCGTCTCCGCAGTGGCAAAAGACTTGGGGTCGTCGCCATCCTGAATGGAGACTGCCGCAAGGACATCTGCCTTGAATGTGTGCTGCGGTAGCCGCCTGTCGTGCGTTCTTGATGCGTGCGCATTCGGTGCGCTTTGCGTGGGGACTGAGGGGTAGTACGGCGTCTGCTGCTGCGGTATTACTTGCGGAGGTGCGCCATAAGTATACGATGGTCCTGGTTGGTAAGTCTGCGGTTGCGGCAGGGATGAATACTGCGATGCGCCATTCGGAGGACCTGCAGAAGCTGATGCGTAAGAATATACGTTCTGGGGCGGCAGCGCATAAGGCGATGAGTATGTATTCTGAGGCACTGCCGCCTGTGGCAACGATTGTGGGTATGGGATCGCTGGGTACGGCTGCTGCGGCACGCTCGCACTCTGAGGTAGTGCAGTGCCTGCGCCTGGCGGAGGCGCACCTGAATAGTACTGATTGGAAGAGTGAAGTGGGTATGGTGCTTTGGCCTGGCTTACAGAGCACTCTATAAATACTCAAATTGAGAGGCCATTCCTTGGCTAGATGCGCCTAGCAATCCTTTCCATTGAAATCATCAACGCAAACAACCTGTTTGAAATTGAGTTTGGACTTGTTGAATATAACCAACCATAGTCGAATATTCTGGCTACAGCTAACAAGGTAAAACTCTCCATTACGCATCTTCATCATCTCGTGCTAATACCAACCATATTCCTATCGAACACAATGCCAACTGTCCTCGTTCTTCGCATCGCCAACTCCCTTGTACTGATTCCTATACGGCCACCGACAATGCCTCCTCTTATAGTCCACACCATTAGCCAGACTGCCGCCACGGACTGCAATCCCGGTGATTGTATCTGGAGCAATACCTCGCTCGACCCACTGGACAGTTGCCATTAACACATTCTCGTCCGGCCTCAGACTCGCGGTGTTGGCCTTGCGGTTTCCGATGAAACCAGCCCCGTTTCCACGACCGCAGTGTTGCAAGCCTGAGATGCGGAAAAAGCGATAGAACTCATCTAGGCGCGCTGGCGATTGACCCATTGTTCGGGATACATGTTCGTAGTACCGTGGCGAGATTTCGCTGCTGATAATACCGTCCTGGGAGCCGTGGTAGTGGAGAATCTTGCCACCTCTTTTCTTATATGCGGACAGATCGCCGTGCCAGGTCTCGATGCCGCCGAGGTTGAGACGTGAGGAAAGATCATAGTCTGCAGGCTTAAGAGTTGCTGGATCCCAATTAGGATCGCTGAGGACGGCATATTTGAACCAGTCTGACGATCCGAAGGGAATGCCATTGAACATTGCAAAAGGGGCTTCAGCACCTTCAGCACCTGGTTGTAGGCGTGGGTAAACGAAGCTTCCATCAGCAGACCGCAAAGGAGAGTAAATCTTGCGGACTGTTTCTGCTTGGGTAGGTGTGAGACAGCTGGAATTTTGTCCCTGCGCGCAGACGAGATCTTTAGGATCATATTGACAAAGATCCGGTGCCTCGAGAATCCCGTCTACTACGCCGTCAAGCGCATCACACTTTGCGTGCACATCCTGATGGATGACTGGCCATAGTGCAAGGGGAGGAAATGTTCCGGATCCTGGAGGTCCAGTGAGGGGATAAAAGCCAGCGCTCCAGGACGTCAAGTTGTTGAAAGAGATTGCAGGCGCACCGGCAACTATCCCATCGAAATCCTCAGGATATGCAAAGGCCGACTTGAATCCCTGCCTCCCACCCGTTGAGCAGCCCAGATAATAGCTTTTCGTGTGCCGTCTTTTGTAAAACGTCTGACTGATCTGTTTCCCTGCGACAACACCAACGTGAACCGCGCGATACGCAAAATCATTTATGACTTCGATGTTGTTGAAAAACGGTAGTCCAGACTGACCATCGTGTCCGTTGTTGGTACCAACTGTCGAGAAACCCAGAGATGCCGCGTACTCAAGGTCTTCGTATGTGATACACCCACCCAATCCTCCGTTGCCAATACTCAGGAATCGACCAGTCCAATTTAACGGAAGCCACGCCTCCATGCGAAGACTAGAGCGGGTTGAAGTCGTGATGTTCAGCCCTACACGGCACAAATCGACAGAGACGAACTGAGCGGCCGGTTGGTTACAAGAAGGAGCGGTAGGAGGGAGTGCTAAGCTTGTGTTGGCAGGGACGAATTGGGTGAAAGAGATAGTCCCATCTTGGATTTTCAGTGAACTAGCAAGGTCGGCGCATTGCTTTGGGAAATCCACTGGTGCAGCTTGTCCGCCAACGACTTGAGCCAGGAACACGAGTGCCGCATTGAGAAGGCTGAGGGTAATCATGGCGCCGGTTTTGCTGTTGCTCTCGCAAGCACGACTGAGAAGTAGGTATTGTGAAGAAATGCTATGACCTGAACAGCAAGTCAAACGTCGTCCTTTCTATTTGTACTGCATGCCCGCATCGAACATAGAGTTCTACGTACTACACGAACTACAGGAACGTAAAGGTCTAAGTCTCTGAGCCAATCCAAGTCAATCACGTTCGGCTCGGCAGTTAGTATTCGAACTACCTATTCGCCTAAGGGCCGAGGTATTCGGGCCGAGATATTCGGGCCGAGTATACGTACACATTGTTTATTGTATCCATTGTTGGTCGAGGGGCCGGTTTTAATCTCGGAGCACGACAAGTTTATCCTCGAGCGGAGGTCCGTGATTGGAAGTCGCCAGCAATTTGAGCGTGATTCGCCAATACGGACAATACGGCAGACTGGTATACAAGAAAGTTCTGCGCAACGGATTGTTGCTGCTTTACAAAGTAAGCTTTTGAGGAGTGCTTAGACGCAGCATAGCACACCACGGGAAATTGTTGCATACGCGTTCGGCCGGGCTGAGGTTGCCAATACTCTTAACCTGCAGAAAACGAACGTGTGGAGAAATACCAGCAGCGTATCAAAACTAGAGTTGAAGTATGAAAACTCGCGTTCGCATTCGGGGTAGACAATGTTTGAGAAAGAGGGCAGGCTTCCACAGTGGTTGTACAATCTACGAAGACTCGCATTCGTATTGGGGCAGTAAGTGCTTAGGGAACATACCAGGCCTATCCTATGATTGACCAAGTTGTGGTTGACTTTTAATATTAAGCCCCTGATAGATGTGTACGCAATGGTCAATTTTCTGCAAGATCACCAAACACATACATGTTGACTATCTGTCAGATAAAATGCTGAAATGCGCTTTTCAGTAATTGATGATTGCAATAATGGGTTATGTCTTTTTCTTGTTTTTTTCTACTGTGTTCTCTTGCCTTTTATACTTCCGGGACTTCCGTCGTATCGACCCTACTACATTGCCTACTACTGACATTGCCTGGTAGAGTAGCATGTATCTGACACTATCCCTTTCCCATCACCTTGGCAAACACATGCAAATTGTTATTTGAGAAGGTTGTCATGATGTTGAACAGGTTTTCCAACTGTGTCTGAAGCTGTGTATGGTCGCTTCTTCATTGTTTTCTACTTTTTGTAATGGTGTCATACTTTTACGTCCCCTTTTCTGCCCTTGCTGTACTTTTTCTTGAGTATCAAAATACTCAAATAGCTTCATTCCCGCTCCAACGATTGATTGTATGCACCCCTATGCTTTCAAACTTCTGTGTGGCTCTGTTTTTTGTCGTCACCACTGTGCCTTAGCTTCCTCGGCCTCTGGGCTTCCCACGGCCACCAGCTTGCCTACAACAAGATACTTCTTCTCGAACCTCTCTTCCCACCCCCTCATCGCCTCCAGCTGCTCGCCCTCCAGGTCCTCAAGTGTGTCCAGCGGACCATCCAGATCCTTGGTCAGCATCTCCTCATCAAAGCTGCACGCGCCAGGCCCCTACTCGCATCTCGTCCCGCAAAGTTTGCGTATGGACCACTCGGACCGTAGAAATTGCGGCTGGAGGTTACGTCGAAGGCGCGGCCACACACAGCAAGGTAGACGGGGCATGCCGTTGAGGCCATTGTAGGGGAAGAGCGAGGGCGGCGTAAAGGTGCGGAAGACGGTGGGAGGTGGGGCTCGGGGAAGGGTTTGTGGTGTTGACGGCTTGAGGCGGAGACAGACGAGGACAGCGAAGAGAGAGAAGACAACAAGATCAATGGGTCGCTGTATAATGTGCGCTCGGGCACACAATCCCATCCTCCAACTTCGCCAACGCCTGACATCTCAAGTCGCTGCCGCAACAGCTCGAACAACTCACTCTGCAGCTGTGCGTATGCGCTTTGTTTCCATGTCCTATGATTAGCACGCCGTCGTCGTCCGCAGATGATACGCAGCGCCCCTTCCTACTTGTATCATCTACCTTAAGACCGCAACGCAACTGCTGCCAATCGCCCAATCTATGCATGCAAATATAAGCTAGCTCGCTGTGATACTGAGAGCACGGCCCAACAGCGCCCACCAACATTGGCTCAGTGCAAGACTCTGCAATCGTGTTGCAGCCCCGAAAGCCTCGCACCATATGCGCTGTCCATATTCTTCTTCTGAAGTATGCGTGTAGCCTCCGCTTCGAGAAATGCGCCGCTTCCCAACTCCTCATCCTTCACCAGCTTATTGACCACTTCGTTTGTACGTCTCGCAAGCTCGCCAACATTGAGCATCAAGGCGGGGACTCGCTAGTCTTTGGCTCATCGAGATGACGTCTAACGCACTGTCGACATTCTTTCTTATTAAGCCGTCGATTACTGTCCATCAGGGAAGGGTGGGTCTCACTGCCTCCTAGCGCATACGAGGGGAATTCGCACGGACAAGTTTCCACACAGAAGTGATATGTTGCCGCCAGAAAGGCCCCTGTCACTTTCCGTCGTACGTGAAAAGAGGCAGTACCTACCTCAGTACTTCTCGCATATTATATATGGAAAGAGTGTATTTGCTGCGAACCTCATCTAGGTCCCTCGGTAATAAGCATGGCGCTTCCGCAAAACCACCATCAAGCTGCAGGTTCCCCGCTCAATGAAGCTTCTTTAGCTACATCAGCTCGCCACCAATCGGGCTATGGAGCTCTCGCGGCCCTTCGTTGCCTCTTCTGAAAAACTCGCATGTCTTCGAGCGGTCGAATGAGGCTGGGAGGCGCGGCATGCAATGAATTTTTACGAGTTCATCAAGAGCTGCATGCTCATCGGCAGAGTTGGGAACAATCAATTCAAGCCCACTGGATCTGATAAGATGAAGCCAAACAGACCATGTAAGCAGTGCATTTACCTGTCTGGCACTACGCCCCCCCAAATTACGCGGACTTCAACTCCCCCGCTATACGCCTGGAGGCGTCTAAACCAGTTTAGAGGGTAAAGAAGCTCGTGCACAGTATTATCCTTCGATAGTGTAAAGCATATTGGCCTCAAATATAGATATATCCTACTCCTCAAGCTTACATATCTGCTCCAATATAATCGGGAGAAATATATCATTCTTAGTGCTATGAAAATCCTTGCATGTGCAATTTCTACAATTCTCTAAGTTGTTGCCTGCGTAGACTAATGTCCTTAATGTTTACTCGGCACAAGTTTTTCTAGTGTCTGTTTAACATTACTACCAACTGTGTTTAAAGGCTGCTACGATGGATTAGCGGCTGCCCTGGAAGGGTGAAGCTACAATAAGAAGTCCTTTGTACCTGATCATTGCCTTCAACCATATCTACAAATTCATGCTCCGCCTCAACAGCTGAATCAGGCAAGCCACGTTTCACCCCCGCATCATGCTCACGGGCTTCTTGTTCGGCTCTGTGGATAAAATCGTGACCTTCTTTGACGGCTTCGTCATCCAGTCCGTGGCCGCTAGGACGTCTTTCCGTCATGGCACTTAAGATTTAGAAAGCAGATGTGAGTGTCAGTGTAAAAGGGTTTACTGTAAGTAAGCAAGAGAGGCAGGACTAACGAAGGAGTATTTAAAAAATTATAATAAATTTTCTATCACAGTATATCTCACACAGTCTAGCGACAGTCGGGGACGGGATATTGCCACCTTTTTTGTGCCCGGTGCGCGGGGTCGACTTACAGTATTGGACAAGATTTTATGAAGTAGAGGGGTAGGGAGGTGTTCTCTCCCAATTATCGTGTTTGATGCATGGATTGACTTGAAATTGTGGTTGGCGCGACGTCATGCGGTGTAGATCTGTCTATATTTGTGAGATTCACGAGGATTCGATGATCGCTTCGGTGGCGTTCGCTTGTGGATTACGTGATACACGTCTCACATGGCTCAACTGGATGCACCACTTATTAAGAACAAAAAGCGGGGCAAGAGTGTGGAGCCGAGAGTCCCAGCTGCAGCCTGTCCGTCTAGAACGTGTGAGATGCTCCTCACCCATGATCCCGGCTTTAATGGACCAGACTTTCGGAATGTTGTGCAACAATAATAATGCCTACAATGACGGAGACTGTCCATTTATTAGAGAGAGCTTGCTGGCCAAGCAGGTTAGGTTATCAGACTCACATGCGGTGTATCGGCTCAAGGTGATATGGAAGACCGGGGGATTCTTTATTAATGATATAAGTTAGCGGATCAAGTCCGAGGAAATCCGCCTAGCTAAATACATGTCAAAGGCTCTACTAATCTAACTTGCCTAAGGATCGACACCGAGGGCAGTTTTGCGTAGATGGTGGCATGAGATGTAGTGACTAACGTTTTGAACTTTCCCAGGGTTACCCTCGCGAGTGTTCTTGAACCCAGCATATGATCATACCCATCCGTCAAGTTGTCGGTCGCGGCCTGGGGAGGAAGCGCGCGGATTTACGCTAATAGCGCACCAGAAGTTGATCATATTTGCAACGAGCAAACACCTCCACAGGCCAGAGGAATCCGAAACTACTCTCGTATCCATGTGAGCCTATCGCACAGAACTCAACTTCAACACCAATTTCTCGCCCAATGGGTGTCCAAGAAAGGTATCTTGCTGCTCCATTCCCTCATCATCAATAATACTCGTTGTATAATTCGTATAGATTGCTGCAATCACGATTTTCATCACTACCAGCATGATTAGCTTCCGGTATTTCACAAGCTTTGCCCGATATTAATTATCTGTCTCCCAACAATTCTAGTTCTAGAAAACCATTTCAAAACTGGGATGTGAGTGAAAAAGTCATCGCGTACCTAGCACAACAAAGTATCTCCCAAGACAAGTCCTCGGGCCGCTCCCAAACGCCCAAAACCAACGCCTCATCTCCTCCAACCGCGCAGGATCCTGCTCTTTCATCCACCGCTCGGGTTCCCAGGATGAGGCATTAGGAAACACATCTTCATTGTGATGCATGCAGAATACGGTTGTGCTTATCTGCACACCACCAGGGACATAGAACCGCTTTTCAAGGGTGCAGCCTCCAGGTGGTGTGATGCGGAATTGCGGTGCCTGTGATGCTGGGTAGAGTCGAAGCGTCTCTTGAATGATAGCGTCGAGAAGGGGGAGAGCGTCCAAGCTCTGAAAGCTCGGTAGTCGCTGGGCCACCTGGTTCCCAGTAAAATTTGGCTGGAACGTAGGCTGAATGGGCGGTTCCAGCGTGCATAATTCATTCCGCAGACGGGCTTGTAGTGATGGTCGTTTGGATAACTCCCACTGTAGAAATGTTAGTGTGGTCCTTGTGCCTTCTGGCCCGGCCACGAAATGGTCCAGAGTCTCAGATGCTATGGCTGGGTCAATGACCACATTTGCCCTTAGAGGTTCTTTGGAAAGGCGGTTCTGAAGCATATCATAAACCACTGGCTCTGTTGACGAAGATGTCGAGCTCTTCGGCTTTTCAGAAGACTGCTGTAGAAGCACGTTCGCAGCTCGACAAAGTTTGAGCCCATGTGCTTCTATTTCTTGCTTCGCTTTCTCAGTTTGCGCAGAGTTTTGGAATAAAGCGTTGTGGCTGTGGAAATAGTCTTGGCACTCAGTCGCGTTGCAGGTCAGATTTGTTGAGTTCGTGAGGCCGAATAAAAATGCAGACATGAAGTCTGCACCAAGGGCACCATTAACTTGATATAAATCTAAAGTCTTGTTATCCTGGGCGGTGGACTTGAGAATCGAAAATAATCTGTCAAAAACAATGACACTAGCCAGCTTTCGCATATCATGAGAGTTTAAGAGATAGGACTTCGAATAGATGTGAGAAAGGATGCGTCGGCGATCCGCATGGTCCTTAGGCGACGCCATCGAAACGAGGTTTGCCACTCCGTAGTTTATGAACTGTTCAGCATACCATCTCGGTTTCCGGAACCCACCTACATAGATCTGACGAAGACCGTCAAGCGAAGCAACGCTAATCTCATTTGGTCCCAGACGCACAATGGGCCCTTTACGTCGGTGAGCGGAGAAAATAGATGGGATTCCTTCGCGACCGCCCCTCCGTTTCCACCAGATCCATACTGGGTGGACCGCGCAAGTAAAGTGAGCATTAGGGATTTTAGAAAGTGGAGAAAGGAGTGTTGGGTAGATGAGGTAGTGGTATGCACAGAATATGAGAACGAGAGTGACTCCAAGTGTTGAGAGAGATGTCATGCTTGCGGGGAATTACTAAAGGATCGTTCTGAGGGGGAGAACGAGCTTATCAGCTTGTGCGCCAACAGTGTGCTCGGTTAGCCTTACCAAAAGAGGCTAATCATCAATTCTTTTGCGCGTCTTGCGATACCCACAATTAGGAGATAGATGGAGAATAGTGTATTAGTGCAGACGAACGCAAATTATTGCGCCTTGTGATCGTGTTACTTATATTCAAAAACGCACGAACTATTTGTAAATGAGGTCAAATGTAGTCCATAAGCCTCAGAGGCTTGATACTTTTCTACTCGCTGCGACGAACGTATGTAACAGGTCCGTTATAAGTCTTTCGTCCTTTCAAAGCGTAGTAAATTAGAGCCACTAACATTGTGAACCCTGTGACGAGAACGTTCCAATTCATCTGAGCGGGAGTGGGGTTCTTATTCAATGGGAAGAAAGGGAAGACGAAAGCCAGGACTAGAAAACACAACGCGATAGCGTTGATGGCCAAACCAGCTCTTCCTAAATTGAACTGGGATGGCAAGAGGGGTTCTCCAACGAGGCGTTTTCGGAAGATACACGATATTGCAAGAATATACGAGCCTACTGTTCCAACCTGGCCGATTGATATGATGACGTTAAAGGCAATAGACGAGCCAATGATGATAAGACTGAGCAATGCGGTAATAATGAGCGTGGTAATAACCGCATTGAGCGGAATGTCCCAGCCAGCAGGAATCTAAAAACCATCAGTTTTGTTGTACTCCAGATTTTGACAGATGAGCAGCTTACATGTGAAAGCCATCGTGAGCCAGGAAGCCCTTGGTCTCGCGCAAACGCAAAGAGCTGGCGCGAGACCGTAGTAGCCAGGTTGACGGCAGCGAAGAGAAGCAAGGTCGCAACCACGGCAGCCATGATGGATGTTCCATTCCGGGATTGAGTGGCATTGAGAAGGACTTGGATATAAGGCTGTCCGGTTGGGGTGACGAGGATTTCTTCGACATTTCCAAGTGTTGACATGATAGTTATGGTCATAACAAATCCGAGGGTGTAGTTGAGGACAGCTGTAGCTATCATGGACCTTGGTAGCGCCCATGATGCATCCTTGAGCTCTTCGGACAAATGGCATGCCGCGTCGGCTCCGATCAAGGTGATAACGGGCCCGGTCAATCCCACGAGACATGATAACCCAATGTTTCCCCAGCCACCATTATCTTGAAACTCGGTGAACACCGCGTGTGGATCTGATCGAGGGCCCAGGACCCATAGCACAACAACAAAGCTTATGAATCCAAATATATGTAGAATCACTACAATGCCTTCCATCAGTGGAAGTGTTCGGACGAGAACAGTATTCCAGAGGATTGCAAACAGCGCGGTGGCGATACAGAGAAGCGTACTCTGCCAGCCTGTAATGATGTAGTCAGGCACATTCAAGGCCACTAATCCCTGAAGTTGTAAAGCGACAGCGTAAGCCGTGCTTGCCATTGCTGCCTGCCAACCTATGACGGAAAACCATCCTACAACAAATCAGCCGTCTGAGATTGTTGTGCACAAGGGCTCACGAACCGGTGATATAGCTTAAAAATTTCTGATGTTTCGGAGGCGCAAATTCTGAAACCCAGTGGTATTGGCCTCCTGCCGTTGGTGCCCTGTTCGGTCAGTTTTCGCGTTGATCTCTACTCACAACAGTAAAGTCTCACATTGAAGCCATCTCAGCTAAGGAGAGAACCACGAAGAACATGCCAACACAGGCAACGAGGAACATCCAGATACCGCCGGCGGTCCCTCCATTCATCAGGGAAAGGGAAACGATGCTGATAATTTGAATTAGTCATTCGCCTAGTAGCAGAATATGATGCTGTGTCGTACACGAGTGCATATTCCCAAGTGCATCCCATAACGACAGCATAGCCAAAAATTGAATGAAGACGGAAATTACGCTGGCAACACAGGTTAAACTCGCTCAAAGGTTTCAGGAAGTGAGAGACACATACCCTCAGTTGCTGCAGTTTTCCCATGCGATGCATATCGCTGCCATCTCGCGCTGTGCCGCCTTTCGCAGAGACGGCTGGATCGCTGTCAGAGAACTCATTTTCGCCATAGGTGTGGTTGGTCAAAGATGATTTGACTTCGCTCACAGGTTGTGGGGACATGGCTCACCACCGGACGGGTAAGACAAAATGGAAGACTTTGGTTTTTTCTTGGGGGCTGAACGAGAACAAAACCCGGGCAACTGGTATCCATTAAGAGTGTGCGAAGGAAAGTCGTGTTAATGTTGAAGTGCGGGAAGGACATTTGTTGCACATGCATCATGCAGCAGGGGTGGGCTCGCAAGCACAATTTGACTGGACCGGATCACCCGCGGGAACAGCCCGTGCGCGATGCAAGCCTGCCCTCAGCTCGTACGGGGGAGTGCCGGTGCACGTCTCAAAAGAAATGCGCCAAGCTCGCAACACGGAATGGCCAGTTGCACCACCAGCCGTCTGGCCAGTACCATCGCTGCTCCCATCTCAAATAGAAAGGTTAAACTTTATCATGAGCGGCCCATTCCTGCCGAGTCCTGCGCCCCCGGGACAGGGCGGCACATCACAGGGAGGGTCCAGCTTGGCCATACTTGCTGTGCCGCATCGCTACGGACTTTCGTGTCGCTGAATGAACACCACCCTTCACGCAATGCAACGCCTCGACCCATCGGTCAGAGTCCATCTGCGAGTTTAGATATGCCTGTCGGTCCGTCAGTTCAGAGTCGGACTCCATTGCCATCTTCAACCTCCCGACCACCATTCCCACGACTTCGCAGCTTCGGCGCTTCCCATGTCTCTGCCGTCCCCAGCAGCACCTACAGGAAACCGCTTTGCTATAGTTTCAGAGACTGATTACGGTGCACCCATACTCATCGCAGCGATTCTTACGTTGGTGTTCACCTTTTTGGTCCTCATCGTGCGCATTGCCATTGTAAAATGGCGCAGATGGGACCTTGACGACCTAGTCCTTGTGTTCGCAAAAGTCAGCCTCATGCATTGCCCACCAGCTTCAAATCAGATTTGCTTATCATCTGGATCAGATCGTTGGGCTTGGCCAGTGGATCTCCATTTTCGTTGCATACCATTATGGTCTCGGAAAATCTACTTCCAGCGTTGACCCACAAGACTTACCTCGCGTGGTCAAGGTAACATGCCCCATCAGCAGCCAACCACAATGTCAGATCGTATAATAACTCTTTCTCAAACCGTAGTACTTCTTTGCAAGTCGAATCCTCCTCGTCATCGCTCTATGTCTTTCGAAATGCTCCCTGCTACTTACAATCCGAGCGTTGTTCACCTACGATTTCAAGCGGCAATGGTGGGCCAGCAATGTCGCCATCGCCATCATTTGCGCATGGGGGGCTGCCTCTGCACTTACTATCTCGGTCGACTGTTCGCCCAATTACATCGTACTAGGCCAGCAAAACGTCGAATGTGCTAATCATGTCTGTCCCTCCTTCTCAATTTTGTCACAGTTGTCCATCAAGATCGCTTCACGATGTATGACCGCTTACACATAGGCTAGGTAACCCGACTACTAGCAATTTTCATATCGGAGATTATGCTTGAGTGTGCAATCGTAATAATACCGGCCCTTTTCCTCATCAGCATCAATATGGCATGGAGCGAAAAGATCCTTGTCATCATCGCATTTGCTTTCCGGCTTCCGTAAGCCACGTGGCTCCCTCCCGGTTCGTAGAGTCGCTGATAGAACTTTAGGGCCGTCGCCTGCATCACCGCATACTTGGTGACCTCAATCCGCTTCCTTTCCAGCAATAGAACCGGCGTGCACATCGCTGCTACAGTAATCTGGCAGCAAGTCTTACTCGGCTATTCGCTTATGTCGGCAACCATACCCATGCTCAGAAAATTTGTACAGAACTTCACGACTGGTGGTATGGGTTTCACCCAGGGTATGGACGTTGACATAAGTTCCAACCAGCATAGCCAGTTAACTACTACCGCACTCCAAATGAGCGTACTTTCAAAAAAGCCGAGCGCAACATCTGTACGAAGCATAGCCGCTCCGGATCCGGGGCCAGTATCCACTCGGTCACGCTCAGGGTCTCACATTTCAGAGGGTATAGCGCAGGACTCCTCATCTGTAACCTTACTAATATAAGGCTGTAGGAGAGGGCTACAGAAAAAGAAGATTAGAAAGCACTTCTATTATACTAAGTAAGATAGAATAAAATTTATGAACAATTCAAATCAAATCATCTTAAATGGGTAATATTACAGGTTTACGCTCTACTTGTAACCCATGTTCCCTGGTAGAATATGGCCTATAAGGCTAGAAAGAAGACATATTGCTATCTTAAGCAGTACCAACGCAACTATCGATGCCCGAAGCAGGACGGTTCGCTATCGGAAGTTATCTCCAACCAAGAGATACGATATGCATCCTCCATATATGCTGAAACCCTGTTGTCCAGTTGCTGCGTGGTGAAACGTACAAAGTGAAAAGGCAAATCCGTAGAGCGATGGAAAGGTGGACTGGAAAGAAGCCAAAGAAGTGGAGTTTATGGTGATTTGAATCAATGGTAACTAATCTAGGTATAATGTAATAGTAGTTCTCAACGTTGTCTCCGCCATGCATCTAGCGTGATTGTCGCCATGGAACTATCACAGCTTTACTTTCGCATATTTTAACATTCCTATGTCTCGTTCGTGTACACCGTAATAAAGGTGGCAGTAGACAAAGTATTTGCGTAGGCAGTATCTGGTGGGGGCTGTTGTCTCGACACGCGTCATTGACACCTACTGGATTGGGTTTGATTGCGTGCACTCTCTGGAAACGCGGGACGCGAACTCGACAGCATACAGGTGCATGCCAAGCTTATATCGGTCGAAGTTCGACAACGTAGGATGTGATAACGTTCGTTGAGGCGCTGGTGATGATCGTTTCAAGGCTTCCACAGGTCTAGTGCGTATCCGCGACTCGTCTAGCTTTGTTAGGACCAACTGGATAAGGGACCTATGTGCAAGGCCAAGCCTTCTCCAGTATTCTTCTCCAACATTGGTCGCTGCTTCAACTAGTAGAAAATATGTAGTTGAAGTTCCTGGTCGAAAGATCTCTTACCGCTTTTGGTTGATGTAGATTGCCTCACATTCTATTTGGACATCAGGACATACTACAAGTGCATCCAGGACGCCTTTCTAGATATTTCTCCCCTCCGCTGTCGAAGACGATGCGCTTTCTTCAGCTGGCTTGGCTTTGAAAGGATATTTTGTAGAATGCCACGCTCACAGTAATGGAGGCGTAGGCAGCCTCGCGTATCGGGTCTGATCCGGTGAGACGAATATGGGCTTGACTTCGGTAAGTGCCCAATCGCTCCCATCTCCAAGCGAATTGAATCGTACGGGCTGCGTGGGAGAGACCCAGGACCACGATGGATATTAGAAACGTAGGCCGAGCTTATGTCGGTTGCATGTTGTATTTTTGTTTTGGGTGGACAGGACCATATTAACTCATTTACGAGATCGACCTTCCCAAGCCCGACTATGTATGTTGAGCCAGTGTTCCTTTGGAACGTACATGCAAGACCTGATAAAGCTGGTAGTCTATCCGATGCATAAGTTACATAGCAGTGAATGTACTCTGTTATCATACTATGCTAATCAGAGGATGGAGTGATCTATAATAGGTGCTCAGATTAAGGGCTAGGACGTTTAATCCTAGGAAAACCTCAAAATGAATAACCCTCAGATATGAGATTCGCGAAGGTAAGCCTAATTGATAGTACCTGTACTAATTTTGGACTGTAGCTCTCATATCATGTGATTTGAACACTGGTTCATCTAGATTATGGACTGTAGCTCTCACGTTTTGTAATTGAAGTACTGGTTCCCTCCTATTACGTACTGTAGCTCTCATATCTTGTGCTTCAAGTATATCTTGTTCCACAAGGCGGGTTATAGCTTTTGTTTCTTGTGCTTTGAGCACGGGGAGTTTAAGATGACTAATAGCGGCTTTCGTTGCATCACTTCCCATATTTGTTTGTTCCATCTTAAAAAAAAATGCGCAAGTATCAATTTATATGTGTATAAGTACTTACTAGATATACAAGTTGACTGTTATCAAGATGCTTAATTGAGTACCTGAGTCCCGACTCATCATTGATGAATGCGTCAACTCTTTGGGGCAATATTTTGCTGGCGTCGGCGCTAGTGTTCCTAGAGCCGACACTTTGCACCATCTGGTCGCCCACGAATTGGTAGTAAGCCGCCCGGAAAACCCCGGGGCCAGTACAAGATTCACCGCCTTGCTGCTGCGTGAGGTCCCGTACCACAACATTGCATCGGGTATCATAAGTTGTGACTCTGAGAAGATGCCACTCGGGAACGGCGATGTATGCGATGCTCTGCATGCCAAGAGAAACATAGCAACAGACGTTAGGTTCAGCGTTTGTACAGGCAAATTTCCAACCATGGCCGTATTGGTCGGTCTGGCTGAATTCTATGTCAATAGCGGTCCTTGCAAGGATGAGGCTGAGGAAAATATAAAACATTTCCATCGTGATTGAAAAGAGTAAAAGCTGGATGTAGTGGTTGAGTCGAAGCGACCGTTTAGGGTTGTCCAATTGTGTGATAAGGAGAGAATCTATAGCAGGAACTCCTGTGAGAGATACAGTAAATTCATTAAAAGATATTCTGAGATAGGACTTTACTGTACGTGGAAGTCGTTGATTGGTCGCTTAAGAAACGTAAGGCTGAGCTGACATAGTAAAACGCAAACTTTATTATGCTGCGAGGCATCATCACGTTATCGTCCCATACTGTCTGCAGGAGTTCGGAGGTTGGTTAGTTTGTTTATTTAGGGCTGGTGATAAGGTATGAATGGCCACGTAGCCACAAAGTGTGTCGCTAAATCTAGCTTATCCAAGTGTACATGTACAAACGTCTCCCTAATCGCTATGGCCTACCAGCGGTAATACTACCTACTCTTTTAGTAGATTGGCTGTATAAGAGCGGCGAAATCTCTTTACTAAAAGCATTCTAATAGAATTTCGAGCACGATTTACTTTGGTATTCTTCAGGAATGTTCTTTGACAATGCACTGCGGACATAGATAGAGTCTATATGTCTGCATGGCATTTGTGCGCCTCTATGCGATCCACTTTGCCATCTTATAGTAGAAGTTCAGATAACACAATTAGAACGCACGACTACTGACTGTGAAATATGACGCTCATTCGAACCACTAGAAACAGAAAGATCAGCATTGTGGCTACCACAACGTGTGCATTGTACTAGGGCTGAACTAGTCGAAAGAGAAAGAGAAAAGGCAAGGAAGGTTCAGCTAAGTAGATGGTTAGTACTGGTAGATTGCATATATCGTCAGCATGCACGATAGACTAGGCAATTTTCCTATCTAGTTTCCGTCTGTACATAAGATTCGGACTAAAAGGTAGGTGTATTGTAGTACCTCGTATCGGCAGAATTTGTTCAACGCAATCTCGGCCTTTATAGCCGAAGTACACGAGATACCTTTATTATCCTTAAGTTAAGGTGCTCAATCCAACGATTTGTCTGGCGCGATCAATTGTATATAGGGGCAGGTCTATCCAAAATATACTATTAGGGTTCCTAAGATACACTCTTGGACTCTTAGTGAAGTGTTTCGTAAAGGGAAATAAATAATGATTGGCGTTATTAAGAATATTTTAACAAATGTGTTAAAAGGTAAAGGGAAGCAACTAATTTGTCAAGAGATTGTTCTCTAGTGTGTAGAAGTCAACAATAACATTAACAGCAGTTTTTCAAGACTAACGAGTGAATCGTCCCAACTACTTTCATCCGCCTCATAAGATCCCTTATATGGTCAGATCCAGGCCCTCATTCTTTTTCCAACTTTAGGCCAAGTTCATAAGGTCGAACATAGTCCCTGTCTCCTAATTCTTAAGCAGAGGTAGATTGAGAAGCTTGATAGCGGCTTCCAATGTACCAGCAGTGTTATTCTTGTACTGTTCTCTCTAGCCAAAGTGTTAGCATGTGGCATTCTTTATGCAAAACAATCCTCATCAGATATGCAAACTCCGTGTCATCTAGGTGTTTGATTGAGTATCTCAGTTCCAATTCTTCGTTGATAAGTGCGTCAACTCTGCGGGACGATGATGCGCTAGCAGTGTCACCGCCACGTTTCTTGTTGTAGAAACCGTAGGTAGCACTCTGAAATACACCTCCATTTAGGCATGCATTTCCGCGACCAGACGGCAGTGCAGTGGCCGCACTGCAATCATCTCTGTTCGATGCGAATTTGTAAAGTTCCCAGTACTAGGAACTTCAGCAAATTCCACATCGCGGAAATACTCAGGCCCAACAAAGCAACAAACTCCGGGATTGAGATTTACACAAGCCAACCTCCAAGAATAACAATTGACCCAGTTCCCGAATCATACGTCGACAGTGGTAGCTGCAGTGAAGACACTCAGGAGCGTGTAAGATATTTTCATATTGTGCGGGTGAGGCAATAAGTGAAACGTAATGGTTTGATAGAGGCTATTGGTAGGACTAGTAACGTTGTGTGATGGTGCTAAAACATCTGACTGAAATCCTCCCATTCTTATATACCTCATTCAAGTTATGGAGAGCCTCTCGAAACCCGAAGGCCTTGAAACATAAAAGACAGCTCTCGCACCACGTGAAGCGATTCTCCGCGCTCGATGCCTATTCAAGACATCTCCAAGCCGGAAAACAACAGGAGGCACAGCTTATCACATAAAGAATATTGTGACCCAACCCTTGATGACTTGCGAGATACCCAAATACTTTGCCTCCACTGTCAAGGACTAGGTCCAGAGCTATTCATTGGAGAAGCCATCCATGCTATAATCCCATGAGCGGAAGCACAGTGCATTGCCTCCGTGGACAAAGACTGGAGCCAATATTGTTAGGCAGTGGTGGGAGGAAGAACCACACGGTCCAGCTTCGTATTATGGATGTATGGAAGCGGCACAGTCCACTAACAGCATACTCCGATATGCACTATGTATATTCATTCGCAACATAATTCACTAACCGCTCTGCGGCGTTTGGCTCTCGACCGCGATCAACTGTTGACAAGGTTCATTTTCGCCCAAAATCTGCCGCTATTGCGCTCAATTAGCGCTTATCACGATGCAGATATATTAGCGTATCGCAAATTAGTACTGCTAGTAGTATTGGGATCTTTAATACCTAGTAGCAATTAGGTATTTTCTAGCCTTACTACTCTATATACGGCTATGTGCATTAATTATAAACTAGACTATAAAGGAGGGTTATATTAAAATGCTAAGATTCTTAGTAGAATATCTATAATATAAAAAAGGTAGTATAACTAAGGATTATTCTTAGTAAGCTTCTATTTATCGCTATAAGGTATAGATAAGTAGTTAAAGTAGTTCTAAGTATTAAATAGTAGTATCTAATATTAACTAAAGTTAATTATAATATACTATTATACTATTATATAGTATAGTTATCCTAGATAACTACGCTAGGCAGATACTAAATAGACTAAAGTGCAGCTAATAAGGCTTAGTATATAGGAAGATAGAAGATCTTAAGGAGATTAGGTATTGAATACTATGTATTAGTAAGTCCTTATTACTTTAGTTGCGCTAGTACCTACTATATAATATTATTCCTCTAAAGTTAAGTTAGTATATATAACTATATATTAAACTATAGATATCAAGTCGTATACTCGGAAATCCTCTTAGACATCTACCCGATGCTCTGGATACTAATCTTGATAGCCAAAAGCTGTAAACGAATCTCTTTGCATCCCCTATAAGAAGCCTCCAAAGATGAGTAGTATTACAAATACTTGGGATTTCGCAGCGAATCTCTTACCCTATCTTAACAAAAATCATGCTTCCATTGGGTATCATACGATCTAATATGCAAACGGTATTGTTCTATAGTTATAATTTCACACACGGTTAGTCCTACGCACAAGTTACTATTCATAGATCAGGAGATCGCCATGTTTAAGCTATTAAATTCAGGTTCGCTTATCGTCTTAGACTATACTGTTTATCTGCATCGCCTTTCTTCGGTTAAATTGTATGAGGCTGCTCCCTGAACACGCACACGCGCAGAACTCGATATATCAAGCCTGCCACGATGACACGAGCGAAATTACTACACCTACACAGTGACCATGGGAGGAATAGTAGTGACGCCAGCATTTAGTCCCATTGAAATTACATCCTCGCCCTGGTCGGGTAATCACTACTTCCGAGTCCTCCGCTTCGCGAGATTACTCACAGGCACCCTTCATTCCCCAGATCATGAACGATCAACACGCTAACGCAGTTCCCATGGCCTGCACTGATGGCCCAACGCCCTAAGGTCGGTGGAAAGTGCGGTCAGGACGGAAGAGACCCGGTCACACTCACGCTTCCCGCCTTGTCCTTCGTGACACACCTGTAGGACCCATCGTCCAGCTCAGCCACAGCGAGGTCATCTTTCTCAAAGCCCGGCATAAGATGGACTTTCTTCACTCCCGGTACAACCGTACAGTCCCAAATCGCGCCGCCATCAGGCGGGGCTGCAGACAACACCTTATCGGTAGCGGTATCTGTCGAGCTCTTGTGGTTCTTGTGGTAGTCCACGAGCTCCGTGGGCTCCCATTTCAATCGAATCTATGAATGGTTTCGTTCGCCAAGTATCTAAACGATCCCCAGTGCATTTACACTGGTCATTTGTACGCGGTCTTTGTATGTGGTTGTGACGATTGCGGAATCATCTCCTCCAGAAAGGCTATGAGTGGTAGCACCAAGCGTTGGTAGAATGGCCATGCCCGTAAATTGTTTCGACTGCGTCTTCACACTCCCGACCGGTCCCGCTGATATCTTCTGCAGTGTGATACCGGTGTCTAGTTTCCGCGTTGGAATGATAGCAGGCACAGAGATGATACCGCCAGAAGGTTCCGAGAACATGGCTCTTCCCCATCAATAGGTTGATCTAGAAATACACAGTCATGCAGCTGATTAACACGTACCTTCGTAATCATACTCCGGAATTGTGCAACAATATGCAGGTGGGATGCCCAGATCGGGGGCGGGTAGGCGAGATCTTCCAACACCGCAATTATGGGATAGTACAAATACCGGGGGTCGATAGAGACCCACCCCCCACTCACAGTTCGGGCCTAAGAATGGGACACATTGGTCGCTACGTGATTGGCGTCGTAGACAGGGTCTGGCGGTAAGCCGTAGTTCACAATCCTGACACCGCGGGTCGTCTTGATAAGTACGGTGATGGATCTGCCCCTCAATTGGCCAAGGTCGAACAGCGCCTTGCCCACTGAATCGGTTACCGTAATGGTGCCCGAGGTTGGATCCAGGTACGGCGTCATGTTGAACTCACTCGGCGAAGGCCACAGGACCTGAATCGTACACACGTTTCCGGAATTGAAGAAAGAAGTCGACGCGGTCGCCAAGAGCGGTCTGCCCAGGTCGCAGAGGTCTTTCGGGTATTTGGCCTGATACCGGCTGACCACAAACTCGGGAATCGCGACGCTCAACGTGGGGATTTCTGACACAATTCCCGCAATGACGAAGCAGCCCGTGTCGACGGGAGCAGACGTCCTGTACTCCATGCGCGCTCCTCCAAACCTGAGCCGTGGCACGGGAGTCGTCAAGAGAAACCTGTGGTCGTCGACTTTTATTCCTCCAAGGCGCGCGGGATCCAATTGTGGTGCAACCATGTTATCGACGATCTTGTCCACAATACCTATGCCCGCATCGACATTCTAATGTACTTTTTTCTGGAGGATTGAGCCAGAGGAGTTCTTCGGGATTACACCCGTGGCCTGCACTATTGTAAACGACATGGTAAGATTGACATTGACATGATATGTAGCCGGGATAAACCCTACGGTCGGCTTGATGGCACCCCGGAGTCTGCCTTGCAATGCTGCATTCGGAAGGCAGTCGAGCGTGAACGACACATCGTTCAGCATGCCCTTGATTTTTTCCAGATTTGGCGCAAACTTTGCATTGATGATTGTTTTCAATGCCGTGCAGTCCATAAATATACCATTCTCGGAAGGTTGGCAGCCGTGGGTTCGGGTCGCTAGAATCAAACGCAAAGACGATAGCTTCTCCAAGTTCTACGATTCTGGACTCGGCTGGAGCCGGTAGACCTATCTGTGCAAAAGTGTCGCCGAAATTGAAGGCGGTAATGCCCCCGTTTTGAGTGTCAATGCTGTCTCTAATTTGCCAGGCAATTGCATTGAATTCCGGGGCTGTTGAGTTTACATCGTTACACTCCAGGAACAACTCTGTCCCTCTGAAGGCCATCCGCAGGGAGATAGAGGCTGGGTCGCGTGGGTCCGGTGGAGGCACTGGTATGAACGCACCTGGAGGTGTAACGGTCGGCTCGTCGCCTGGCTTGAGTGTTGCCCTATCCACGACAGAGACGTTGACGGGTATGATAAAGTCGACTTCATTTCCTGTGGTGATGGTGCATATGCCAGTACCGTTGAGATGATCAATTAACCGAGTGTCAATTGACGGGATGCAGGTAGTGTTCAGCTTTTCCTGGACTTTGCATAGACAAGCTGCTCAAGAACAGCCTTGCGCAGGCTCATGGTGGAGATCTTGTGCAACACTCTGGATAAAATGAAAGTAAAAGTTTAGGCAGTGCAAGTTGGATTCGGCTTTAATCTAGATCACATGGAAGAAATAACTGACAAAAAGAGCGAAGGGCGCATTGGACTTGTCGTCTCACCAGCATTGTACAGAGAGATATATTTCGACAATGTCGCAAAGAGTGGGTTGATAAAAAAGGCCCAAGTTTGCTCCGGTACCCTTGAAAGACTTCCACGAGATAGCCACCAAAAGGTCCTATCCCCATTTTACACACCTGAATCTAGCCGCTCGAGGCATGAGCATGGAAACCGAGGCCGTAGACGCCAGCCTCTTGATCGTGCATATAAGGATAGAAGGCTAAGCCAAGAATCAAATAGGAGCAATATGGACCCGCCATACGCAAAGCATAGCGAGACGCTCACTTTTCCTGAATATGCGATTTCGAATGTCAATCCTGGTCTAGGTGCAACTAATCGCTTTACAGATAGCTTGGAAAAAAAGCGTCAACGAGGTGATAGAGAGAGGATCAAGCCATGGGAAGTATTTGCATGGCTTATGAAATTCTTCAAATAAAGTTCTTTTCTCATGATATATTTACACAAAAATCATTTTCACAAGTACAACATGCTTCACTTCGCAATAAATATTATGTACATAGACCGAACAGAACCATATACTTAAAAATAAGCCAGGTGACTTTAGGGTTGCACTTGATGACAAAATATACGACAACAGCTTTTGCGCCACTCATTGAACGCTGAATTGGTGGCGAGAGGACAGCCCGTCAAATTATGACACGTTCTATAGGTGAGGTGATTATATTATGTTAATTAAGGCATGAATCTTGAAGAAATGCTGGCTTCAGCCTCGTAGGGTGGTACAGAAATTTTGCTGGTCAGCCTTGTAGAAGACACGTTTATCTAACCTAACTCTAGACGCTGCTGAAGGGTGATTGCATGAGCTGATGGCCACGGTGTCGCAAATACAGCCATATTAGTCATTCATGGAAAGATAACTCGCGCCTTCGAAAGATCGCCTTCTGTGACGAACATCGTCTGCGTAACGCGGTATCCAGAGTCAACCCATCAGAATGGAACGAGGCAAAGTAGACTCAAGCCCCCAGGCTTACCTGCTCTCAATTTTGTTCCTATTCGTTTGCTCAAAGCGCAAGCGATTCATAGAATAAGGAGCAGATCTTTTGACAGTCGAGTAACCCACAGCCTGGTCGATATGCCTAGCTACTAACTCGAGAAAGGAAATATTTGGCGAAATTACGGCTGGATTGGGCTAAGCGAATCCTGCCTTAAGCTAAACCACGGTAGACAAGCGTTCAGGAGCTGCCGGCCTCCTTCGGGGCAATAAATACCGGTCCAGCCGCTCTCGCGGTCCTCAGATGTCATTGCGACCCTGGCGCTGGAAAGATGCGCCTGCAACTTAGTACGCCGGCACCCTTCAAACACAGGCGCTTAGAACTTTACAAACCACAGATTCGGCTTTTGCAGCTCGAGCGCACATCTGGCCAAGTTCGTTGCTGCCTGAATCAGTTCGACTTGGATGCATTGCCTCCCTACCGTGCTCTTTCGTATACCTGGGGACCTGACCGACCCAAACAATCCGTTCTTATTAATGGGAAGACCTTCAAAGTCGGCAAGAATCTTTTCAATTTCCTAACACGCGCTTTTGAGAATGGCATCAGCGAAAACACGTACATATGGATCGATCAGATTTGCATTGACCAATCGAGTACCCGGGACGCAACAAGAGAAAGGAACGACCAAGTGAGCAGGATGGGTAAAATCTATGCCGATGCCGAGCAAGTCGACGTATGGCTGGGCGTTGGCAGTTCGGATGTAGAAAGTTACTTAAAATGCATGTCCTCATCACGCGAATTACTATTACCCAACGTCTGGCACCCAGGCTACCGTGCTTTCGAATCGCTTCCCTACTGGTCGCGCGCTTGGGTCGTGCAAGAGATATACTTAGCCAAGCTTATCCGGTTCATTTACGGCACTAGCTCGGTATGTGTGGACGGAAATGAAGGTCGTGTGCCCTTTTCAAGGTTTGCGACATCGATTCAGTTGGTTAGAGAGCGGGCTACGGGTGAGCTTAATTCTGTATGGGACCGCGACCAGTCCACCAGTTTGACTAGAATTGCTTCATCCCCGCTCCTGAACCTGAAGTGTTCGAGGGTTCACGATCGCCTATACGCTTTCCAAGCCTTATTTGATGAACGGTATAGAGTAGATGTGAACTACGGATGGACTCCAGCTCAACTCTTCGACGCGCTCATGGATAATCTAGCCTTGGCGTCGCCAGACCAAAAATACAACTTAAACGAATTCGAAGCCTTCGCGAACCGCCTAGATATTACGCCAACGGAGTTTTCCCGCGCTCTGCGAAGGCTGGAGAAGCAGAAAAAGATCAAGAAGACTAGCGAGAGGGAGTTAGACATGCGCGAGAAATGTTACAGCAGGTGGGCGCCGAAATTCAACCCAGAGTGTCGGCGCGACAGAACATGGATGAGAAAGCTCTGGTTGAGGGTACAAGATGCTAGGCAAATCGGTCGGCCTGAGATGTCTAAACCGTATTTTCCGGACGTGGACACGTGGTATGCGAAGCATCACTGGGAAGACGATGATCAGAGCAAAGAGGGGCTCCTATCGCTGTTGTTATGCTCTGTGGCGTGCTTTATTACCTTAGGAAGACTACTGAAAGCTTTGGGAAAACTGCTCATATCTAAATGAGATTGATACAAGTGCCTCCCAGATACGCAGTATGGCCAGACCACATAGATGGCTATGCCTATCGTTATCAACTCATCCAATACCCATTTCATTGAGCCAATATTCGATCTAGAGTTCTAGTTCAACCCAAGGCATCATGCTTCGAGTCTAGTACAGACTAGATGCGTCTATTCGATCACACGTATCAATCTTGCTAGCCTCTACAAAGTTCATAGCAGAAAATTTAACGCCTCGAGAAGTACGTTAACATAGTAAGGCTACGAACTATTCAAACGGGTAGTAGTAAAATCCTACCCTTAAGTAGTATTAGATTAATTTCGGTCTCCTTATTAACTGCGTCGTTATATTATAAGATAAACTTCGTCCCAGCCGGTAACGGCCTCTAAATAATACTATATCGTAAGTTGTATAAGGAATACGCTGTCTTAAGCCCCTCCATCGAGTAGGAACTACCTCGGAACCTTTTCGGTACCTCCTTAGTACTACTATCCGACACCGCCAGATGTATTAGCATTATAGCCAGGATCCCAGAGATCTCCTAACAACCAAGGCCTATTTAGGTTTAGAACTACTCTATATGGGAATGTTAGTTCCCGCTGGAAACCGACTCTAAAGAGGACTGTGCGTAGAAAACAGGAGGCGGGAACCGTCCGTGCGTAGAACATTAAAACTTAAGGGCTTAAGCAGCTCCTTAAGCAGTAATTAAGGTAGTATCCAGAGTAGTACCTTATAATCTTGCCACTCGCCCATGCTTGCCACTCGCCCGTGAGGTACGTTATAGGTACTAACTAGTATCTTGGCTTGACCATGGGAAATTATAGACTTAGGTAAAGATACCCTATACCGTTAGACCAGGGTCACACGCTAAAAAGTCACGGTTACATGAGCTACTCCCTGCGGCCGACGCCATGGTCTCCGTAGACACGTCATCTCCATAGGGAAAGGGGCTTTGGAGGATCATGCGACCGTAGTTCCTGAGGATGCGATTAGCCTTCTCCATTAAAATTTGACCGCCAGCCGCTTCTCATGAGGTTCAGGGTAGTTTCAAGAAGGCAGGAGCCTAGCTCTAGCAAGTGGGTTTACCCGTGAGGTCCGGCTACGACGAGCTAATTAGGCTTCGGTAGTATTTCGCGCCGAATCTGAACTCATGCCTCAGAAAATTTGATCCTAGTAGCGTCATGTTGCCATGTCACGGACTGGGGTGCCACTAGAGTGCTAGATTCCCCCTTCCTCAGATCATGCGGGCCGAAAAGCTGCAGTTGGCTCTAAGATACTGGTGTGATCTAGCACAACGAGGCACTACTCTTGGAGCAATGTCTCAAGAAACGAGTCAGCCAAGTAGGCATGGGAGTACTAGCCAGGATTTCGAATTTTATTCCAGTTTCCTGTTCCGCTGAAAGGGTAGAGGCTACATAGAGGATTGTCCTTGTAGGGTTCCTATGATATAGCATCTTGATGGGAATGTAGAGAGTAGCGTGACACGCGGGCGGTCTAGGAGCCATGGTTATTCGTGTACGAAATTGATGTCCGAGATTGAAGAGCTAATCGGTGTTACACAGGCCAAAAGGGCGCACTCTTGGGGATCAGCCCCTTGCCAGCAGTAAACATCATCCGTATAAGCCCCCGAGGCTCTACGAGGTTATGGTTCGTCGAGGGCGAGCTTCGGTATATTTAAATCTGTCATCTAATTACTTATTGACTCTATCTATCTACCGAATATCCAAATCTATCTAGATTGGCGCTTGTTCTTATGCTAACTAACGGCCTAGCGGGCTTAGCCGGCTTGCTAGCAACTCTACACAGTAGGGCCGAAGACGCAGGTATTTTCAACACTCCTTGCAGAGGGTGGCATGACCGGTACATTATGTCGGGGCAATTACCAAGGAAAACAATAGAAGGCCAGATAATAGAAGGCTTGGCTGCCATAGAGATATAGAATATAAATATCTGGCTGGATCAGTAGAAAAGTCAATTTACAAAGTCATTCTACAAAGTAATCTATTGCGTACTTTGCCTCTTTAGTCCTTCAATCCAAACCTAGAACTATGAAGCTGCTTAGTGTTGGTATAGTCCTCTCTATGCTTAGGTAAACTTTTACTTTATATATATACTACTTATCTAAAAGCTAATAATAGGCAGTGCATCTGCATGGGCTAACTGCTACTGTATTACCGCAGGTGGACGCGATAATCAGGACACTAAGCTTTGCTGCGACAGAGCTCGTGGAACTATAGCAGGAAACCCTCCTTTTGTAAGCCCTATAATTTCTACTCATATTAAAGCTAATAAATCTAGTGTCGCGTTGGGAGCAGCACCAACACGGGCAGCCCAAAAGACCTTTTTACGGCCTGTTGCGCGTTCCAGTGCGATAATAATTAGGATTTTTGGCATAAAATGAATAGTAGTACAGAAATAGTAAGAGATGGCACACATTATTCTAGGGAGTAGTGGCTTTAGAGTTTATAATATGCATCCCCGATGTATATATAATATTAATGCCAGTTATTCCTTGCCTTAATTATAGTCGCCTATTAGTCGCGGGCTAAAGAAATCAACCTTGTCGTCACAGCTTGCTAATCTGAGGGAGGTATCGCTGCTATTACACCATGCAAATCACCGGTAGCAAAGGTAAGTCGTAAAGTGGGGGCTGCAATAGCTGCTGGGAACACTGTCGTTTGCAAGCTAGAGTGCTCAACCGCTCTAACCAAGTTATTCGAACAAGTAGGTGGGCCACCTTATGGTCGCAGTTCTCAATATTGTATAACATAACTTAAAGTCTATAGGCAAAGACTTATATCACAAAACTGACGCAATGCAACCGAGTTGGGTTAGCCTCAGCATATATATTGCGGTAATCATCGGTCTCCACCATGAGGCATTACATGGTAGTTTCACACCCTGAGAACATCTGGGAGACAGCTTGTAACTTCAATTCAAGAACAAAGGTCACCAAAGAATGACACAATGACTCGCAGTGCGATTCAAGCTACTAGTGGGCATGCTCACTATTGAAAGTTGAGGAGCATATCCCGAATGAGCTATAATTGTAGTAACATAAGAGTCTAGCATCCATTCACTTTGGAATGACCCAAGAATCTCTGATCTAGGATTTTGGTAACTCCTGTGCTGCACAGTCTCCATCCCTTTGACTTTGCATGGCCACTCGAGCAGCTTCACGACCAGCCCTTCTGCCAAATACCGACCCTGATGTTAGTCCACTACCTCCAGGGTAGTTCTGATAGAACAAACCGCCTATCATTTCTCCGACACAGAAGACTCCATGGATAGTTTTCCCGCTGTTCGCGTTGATTAGCTGTGCAGTGCTTGGGTTGACCGTCAATCCACCGAACGTGAAAGTCACACCGCAGGAAACTTTTACAGCAATAAATGGACCCTGGTCCAGAGGCAAGGCCCAATTTGACTTTGCTAATGAGAGCTGGATATTTGATGACTGCGTCGATAGCCCGTCTTTGATGGCGGGGTTCCATTTTACTGATGGGTTCTCCATGCGATACGCGTACACCGCTTCATTGTATGTCTTAACTGTCTTGATAAAAGTTTCTCGGTCCTCCAGACCGCGCTGGCAACAAAGGTCGGCAAGCTCCTCCAGTGTATTTGCGGTGATACGCTCAACGCGCTCTTCGCGATATTCTTCCGCTCGTAGCCATTCAGATGTCTGAGCATCCCAAACCTGGAAAGCAATATGGCTCGGTTGCTCTAGAATAGCGCGTCCGAATTTGGCATATGTGTAGTTGCGGAGGTCGATACCCTCATCCACAAATCGATGGCCAGCATTGTTTAGCATTAGTCCAAGTGGGTAGCCTGACTTTGTGTACTCGTTCGAAGCCAGCCGATCGCCGGTATTGGGATTTGCATTGGCATCCCAGGCTACCGAGTGGCATCCAGACCAGTTTCCAGCTGGCTTTGCGCCCAGATCACGCAGCGCAAGTTCAAGACACTCGCCAGAATTGTATGGTGTACCGCGTACCATTGCCATATCCCAACCAGGGCCGAGGTATTGACAACGCATGCGAGGATTTGCCTCGAAGCCTCCAGCGGCTAGAACAACAGCACCGGCATTAATGGCAAGCGTTGAGCTGGAGGTGATAGACTGAACAGTCGTATGAACCTTGGTGGCGCTGTCAGACTCATGCACCACGGATATACCCGTGAGAGCAGTCGAGAACATTACACGGATGCCAAGACGTGTGGCCGCTGCATGGAGATCGAGAACAAGACCTTTGCCCCCATCTTGCGTCTTGAGATGCAATCCACCCCAGAATTGGAAGCGTCCATTGACGTTGTATGATTGGCGATTGAACGAAAGTTGAAAGCGTATTCCGATGCTAGTAAGCCACTTAACGGTTTCATTCGAGTCCTCAATCAATGTTCTGGCAAGCTCGGGATCAGACCTGCCCATGCACACACGGTTCAAGTCCTGTTGGAAGTCTTCTACAGAATATGGGGGCAAATCGATGTTGGAAATGAGATCGGCGGGTACATTTTTTACAATGGGTAGAAGGTCGTCTAATCCGTTGTGTACGGTACGGTACGCACCGGCAGTAAAGTAAGTGTTCCCACCCGCCCATTCTGGAGGACATTTGTCGATGAGAATGACCCGTCGCGCTCCCGATTGCGCCGCTGATATAGCCGCACAGTACCCAGCGTTACCGCTTCCAACAACGAGTACATCGCATTCCAGTATATGTGACATCTTGTTTGCAAAGGGAGGAAAACTAATGAGGATGATTATCGGCGGAGGATGTGATAACGTAAAGATAATGGGGACTGTGTTTTGACTGCTTCGATATCTGTTCACAGTTTGCCTATCCTGTTATTATAGCCTCACAGAGCCTAGTCCATGATTTTCATGCGGGCTTTGACTGTCCGAAGACAATGTGTACCTCGGATCAACCTTGTGGGTACAACGCGAATCGGCTTGACGCTAGTGGCCACAAAATTAGCGGCGGATCATCACTCTCCGTTCCAATCATCCAGAGACGCGCTTAGCAAGGTATTGCCGACATCGAACGGCACACTCTCGCCCATGATTCCAAAGAGAGGGTCTGCAAGTGTATCAAAGTCCAGCGCCGATGGCCAATCTTCAAAGGGTTGCATTTCCATGCCGAGATATTCGTCCGTTGCTACTGATGGTACTGGGAAGGTGTTCAAAATAGAATTCAAATCAAGCGACGCCGAAGATTGATCAGATAGGTTAGAATCGTCTGTATTCCGGTCATTGGGGGTTTCATATCAAAAGAAGTTCTTTTTATGTGACTTACCCATCACCAAGTCCAGTCTGTTGGACGCGATCAATCTCCGTATTATGGCTGCTGGTCTCGCTACGCCTGGGTTCGCGGAGCAGAGATCATCGAGACAGCTTAAGCTGGACATAAGAAGCGCACTATGCACACGCCTGTTTTTGCCTTCGGCCGTGACATTTCTAACATGAATTGTGCATGCTACGTAAATAGTGTAACTTAATATGTACGGTGCTGCTTCCAGAGAGTATGCATTTTTATATGCCAGAGCGAAATTGGTAATGTTATAAGCCGCATTTGTGCATCGATTCCATGACTGAGCTGTTGTATCCGCCGAACGGAGTTGGTCATCGGTGATGAAAGGGCGATGCAGCAGAATCACCAGAGAATGATACATGCAGTGCAAATTGAGGCCATTTGGCGCAAGACACCGTGATGTGTTGCTCTGTTCAGCCACGGGGTCAAATACAAGCTCCTGCGGGAGCTTTTTCTTCCAACTTTGCAACGCATTATCTACGCGCTCGAGGCTACCACGGGCATTGGAGGATCGAGCTCCCACAACATAAAACGTACTAATGATCTTTGTCATGATCCTAGAAAGGAGGCAGAGCTGTCGGAAAGTGGAGACGGATAGAATTGGGATATGCGGCGCGATCCGTGACATCGGCGGGGGAGAGTGAGAATGGATGATGATGGGTATGTAAGGCTCTTCCTCCTCAAGTAAGTCCATGAATTCATGCGAAACATGAAAGTCCCTTAGATTGATGGCCACTGGGCGGCCCAGATACAAACTTTGAACCTTGTCGCAAATGAATGCGCCCCAAAAAACTCGCCGTCGTATCTCCACATCTTCGGGAGATTGGTGGGTTTCTTTGGGCTCAAGGTGCAATCCCAGATCATACACCATGCGCAATGCATAACCAGTATAGAGCCACCCTTTGGAAGCCTCACCACGAGCAACGTGCGAAGATCCAAGCAATAGGAGCCCAATGATAGTTGGCAAGGTCGGTCGTGTCAGGAACCCCTGGCTTTCTAACAATTTGTCGCAGTTACGGAAGAATTGATGTCCAGCAGTCGATGCGTCTGTAGGATCAGAACGAATTTCGGTCATGTTCGAGAACTTACTCGAGCAGGCAAAGATTGCGTTGAGCAGAAATGGAGTGCAATTGGGACCCCCATGCACCAGGTCACGCATGATAGCGGGTCGATAGGTCAGGAGAAATGTATGATGCTGTCTCGCCCAATGCACATTCAGAAGGTGTATTCCCACATGAACCGGAACACCTTCAATGTTAGGGAGTTTAGAAAGGCTGTGTTCCTGTTGGCGCTGCAGTGCGGCATTAGCAATAAGACTGTCGCGGGCCTGATTAAAGGAGAAGCATGAATCGCTAAGCGGGCGCAAGCAAGCTTGATCTCTGTTTCTTGGATATCGAAGTGCTGAAGATGGACCAAAGTTGTCGCATCGACCGGCTTCATCAATGGAAATGAAGTGGCCGACATCGGGATCTTCATCCGACGATGCGTCGTCATCGAGAATGCTCTGGCTCGGTGGATGCGAAACCGAAATATCTTTCGGCTTCTGCAGGTTCTCCTGTTCATGAGAGGGTTCGGGCAATTGCAGGTTGCCCAATTCGGTTGAGGCTGAATCGAGTAACGACGCCCGCTCCTCTCCGTTCGCAAATTTTAACTTCAATATGAATTGCTCGAGAGCCGATTTTTGCTGACGCAGAGCGTCAATCTCAGCAAACGTGGGTCTGCGAGCCTAGGGTCAGTTCATGGCTCTCATGCACCCGGCAATCAATCCGATACATACCTTTGGCGTGGTGCTGATAATCGATATTCACATGGCCTACTGTGACTGAGGCACGCGGAGCAGCTCGGCCGACGCGTGTCGCAGCGGATCTTGCGACCGCGGCAGTACAAGCAGGCTTTAGCTATCGTTCGGCGCTGTTGCAGGGACGAAGAGGGAGCCATGGTGGAAAACGTACAATCAGAGGCGATGGCGGGCGCGCCCTCGTTTGAGTGATGCGGCCAGGCCGATACCCCGCACCACACAACAAACGAGCATCGAGCACTGATTAGCCAACTCAAAGTCCTTGCGCAGACGTCTTAAAAGCCACGGCACCGCTCCTGCTAAGAGCGAGCAAGAACCATTGCACTTTGTAAGAGTGTTGCAGGATAATGCATGTGGCTGTACACGACCTCAATTAAATTGTGAATGTAGAGTACATAGAGTCAATAATCAAGATTCCTCATCATTCACTGTGATACCTGCAGGTCACTCAAGTGGGACAATATCTCACCTCCTCTTCCCAAAAAGAACGTCATTCTTGACGAGATACTCGTCGATCCTTGGGTGGTGAAACTTAAAGACCTTCTCCTTGCCGCCAAGCAGGATTATCCCTTCTGCAAGTTTTTATGCGATGTTGCAGATGCGTGAATAAACTTAAATAACTAAAGAATCTCTGGCAATACAAATGCATCAAGGACAGTTTACCCTTGGGATACTATGATGGTCAAACTGCTCACTCGCGAGATGGAGTTTGCGATATACCCGACAAGTGATCGTGTTGCCTCCCCACTAAAACTGTAATCCTTGACCCTTCCTGCTAGGGCAGTTTGTGCTACCCTCCACAAGTTGCTATGACGCTCTAATAGACAAACAGCGTAGCTACAGTTCGTTCTACAGATTGGCTGACTCTGTTTTAATCAGATAAACCACGTCCTGGCTCCTTCCCACCAGTCTCATGGAAATTGATAGGCAATATAGGTACACCAGACCGATTAGGGCATGCCCGAAAATGGAGAGACTAATGTCAGGAAACACATTCCGCGTGTAAAAGCACAAAGAAAGCACGTTTACCGACCCGGGTCCTCGATGTCTCTCTAACCATCTAAGGATTTACGAACCCCACCGGGAAGCGGCACCGTATGCATGTTTGAGCCATCGCTGGGCTCCAACTCTCCCGCCACGTTCCTTACTCAAGAAGCTCCTCGACTCTCATCAGCGCGACATTCTGTTTGAGCTCTTACTACCGACCTTCCAAAACGCCGTGCTGGTGTGTCGCGGTCTGCAGACCAGCTACTTGTGGACCGATTCTCTCTGTATATTACAAGGCGACAATGATGGCAAAGCAAAAGGAATTTCTCAAATGTCGGCAATATATGCAAATCGCGTTGTAGTCCTGGCCGTAAACATCTCCGTGAACTACACTAGCCACTTTCTCAAGACCATCGCGGCAGAACAGAGAGGGGACGGAGGCGACCGAGAAGGGTCTTATTTGCGGCGCTTGTTGTCACCAACTGGCCCTCTGAAATCTGAGCCTTCCAAAAACCCATTCCCACCTTTTTTTGCATTGACTTTGTCATTTTCAATCGCAGTCATCGGAGGCTCACACATGACAACGCATCCGTGCCTTCAGATTCATCTTGTATTATGTGAAATCTTAGAATTCTCAACGTAAACCTCTGCGGGCTAATACGAACAGTAGTCTAAGCTATAGAGCATTCCTAGCATGAGTTTCGCAAATAACAAGCAACTAACCCAACATGGTATATTTCCAACGCTGCGACCACACAAGTAGACATTGCATATTGATCGATATGACGCACATGTATTAGCACCGATGTTATACAATAACGCTGAAAGTTGCGATGCCTTATCATGTCATTGCAGTGGTTGCATTCGACCTTCCTGACTGGTATTAAATCAAAACCAATGAATGACCGATATACCTAGCTGATACCTTTGTACTACTCCTACTAAATATATACAGCAGAATCTTCTCATTTCTATTCCCCCTGCCGGCACTCGAGTGTTTATGCTATCTGTGTCCTTTCGTCAATGTGTACCAAAACTTTGCAACCTATTCTCTTCCTTCCTTCCTTGTTTTCCTTTCCATTATCCACAACCTAAACAAAATGACTCCTTTCTTTATGCTCTTGGACCCTTTTAGAGGTCCATCAGAGATTGCCATACCGATTTTCCTAAAATACCAAGCGTTATCATGGTCGGCGATATGAATGGGAGTTGAAAAAAATTAAACCCTGTGTTGACGTGGCAACTAATTCTCTCAAATCATGAGGTTTGATCCAGGATTATCGAAGGGTAGCATCTTGTGTTACCAATAGTAGTTTTAGCAAAGACGTGGCTAGGAGTTGAGTTCAACCGGTTGATGTGATCGCGAGATAGCGGTCATGTGCTTGAAATCACTAGGTCAATTTCAGCGGGTATAAATTTAGGTCCGTTAATGATGTTGGACTCGCGTTCTTAAATTCCATAGCAAAGAATCTACATGCAGATACCCGTTCTGGTTAGCCCAGCTTCTTCAAAGACAGCTCCTCCAAGGGGTATGCTGTGTAGCTTTACAATCCACTTATGTGCCTCGAAAATTAGTATGGCTAACATGCAGGCCGGATTATCTGCGGAACTGATGCCGAAACGTAACTGATGACGCGTCACTGGGGATTTGATCGTCATTTCAGTGGCTCCAGCCACGAGGGGCAACAATTCAATTTGTTTCTGAAAATTTTTGAGAGATCAAACAATATGGACTTTAATCGAGCAGTAGTAAGAACCTGAAAGACGCAAGACTATGAGCTTTAGCAGAGTGACTTAATCGATTAGCTTGTTGCGAATACCAGCGAACAACTGAATGGGTGGACAGGGGACACAACCGACTGAAGCTCTCGCTTAATGTTGACAACATGTCTGCTATGGATAAAGGCTCTTCCGCGTACAACAGCATTTGGATTGTACGAACAAACCAGCCAGGGGTGCTTACGCTGTTGCAGACGTACACTATGTGGCCTATGCTAATGGCAGTTTAAAATTGAGCGTGGGATAAGAAAGTCGTAGAATCTGGTCAAAGACTTAATAGTCATACAATCAGACAGATAACAGCCACTTTCATTCATAAACATTACCCAAGTCTCTTGGAGCAATTGCACAATCACCTCTTCACCATTTAATCATGCGGTTATCCTCATGCGCAGGTGTTGTTGCCTTCGTGGTTACAATCGACGCAGCCTCTTTTACCGATATCTGTAACATCGCAAACGTGCAAGCTGCCCTGCCTGCGAACGGAACCCTAATCGGCTTAGATCTACTCCCGTATACTGTGACTGCGAGCCCAGTGTACAATGCGACTATCGGGACGAGTATGAGCAGCAGTGCTACTGCCGTCACCTACAATTACTGCAACATTACCCTAAACTATACGCATACCGGGAAAGGCGACATCATCGCTGTGCGCTATGCTTTCCCGGAGCCTGCCACTTTCAAGAACCGGTTTTACATCAGCGGAGGAGGTGGATTCTCGCTATCCTCCGACGCTACAGGAGGCCTCGTATACGGTGCTGCTTCTGGGGCAACTTCCGCAGGCTACGACGCCTTCAACTATAGTTACGACGAAAAAGCCCTGTATGGGAATGGGTCTATCAATTGGGATGCTACATATGCGTTTGCTCATACTGCACTTGGAGAGTTAACGACAATCGGCAAACCCCTCACTCAGTCCTTTTATGCTGCAGACGATACCAAGATCTACACGTACTTCGAAGGGTGTTCTGATGGCGGTAGAGAGGGCATGAGCCAAGTCCAGCGCTGGGGTGAGTTGTATGACGGTGTCGTGGCAGGTGCTCCTGCCTACCGTTTCGCCCAGCAGCAGGTTCTCCACGTTTATCCTGCGACCATTGAAGCAAATATGGGCTACTTTCCTCCTCCTTGTGCCTTGGACAAGATTGTGAACGCTACGATTGCTGCGTGTGACCCTCTGGATGGACGCACTGATGGTGTCATCTCTCGAACCGATCTCTGCATGCTAAGTTTCAATCTTAGCTCCCTCATCGGTGAGTCTTACTACTGTGCTGCGCAAACAAGCTCTTCTCTGGGATTCGGTTTTAGCAAACGTCAGATGGGAGGTGGTGCACCAGGAAGCCAGACGAGCTCGCAGCCGGAACAAAACGGCACCATTACTACCAACGATATTGCTGTTGCCCAGGGCGTCTACGACGGCTTGCACAACTCCAAGGGTCAACGTGCCTATCTTTCTTGGCAGATTGGCTCCGACCTCAGCGATGCCGATCCAGCATACAACAACGAGACGAGTGCCTGGGAGCTCAATATCCCATCCACTGGCGGCGAGTACGTCACCAAATTTGTTCAGCTGCTCGATCTGGACAATCTCCCTAACCTGGACAATATCACCTATAACATTTTGGTTGACTGGATGAACACTGGTATGATACGTTACTTCGATAGCCTCCAGACAACTTTGCCTGATCTCACTCCTTTCCAATCTTCCGGCGCAAAGCTGCTACACTATCATGGTGAATCCGACCCCAGTATTCCTGCTGCTTCGTCGGTCCACTACTGGCAATCTGTTCGCTCCATCATGTACCCCGACCTTGACGACGAAGCTGCCGCAGAAGCCCTCTCGGACTGGTACCAATTCTATCTCATTCCCGGAGCAGCCCATTGTGGAAGTAACTCGCTCCAGCCAGGTCCATACCCACAAGACAACATGGCCACGATTATCGATTGGGTCGAGAATGGAATCAAACCTAGCCGCCTGAATGCGACAGTATCTTCTGGCGAATACGCTGGTGAAGTCCAGCAGCTGTGTCAATGGCCTTCTCGTCCTCTTTGGTCAGGCAACAGTTCCAGCTTTGATTGTGTGGACGACCGTGCTTCAGTCGATAGCTGGACGTACAGCTTCGATGCTTTCAAAATTCCTGTGTACTGATAGCAGGGAGATGCTCTGCTATGTAACGTGAAGAGGACACATGGTTTTGAGTATATTAAGTTGCACCACTACGCCTGAATTCGGAAATTTGATTAGTTTATGCCTCGTACGGTGCAGAGATCATGACCTGTCTGATGGTGGCTTTCAGCTTTTGCTGTTTAGGCGTTGCGTTTTTGTAAATATATATATACTATCTCTCTCATAGTCAACTATACTCTTGGGATGGTACTCAATTACGTAGATGATGAACTTTGAAACAGTAAGCTATCAAAAATATGAGAGGCAGTCAAAACCCGTAGATAGCAGAATTTCATTTTCAATCGCTACTAGCAGTCAAAAAGAAGTAATTTTGAAGATTCAATATTGAGGTGGTATTTCCCAAAACCCAATCATCACTACTTGGCTTACTCCTTGCTCTCGGATAACTGCTGAACTATAACCTTAGCTTTGCTCCCTCTTCTGATGATTCTTGCTCGCAGATTGTTGCTAGTGGCTTGTTCGAGTTTTCGACAAAAATCTCCGTCGCCTTCAAGAATCATATCGCTTAAGTGCTCGCGTATATCATGGGACTCGGCCATCTGCCAAAATGCCGACCATGCATTGCCAAGCAGGGTATATTGTGTTTTGTTAATGAACAATATTACCATCGTGAACAGGATGACAAAGTGCGCCCCTAGAGCACACATAAGTACCACAAAACCGAGACTGTCGCGAGGGTAAAGGACGTTGGTGAAGAATGATACAGTGACCGTATCTACACGATCAAAAGCGGGCTGTTGGCTATAGTAATTTCCCATTGATAGCACAGTGATTATCGAAGAAAGGGCCCATGCAACGGAGTTGGTGGTAGTCATGGTGTCTGTAAATATTGCTGCCAATGCAGGATCAGCAGCGATTGCCCGCGATGGCGCCCGGGAGAAATCGTTTAGCATAGTAATTAAGGGTTTGCCGGTGAGGAATATGCTCCAATTCTCCTGCAGAGGCATATTGGACCCATATTCAGCAGCAGAACTCCCCGAGGCGTCACTTTGTACTAGGGGACGTTCCCCTGCAGGGGGAAACTCTCCGATGAGACTATGTGGTTTTTGCATCTGCAAGATTTGGCGTGGCTTTTGACTTTGAGGCAAGAAATGATCGACGACTTCGGAAGTTCTGAACGTCCCCCACCACTGGAGTTGAGGCTCGGTCCGATTCGAGCTGCTAGAGAGATGGACATCGAGGACTGAAGCATCCCAAGGCGCGAAGCAAAGTGAAAAGGACGCACCGAGTTCAGTTCTGTTGGCGAATGGGATATCAATCCACTCGCCCCCTCGCACTGACTCAACTCGAGTATGATTCTGGGAAGAGGTATTCTTGAACCCTTTGGTGACGAGAAAGGCCGTTCCGTAGCTGGTAGAATTCACAAATTGGCTTTTGAGTGACCCCAAGAAGTAAGGGATAGGTCGTCCAACTTGGCATATTGAGTATTGGTCAGGTCCAGCTAGTGTACAAGTGAAATTGGTAGCTTTGATGGCTTGCAGCATGCTGTTATTGTTTGTTACATTTAGTGTTCCAGTCAAATCCTTGTAATGTCCAACATTGTTTAGTCGCGTGAGTCTGGGGGCTTGACATTGAACTCTGGCATCGAGGACTAGAGCTTTCCCTGTGTAGCTGCGGAGACTCTGACGCGATTCGGCAGTAACATACGGCAGCAATGAGCGTAAGAGTACTCCAGTATCAGAAACACCCTCGGAAGCCGCTGCCGGCTCTGCATACTCCCCATAGGCGGGGAAGAAAGGTGGATTCGATGTCCACGCTGAGTCCCTGGTGATTCTTTGCGATATGTTCCTGTATGACAGACTGCTCCTAATCGATGAAGTGACATCGTCGCCCCCAAGGGGCCTAGCTTCAAATCTGAAAGCAGAATGGTTGATGAGAATTGAATGATGCTAGTCGTAGCTAATAGAACTATCGCAGCAGACATCCAATTGTAGTTTTGTCTGTGTCGCTTTGCTGAGTACCAGATACCCTCAGCGATTGTTGTTGTGAAGGTCCATGGGCCGGTGGAGCAGGTCCGCATAGGTGAGAGATCCGCTAAATGGCCTAACTGGATACCGGAGCGAGACTCGAGAATGAGCGATACTATAATTGCTGTCGCTATGGCAGCTTGAAGGTCAACAGCTGTTCTCAGAAGCAGAGCCGAAATAGAGACAGCTCTCGTTGCCCAGCTGCGAATCATGATGTTGTTCCAGGTTACCGTGCTACTATCACCAAGCCATAGAAAGGCTAAAAATCCACACACGCCAAGTATAACAACGGACGTCACAGATAAAATATACAAAGTCTTCTTGCCCATGCGGGCCATATCTTGGTGATTCTTTGTTGAAGGCACTTCGACTAGAGCAAATTGAGGACTCTCAAGTTTGGACTCAGCTTTACGGGTCGGCAGTGATGCTCTGCAATGTACGTCAACATGTGCTTACAGCCTCGGTTCATATCCTACCTTTCTGTATTGACTTGCAGCTTATTGATCTGGCCGAACGCAGAGCGGTACCAAATCCACACGCCCACCGCTACCGGCAAAGCTATCAGAAGTGCGATGCATATCCCTGTCAGAATTCGAACTTCTAGCCGGCTAGAGTGCGGACTTTCGACAAATGGAACGAAAGCCGGCGGTGGCCCATCGGCTCTCACGCCGGATGATAAAGTGGGCGGAGCTGGTAGTGTTATATTTTGAAAATATTCGAATTGTTCAGGGCGATCCATGTATGTTGGGAGGATATCTTCCAAGCCGCATCCGTTCCCCAGGCATGGGTCGTTCTTGCAGCACCCCCAGAAAGTAGGTGAAAACTGACAGGACCAAAATGGGGTTTCTCCCTCACAGCTACCGCTGGGAACTCGGTCATAAGATTCTGGTACCATTGCTGAGGTCACGTAACCGTCTTCGCATCCAGTTTCGCACGGATTTAGCTTGCAGCATCCGACAAACCTTGAACCGGAGGTACATGCGTACCATTTCGACCCGTCTCTTGGGCAGGTGATCGCGTCGGGATTAGTCGAGTAATAGGGATCCAAGGCCGTCATGACCACAAAGCTGTCGAGATTGATGGTTGTGCAAGAGCAAAAAGTGTGACCAGAGTTAAAAAAAAAAAGGAAGTTGCAATTGCGTTGCGAGATATGCATGTAGGCCGTTGGGGGCTGCGGCGATGTGACTGCATGGCCTAGCCTTGGCGGTTTCAACAGGGACAACGGCTCGTGGAGGCGGACCTCGCCATGCCTGCGCCACTACGCCTTATCGTGGCCCAAGAATGTAGTGTGCCCCAAAGCCATCCCGAGTTGAAATGTGGTCTTGAGCCACGCTGATGAATAGATAACGAGCTTTAGACGCGTGAACACTGTTCTCCCCAAAAACGGTAAGGCCCCCCACTAATTAGGGAGGTGTGGGCCGCTAGCATGAACAGAGACTTATGAGCGTTGCTGCTAAATCTATTTATTACAAGGCCTTGTAGCACAGTTCGGCCGGCAATATGTAGATGCTCTGGGGTCCGATTATCTATTAAACAATATCTAAGTTACAAGTCTAGCTCTATAAATCTCGGACCAGTCTCTGTGCGATTTCTCTGCCCTAGTAAGAAACCGCGTTTGGTCTTGTGAAACTCTTAGGCGCATGCCTTTGCTCCCTTCGCCGTCTTCGTCGCCCACTGCACGACTGTCCTTGTAGATTTGCGCACAACGGTTTTCGTTTCTGGCACTGCAGTCACAGTCGCCGTTAGTACACCCGCACCCTTGGTGCTTGTTTGATACTTGGTGATGGTGCTGGCAGGTAGTGTAGTTTTTGTTGTCAAAGTAACATCGGCCGATTTCGTGGTATATGCGGTTTGTTGCTCCGCTGCAACTATACTGGTTGCTGTTTTGGTCTCAACACGGCTAATTGTCACGGCATCGGCGGTAACGGTAGAGAAGGAGGTCTTTGTTACGTCGCTAGTCGCCACAGTAGTGATGGTGGCTGGTTTAAGAGTAGTGGTTTTGCCAATCTTACGTGTTGTCGTCAAGGTCGTGTAGTGCGTTGAGCCATCTTGAGTAACAGTAGCAGTTCCAACAATTGAAGTAGAGGTCTGCGTGCTGGTGGTGCCTTTTATAGATGTTGTCTTGGTAGCGGCAACTAAAGTTTGTGTAGTATATGCAGTAGAGCCGGCTTGAATTTCAGTGGATGTTTTGACGTAGCTGGTTATAGTTGTGCTCAAGGTCAAAGTCGTAGTACCAGCCACAGCACGAGGGATGACAGCTCCGCGGCGAACCATTCGCTGCGCTGGATCAGTAGGGATGCAGAAGGCTGTAGTCGTGGACTTCTTGGTAACTGTCCTGTATGAAACGGAACTGACAGTAACAGTATTCTTGGCCTTGATGGTACTTGTTTTGGTTTTGCTGGGTTCGATAGAAATGGTTGTCTTCACGGTAGTGGTAATTTCCCTCGGGCGTATTGAGCTTGTGATTAACACAGTAGAGCCTTCGCTTCGTGTTATTGTAGTTGGCCTCGGCGTGGTTGTATGCAATACGGTAATAGTCGTACTTCCTTTTCTGGTGAAGGTAGCTGCGGCCTTTGTCGTAACTTCATCCGTGGTAATTGTCCTTTCAATGACATTCGTCTTGGTGACAGGATCGGGAGTGATTGTAAGACCGTTGTCCTGAGTCACCGTGGATGTTGAAGTGGATGTAACGTCGGGTAAAGTGATAGACATGGTAGCTGTAACCTTTTGTATGCTAGTCTTGATAACATTTGAACCCGTGGTTGAGAATGTTTCGGTAATTCTGAAAACAGTAGTAGAAGTGATATCTGGTGCTGTGATGAGAGTACTTGTCGTCAACTTGGCCGTCAACGTGGCCGTCGTATATGCCGTAACAATTGGGAGGGTGATCGACGGTGTCGTGGAGCTGGAGGAAAGTGGGGTCAAAGACGAGCTGCTGGATGATGAGACTGAAGCACATGTCTGCGCTGAGCCGATGCCAACTGAAAATGGCTTCGTGTCAACATGTGAAAAATCAATGAATGAAGTAGAGGGGAAGAAATTGCCCAACTGGAACTGAATGACGTCGGTATCTGACAATTGCTGCGAGAAGCTGGCCCGGTTACAGTTGTTCGATCCAGGTCCGTAATTGCGATACTCCCCATAGACGACGCCGTTCGTGTTGGGAGTAGATTTACTCCACTGATTCCAGCCTGCGGCACTAACCATAGAGTCGAGGTAGTTATTAACATACACAACGCGCGCGTAATTATTCCAGGGACGTCCGAGGCCGATTTTAGAGAAGGGACCAGTACCAGTGGCTGGCCGTAGCTTGCATTGATCAAACACGAATCCAGCGTTTGTGGTGTTGGTGGTGCGTTTGGAAGCTGTAATGCTGACGCCATCTTCATTGGGCGATATGGTCGAGTCCAAGAAGTATGCAGACCCAGAACCATATATGAAATCAACATTGCCCTCAATGTATGTTTTGAATGTGAATAGACTTCCGGAAACGCTTAACGTGTCTTGGTTGCCGTATATTTGGCATCCATACAACGCCGCAAACTTGCTGCTTTTGACAGCAAAACCAAGCGAGGCGATATCCTGCTGCGTTCCATTGTTATTTCTAAAGTTGATATTGAAAGCGTGGAAGTAGTTGCCTGTTGCGTAAACCGTGGCACCATCGGTATTGCTGCCTGTGGTTCCCTGAGTATCACTGCCACGACTGAACTGAATAGTGACCTGATTCTGGGAGTAATCGCCTGTAGCAGTAGAATAACCCTGGAAGATCGTGTGACCTGATTTGTTTACGATAAGCTGCTCGTTATAAACACCGGGGTAAATGAAAATGGTGGTGTTTGTTTTGCTCGAGGTTGGGGCAGCATTTAAGGCATCCTGGATTGTCTTGTAAGTGCTCACGCCCTCGATGGGATTCTGCGACACAATGAGAGCTCCGGACGGTGGAGCTGCACCATCAAAGGTAGAGTTCCCCACGACTGTTGTATTGGTCGGCAAAGGTACCAGTATCGTGGGTTGCGGGGTGACAATGGAGTTCCAATAGGTCATGTCTATCCACTCAACTGAATTCATGACAGATGCAAGGGAATAGGTGTCCGAAGTGAGAAGCGTGGCATAGCCAAAAGCTTGCCTAGCGGCAGCGTTGTTTTCCCAGTTCGATGGCCCTGAGTTATTGAATTCTGCAAAGGTGATATGGTCCGTCCTTGGATCCGTGGGAGACCAGATTTTCCAGCCACTAGGAATGATCGTGTTGTCAAGATGAGAGTTTTTAATAACCACGAGGGCATACTGAGAATAAGGTCGACCCAGGTAGACCTTGTTCGTGAGATCATCGGTGGTGCCTGGCGCAGTGGTAAACAAGCATTGATCGAAAATATAGCCACCAATAGCCGAGGAAGAAGCTCTGCTTTGCGCCGTTATGGCGGACGATTTGCGTTTTGCTCCGACAGTGCAGCCCTTGAAGTATGCTTTTGAGTATCCCCAAATAAAGTCAATTGCTCCGCCAATGTAGCAAGACTCGTAATATTGATAACCAGCGGTAGCTCCCGTCAGCAAGGTGTCTTGCCACCCATCGAACGAGCAAGCATAGAATGCTATATCGTTACCATAGACAGATGCCGCAAGGGTGACGTAAGACGATTGAGAACCATCGAGGTTGTCGGTATTGATCATGTTGATGTTGTACAAGCTTATCTTGCTTGATCCTGTCGCTACTGTTGCAGTCTCTGCATTTGAGTGTCCAACGGGCTGAGGAGATATGGAAAGACCACGGGAGTAAGTTATGGTGACCTGATTGTCTTTGTACGATTGACCAGGATTACCGCTGGTGTAGCCAATAATTCTAACTGCGCCCGGACGGTCGATTGAAGGGACTTGCTCATTATAAATACCGGGGTAGAGGAAAATCGTTTGGTTCGTGGAGTCATTTGGAAGTGAGGCTAGAGCAGCGGTTATGGTGGTAAATGCTGCATTGTGGCTCCCATCAACAGAAACAACGACAGCACCAGCTGGTGGTATTATCCCACTGTCCGGGTGAGCGTTAATTCTGGCGGTAGTGATCGAACCGGTCGTAGTATCGTTGGTGGAGTTTGTCGTGGTCGCCGGGCCAGTCAGACTATAGGAAGGAATCGAATTATATGCAGCTGAATCCAGCCAGGTGGTATCACCAATCCATGCAGCAAGTTTATATTTTGCAGCTTCCGCTTCGGTCAGTTGGGTCGCGAAAGTGGCTCGTTGTGTGGAGGCTTGCCATGAGCCAGGGCCCGAGTTGTTGAATTCACCGAACATAACATTGGACGTTTGGGGATTACTCTTCGACCAGACGGACCACCCGGCGTCCTTAATATGTTTATCAATGTATGAGTTCATATAGACAGCAATAGAGAATTGCGAGTAGGGCCGACCGAGAAAACTCTGCCCATACAAACTGCCATATGCTGAGCTATAGGTGACCATGCAAGAGTCGAACACATAGCCGCCAGCAATATCCGCGCTAGATCGAGATTGTGCAGCAATACATGAACCAGGTGTGTTGGAAACAATCATACACTGGTAAAAGTAGGCTGTAGAGAAACCCCATATGAAGTCTACACTGCCTTCAATGTAGCAGTTGCTGAAGACTTGTGTGCCTTTGTTCGCGAGCAAGGTGTCTTGGAAGCCGATGAATGAGCATCCGTAGGCCGCAATATTCGCCCCATAGAAGTCTGCAGCCAAAGCCGCTGTGTCACGTGTTTGTGGATACGTATTGACGAAATCGATGTTGTAGACGGCCAGGCCTGAGTTATCACTAGTCTTTTTTGCATAGATGACAGGAGTCTCTTCATTCTTTCCAGCACTGGTAAGTTCGCCCCTAGAGATCTCTACCCTGACTGAGTTCTGCGTATAGTCGTTCTTGAAATTGGTGGTGCCGATCAACGTGACCTTGCCATTGCGTGTGATAGATATCTGTTCAACATAGGTACCGGCGCCTATTTGTATTGTGTATGGTTTGCTGTCATTTGGCAGCGCTTCGATAGCGGACGTTATATCGCCATATTCGCAAGGTCCGGGGTTTTTAGAAACAGTTAGAGTACTGGATGACACTGCAGCAGTGCAACTAGAAGAGGGAGACATGGAGCTCCCCGTCACCGAGACAGTAGAGGTAGAGCTTGGTGTTGCCACAGAGCTAGGCGAAATGCTCGAGCTGACGATTGCTGAGTCAAGGGAGACAGAGTTTGACAATGTCTCTGAGCTTGCCGCGATAGTAGTGCTCACAGTCGGGGTGGCGGACAATCCAAGATCTGACAATATTATGGAGCTTCCCAGGACGGTCGAGCTTACAGTCGCGAAGTTGGTTGAAGCGGAATTTGACGATACCACCGAAGTGGATGAAAGAATTGAGCTGAAAATTGTGGAGCCGGTGGCGGCGGGGTTGGACGAAGTTGTAAAGCTTGCCAGGCTGGTCGAGGAGACTGCAGAAAGACTGGAAGAGACTAGGTTAAGCTGGGCGCTGTTTGAGCTTTGCAGAGCAGAGAGAACACTTGGATCGATCCATGTAAGAGAAGGGCTACCGAAAGGAGCGAATGCATTACCATATACCTTATCAATGGCAAAGAGAGATACCTGGCTGGCCGTTAGGGGTACATCGTAGCTAGCGCGAGCTGCAGAATTCTTGGTATATGAGCCGGGGCCACTTGTCCCAAATTCGCCGTAGAAGGATGAAATCGAAGCAGCGGAGTTGTGAACACCAGCAGCTGATATCAAACTGCCCATCGCAGTATTCCTGAAAATGGCCACAGCACCAGCACTATTAGGAGCTGCCAAGAATACACCCGTATTAGTGTACCCTGACTTCTGTTGAATCGAGCTGGAATCGAGAACGACAGTTGAGTTGTAGAAAGTGCCACTAATCGTCGCACCCTTGTTGTATACAATGCTAGCGCCTGATGACAAGGGTACGATAGTTGAAGCATAGACATAAATTGTCGGTACATTGTAGAATAGTTTATCCGAGCCTTCGATGTAGGAGTTTGCGAAGAATGCGAGACCGTAAGATGCGGTGATTACGGTGGCGCCAGGAGAGATTATGGAGCATCCGTAGAAGGCGATGTTATTACCCCTCAAGGCTACAGCGGCTGCGACAGTTGATGGAGGGGTGGTAGCGGAGTTGATGATGTGGATGTTCCGGACTGTCACCCCTTTTGCATTGCTAGTGCCGATACTAAAGGGAGTTGAGGCATATGAGATGGTGACCTGGTTTTGCGACCAATCCGCAGCAGCACTGGCGGTAGCGCCAACAATAGTGACAGTTGCTGTGCCAAGGATCGTGACGGCTTCCGTATAGGTTCCTGGGAGAACTGTGACGGTCGGTACGTTGCTAATCTGAGCTGCACTCACGGCTGCATTGATAGCCGTGAACTGTCCCGAGCCATCTGCCGCAACAGTGATTGCAGAGTTCAAACTACTCGTGGTTGCTGATGATATCCTGGAAGCCTGAGAAGATGTTGAAGATACGGTTGTGGGACCAAAGCCATCAGACGGGCAGCTGTGGTTCGAATGGCAGAGGTCAGCATCAGGAGTATTACTTTGTGCAAGAGTAAGCCCAAGCAAGGCAGCAAGAATGAGATTACGCATAACGAGTGATGACCTCTCGGGATCAGGGATGATAGACAAGGAATGGAAACGAATGCTAATGGCATTCTGTGCCAGGAGATCGTCGCGAGATATAAAAAGGCCCGCGAGGTAGAATTAGCTTGCTCGCAACGACAGTCTCCTTTCCATTGCCTCGGAGACCTATTTGCCATCTTGTTGGTTAAATGTTCGGGTTGTCCATGAGGGCTAGAATCGAAAACCAACCATGTTCCGTTGAGCTAGCTGCAGAATTCAGCCACTATCTGAGTCGCGTTGCGATTTCGGACAATTACCTGGTAACAGTGTTGCGATATGCAACGGAGTCCATGATTCTCATCAGAGACCTATGAAGAGTTTGAAATTGCTCTCAGAGAGCGATCTGTGTACATGAACTTCTTGAAGTGATATAGAAGGACGGAGATTGAGCCAGTTGCTACCAGATTAAGTTCGGTGACACGAATTTGGCAAGTTCCTACGCGGCTATAGAACAAAAGGATACTGATTTCCTATCGGTGGTACTCATGTTGACGGCGTCGTACCGAGTCAACTAGAAGTATTGTGGCGTCGAGCCTAAAATGGTCTTCCGTCGAGCTTCGGCTCGCTTGTGGAGGATCGAGAAAAGATTTGCTGAGTTTTACGCTGACCACACTTCGGGATATGCTTAAATCTACGAAAATAATGTTAAATGTAGACACCGAATTTTTCCATTGATCGCTCTGTAGATCTTGTGTCTCGTCGTTCTGAAGCTCAGGGGTTGGTGGACTAGAATCGGTGGTATTGCGCATCCTTTCGGAGATTATCGAGGTGACGTTGGATGGGTCGGCCAACACGCGAGATCATGCACACTTGTGCCACGTGGGAAAAGCCTCAGCGAGGCAACGGCCCTATTCTAAGATAACTTATCTGCCAGACTGCTAACGCATTGCGGGTTGGGTGGGACTTTTGACGATTAGGACATCGGACTCGCTCTCGTTCCTGGATCAGCCCCGTGCAACCAGCAGCAGATAGTGTTGAAAAGCTTGTCGTTAGTGCCTAGCATGACATGTGGGTATACAAGAAGCCGGGAGCATTTTACGCAGTTGATGACCCAATTAACGGTACTCGCGTCTTCCAAACGCAGGATCATTGTGTTGTCGAGATTCCGAAATTGATCTCAAGAATAGAATGTCTAACTCTTCATTGGTCTGTCTGTTCTCCTCACTACATTCTAGTACCACAACCAGCGCCTGAACTAGGACTCAGTATAGAAACGACTTTACTGTTCTCGAACATTCAGCTGGCAATAAAATCATGTGGCTTAGCTCGCAGTATCAAATTTCTCTCTCCTTTAGATAATGCTTCCCTATGGCCAAGGCATGCACTTACCATTCCACTTGCGTACCATCTAAAGTCTGGACAACAGAATGGAGTTCGGTGAAATTTCACAATAGGGCACGTTTGCACAATGCGACTGGCCTTCGCGAGATAGCTACCGCGGTGCAATATTCCTCTTCCCGATTCTTCCCGCTTCAAGGGCGGTAGTCAGGTTGTCACTCAAGAAAGATCACGTGATCGTAGCATTCGTTGCCCATCTTCACAACTTCCTCCCATTTTGGCTGAAGTTACGGGCCTAGCATCTCGAAGATGCTCCATCTGATTTCTGGGCACCGTACAACTGCCGGTATCCTCACTGTCTTCTTCGCCAACAAGCTTCCCTGTTGTTCTAGTAACGTGGATCCGCTCGAACATTGTATCGCCAATGTTGAGAGAGGAATTCGGAAAACATATATGCGGACTGAACGTGGAACCGGATGCTCTAGCGACCAGCGAAGATTTGACTCAATACGTGTGATATAGGTAATTGTCCTACCGCCGTACCAGCCTTTGGTGTTCTTACTTGTGCGCTTCAGGGGTTCCTATTGGCCCGGAGCCAGAGTAACTCCCGGTCCTAGCCCGTCACGTGCATGTGTGCGCCGTTAGAATGCTTGATAGCTGCATTGGGCATGGATGTTCATAATCATGGGAACAAAAAAGAGTCAACCAGAACTCTAAAAAGCATAACTGCATCTTTACGTTGACATTTTCGTATTTTAGGGAGCTACTGCCCGTGGCGACATTAGTACAAAGCTGGCACATGCCCCGATGGTATTCCTGCCTCAAACTAGTAACCTTCACTTTATCTTCCGGAGCCCGGGCGGCCTTTGGCATTGCCAGTTCCGTACTGCCATCGTCAATCACTGCTATTGACTATTGCTCTAAGTCCTTGACAGGCTCTGACCAAGGACCTCGACCAGCAACACACCATCGAATCACTTTGTTCTACGTCATCACAATCACACTCCCCATGCACCATCTTTCCGAAAACCATTGGCATCATACAAGGATATAACCTATATTAGAACCCAGACGTTATTCCGAAACGAGTCTGCGAACAACATAGGACCACCATGTCCTGCCCGATTCGCGTCTATCCGCTTCGTAAACCAGAAAACCATCGTCCTCCAATTCCAAGGTGGCGACTCATCCTTCCACATGGCACTAGCCACGTCTACACGACATATATGGGCCTGCAGCAGCGTTCTGGGAGCCCAGAAGCTCTGAATGCAGAAATTCAAGCTAGACAGGCATTTGAAGAATGGCTCGGTACAAGCGACGGTCCATCAGCATACGAAACCTTTACATTGATCGATGGAGGCGATGCAGATAATTCACTTGTCTGGGCGTGCTACTGGATTGATGCTGCAAAGCACAGCAAAAGTATGGAAACACTCAATCTACTCTCCATCTATTCTCAGCTGCCTGTCCTTGGCCAGTCCTCAATCGGATTATGGCACGAGAGCTTTGCCACGGAATTATCGCGACTTGAAACCAATTATTCTGGCCTGGATTACTTACCAGGGATGGCCAGGATTCCTAGAACGAGTACTGAGGAGCACTCTCTCTCAGCATATTGGGGAGCTGCGAGGGACCGCATTCCTGATTCTGCGCATGATCTGTTTCCAGTGGCTGCAGCGATGACGTATCCACACCAGGTGCCAACCGGATTAGGCCAACATCTTCTAGGCACAAACTACAATAACCTTGTCCATATTCGATCAGGTCAGTTCTGGGAGAATTGCAGCCAACAAGAAGCAGACTCATATGAACAAAAACTTGAGCCAACCCTACGAGCGGGTCTCAATTATTTGTGTGAGAACTCAGAAGAGACCGGTGCCATCGGGCTTCGGTATCTCCGAAACGAGCAGCCATCCGAGCATCTTAGCGGCCGTGAACGAAAAGAGACTTGTGGCGCAGGATTCTTTACGTGCCTGGAGAGTATGGAAAAATGGGCCAAATCACATCGCTCTCATCTCAAGATTTATCGTGGCGCTCTCACCCACTACAAGACATTCGGTGAAAGCAGAAAATTCCGTACATGGCACGAAGTGTCCGTGATAAAGGAAGGTGATGCTAGATTCGAGTATATTAATTGTACACCAAAGACAGGGGTGATGAGTTCTATCACGCTTGTGGATCAAAATAGCTTTGCTGAATTATAGTTTATACTACTCTGAGAGACGATCGTCTGCCTATCAGCCAGTCAACCTAAATATTAAGCAGAATTCATCGACTCTAGTGCTCAGTGCTTGAAGCATTCTCAATATGTTTCGGACGAAGCATGGTAACTCAAGATGAAGTAATAGTGCAAAGAGCAAATTGCTTCAAGATTGGTTGAGGGGAGAAGCTGGGTGGTCATTCCCTCCTCCGCATGTTCTTAACACTTCTTGAACTTAATTTAGGAGTTTGAGGCCACGACAATTGGTGAATAAGATGCAAGTATATGGTTAGGCCGAGTACCTTCCCTTCTAGGGACCTTTCTTTTGAGCAATGTGAAAGGTTCTGTCCAGTTCATACGAGGGTCAAGATGCTGTCAGAAACACCGCCGACAAAAGAGTGAAAGACGCCATATCTTCGGTTACAGCAATTGCTTGGGGAACACAATTTGAGGGATTGCGCAGATGATGTTCACCATTGGAATTCTGGTGGAGCAATTATGCCTCGGCTTCTTCTGGCGGTGTGTTGTGTAGGCTGCCTAGTCGGCCCGGTCTAGTAAAAGCCTTGCCGAACCAATCATGAGTGGTTAAATCCCGCAGTAGAGAGGGCTACGATTTAGCTTGAGATGGTGGTGTTGTTATATATTTCGGCTCGTCGCAATTTTCCGTTGTGCCGATGCGCAATTCGTTGAACACTAATTTTTCATACAAACGCACAATCCCAAGTCCAGCCAGCAACATGTCCGACCCGGTAACCTATTCCTTCTATGGGACCACTGTCCCCGTCCTACGCAATATTGCGACCAGCGCCATCAGCATCCTGAACGCAGCCAAAACAGAGCGCTCAAGCGCTGCAGAGGATGCCTTTCCTTCTGAACAGGAGCTTCTCGACTCGCAATTCAGCAACATGCTCCCGTTTCGCGTACAGCCAATCTTGCTCGCCAAGTTCTCCATCGCAGCACTTCAGCATCTCCAATTGCACGGAACCACTCCACTACCGGTACTCAGTCCTGCCTTTGCATCGTTTGATGACGTCATTGAATTCTTCAAACAATCCCTGGCGGTATTCGATGCGATTGATGAGACGAAGTTCAACGAAAGCGCTGAGAAGAGCGTTGATATTCCTTTTGAACAGGCGGGCGTTACGTTGCAAATGACCGGTTTCGCGGATTATTTCCACGGCTTTGTCATTCCCAACAGCTACTTTCACCTCAACGCTATGTATATGCTCCTACGAAGCAAAGGGTTCAAGCTAGGTAAAGGTGTGTATGTTGGTTGCTGGATGAGTGATCAGCAAAAGAAAGATTGGGCGCCATTGAAGGGTTAAATCATCGATACTTCATTTCGCCACTATTACATGAGAAAGAGCTTCCGAGTCTACACGGATGAATGAGGACTCAGTCTTAAACTTACCGAATCAACCCATAAGTTAGTGCGAGTTGATGCGGACGGATAGTCTCAAAAGGTTGAAATATCTTGGCATGGAAGATATCAAGAGTAGTGACGATGGATAGATATAAATGGCAGTGGTTAGGAAAGTAGGATACTTCGCCGCATGTTTTCTCGCTGTAAGCAGAATAGGCTGGAAGCCTGAAGCTGCATGGGCTCGCAGTATTCAGGAGGAAATTTGGACAGCATTTCGGTGAGAAAAAATCAATCTGAGTGGTCAAACTCGATATCAATGCACCAATGAGACTTGCCATGAATCAAAGTGCATATCAGCATGTCCTCGCGTCATTAGCTTGACAATGAATTATCAAACGCTCAGCATTTCATACTGCACCATCGAAGCATAAGATTTGTGAGTTTCGGATTTCGGGTTGATATAAAGTGTGGTGAACTTTGTGCAATATCTGGCGCATCTACCTAAACTCATTAAGCTTCTTTAATCATGAAACTTATGTTTAATCGGAGTTGTTAGATTCTGAGTAACTCCTAGGTAGGCGGAAAGAGTATTGGTTTTATCTTGGTACAGTATATTAGTACAGTTTTGTACATATAATGCCTCTATCTTCCTATGTGCCATAGTAGATAACAGAAGTTGTCACATGAAATGTACCCCACCTTTGATTGTGTTTGTTCAGCCAAATGTTCATTTCGTCCTGTTTGCTTACACCAAGCTAAGGTCCTATATTACGTTGATTGTTGTCGAACACCACCTTGCACTTGCGCTTGCGCTTGCGCTTGCACTTGCTGGGCTTTGTTCAAACTTCCCTTGTTCATAACATGGGACAGCTAGTGTGGATAGATCCAGTTGAGTGTTGGCCGAAGGTCCTCCAGGAGACAGATTTAACACATATATGTCGGGACCCTTAACAACCTGTCAAGTGTTGCAAACAACTTGCTTAACCAAAATTGCACGCACGAGCTGTGATTGATCTTCCGAAAGCCCCCGCTTAGCCTTGTTGGGGCACCATGTGCCACTGATTTGCCTTAGTCTGTGTGCCAATAACAAACAACAGTTCGATCGAACCCACAGCTTAACATCTCGCCCACAGTTGTGTTTTATCGGTAATGTCCTCACTATGATGGATAGCGAAGAGAAGATCATTCGCGATAGACAGCTTAACCTCTGTCCTGCAACCTCAGACTGATCTGTACCAGAGCTTCTTAAAGAATGTCCCTTGTGCGGTGACTTTCTGTTATATTGCTGCGCATGCAACAACCAACGCTCTTTTCCTCCCAGCCGTCACTCAAATCTTCCCTGCCACCACTATCGTATCATGTTTACTGATGGCGCGTGTACGAATAACGGACAACGTTCAGCAAAAGCAGGAATTGGTGTAGCATACGGGAATACTGATGACAGCCAATTTTCCGTGCCTATCACGGACTTGGCGGACAACTTTCCACTGCGGTCGAATCAGCGAGCGGAACTCTACGCGGCCATCAAAGGTCTGCAATTCCTCGATGAGGCCAACAAAAAAATCAACCCCAAGGAACCAACAGGCGTGCGCAAGGACAAGGACGAAGCATGGATTATTGCAACTAATTCTGAGTATGTTGCTAGGGGTATGACCGAATGGCTGCCAACGTGGAAGGTATATTTGGTCATCCTGAAAAGGGATCTTTAAGAATTCTCTAACCGAGCATGTAGAGGAACAACTGGCGCACGGCGAAATATACCAAACCTGTGAATCTGGATCTGTTTCTCGCTCTCGATAGCTTGATGGCAAAGCACGAGGCTAAAGATGTGAAGGTTGGTTCTTATTTTCAAAACGAAATCTAGTGCTTATGAGACTAAGAACATGTAGATTGGGTTCTGGCGTATTCCGAGGGAGCACAACACACTCGCCGATAGTCTTGCGCAAGCGGCTGCTGTCCACGGCGATATGGCTAGCATACAGGCTTAAAAACGACCAATGTAGTAGACAGACAGGAGATTGGACAAAGTTCGTATGTATTGGTGAAGGAACAAACTTGCTTGGATGAGGCTTACAAATATTTTATTTAGTTTCCTAGAGAGAAGTGGCAGAAGGTCGCCTGAATATCAAGCTGAACAAAAGTACCAATGTGTGCTTTCCTGCAACTCATCATCGTTTTTCTCAGTACGAAGATATATAGTTTGTTCTTACATATCGCATTCATCAAACAGCATTCTTCTGCCAGGGTAACTTGCGAGGCAACGTGTCGCTATGCCAAAAAGAGTGGATGGGGCTAGAAACGGAGTTGATTATGCGCTGTTTGCTAATTTGTCATTGGTGATGATGGAGGACAGCATTTTGTCACGATATAGTTCACAGCACGGAATCCTCGATTTGACAACTTGAATGTTGCTCCGTGAAACCTACGAATAGCTTTTCGCATGTCCTAACGAAGACGTATTATTTAGCTCCTGAGCTAGTCTCTACATCCGCCCACATTCCATTTCCGACAACTATGCTCTGGCTAGGATTTTCATAACTCACCTAAAGATGTTAAGACTGCACGCCTTATGTTGAATTCCATGTCTACAGAAGATAGTCCCATGTATAGAAGCATTCCTCGCTCTTTGCTTCTGAGCACTTTTGCGCCGTCATTGATCGTAAAATAGTGCTTCATGGCGTCGCCGAATGCGCGCACAACTAATATGCTTAGATCCGCGGACAATTCTGCCACTATATGAGGCTTCGTTACATTAGCAGAGCGAGTATTGGCCGTGAGTCTTAACTCTGTGTCAATGCTTCGTGATATCGACGTCGGATCGCCGAATACCGGCAAAGTTAAGACCATGTCTGCCAAGAACATGCGTCATGTACAAAATAATCCGATCGGTAGATACTGTGAAGATCCCTGCTGGCGCATCAGGTATATGCTACGACGGTGGAACTTCACGACAATGCGATCTGGTCTCTGAACAAGCGAATATTGTAGTACTAGCAACTCGGCAATGCTTAGAGTCGATATATCTCTAGCTTTTGGCCTTTAAAATGAAGGTTGATCAATTTGCACATAGGCAACAGAGGAAATGAGGCTTACAATTGTGCAAAAAGATATGTCTGGAACAGAATATCGAGATTGTGCGAGTTCGGCCTGACCTGATGGCCGTAATTATGGATTACGCCCAGGAAATTACTGAGAAACATCGTAATAAATCTTACGCGCGCTGTTCAAGTACATTACTTCCCAACCCATTATCGGTCGAATGGAGGGTTTCTTCCTCAACATTCCAGGAGGCCCAACATCTCATTTGAACCACATCGACTCACTTCTTGTTAGATGTGCAGGGTTCACACTATTCGCACTACCAAGTAATTGCACAACCACAGCCACGCGCGGAGGCCAAGGTGCATAAACTCAAACAACCGTCGACTCATTAGAACACACGCCTAGAAAATCGCCAAATTGAGAGTAGCTGTAGCATATGCGGCTCACCGGCAATAGTCGAGTTTGGCGTTGGGAATATCGGCCCTGAAAATCCCGTCCTCGCCACGGCTAACAGTGGGTCCCACACGTTAGAGTCACCCCATCTAGCGCGTGAGGCGAGTGGCGCCACCATCATGATGTCGTTCGACAGAAGCTAGGAACAAGTTCTGTACAGGATTTGTCGCCAAGGCAGGGCTTTGATGTATCATATTGTATCATGTAGGATGAGGGAGGCAAAAGAGGAAATATAAATAGAGGAATGCGTCCATTTCACTAACAACCATCCACAATTTTACGGCCACCGGTTTTCAGGTACATTTACGAAGTTATAGAGGCTATATAAATACATCTCTAGATTGCTATATCATCTAAGAAAATTATCAACACTCTCAAAATGCCTTCATTCAATGGTAAGCTCATCAAAACTTTCGTCGAATACAATATCCTAACAGCCAACTAAAGACTCCGTCTCTTCCACACCCTCGGGTCCCTCATCTGCACCTACCCCGGCGTCCACCACCCCCCGAACAACAACGCATGAGACGCTCCACGCCGCTTCGGCTGCTTTGACTTCCCAAGGTCTAGACCTTTGCCCCCACTGCTTCCGCGAGAAGTCGCACTGCAATGAGAGGTTCGAGTTTGCATGAACGTACCGATGCATTCTCGACGGGGCTGGGGCTCGACGTTATATTTTCAAGAAACCCTTCACCGAATCGTTTCACAGCTTTCAGGTGGAGGGGCTACGCCTTCACTTCTGTTTCGAGAGCCTCTATGGGCCTTTTTTTAATGGAAATTTGGTTTAATGTGGCGTTCAGGCTGGGTTGGCGATATTAGGTTCGTCGCGTCAAGGACGACATGGCATACTCCACTTTGGGCGCTCTTACATGCATGAGAGTTACACAAGCATCGCATCTCAATATTTTACGATCTTTATTCGGTGTTGTCAGTAAATGTGATCTGCGCATGTGTTGACGATCCTGAATGAAGAAATAGGTGGCCTACTAATCACCCTCGGCGACACAAACTCACCTGATATACTATTCTGATATGTCTGCATAGTTAAGACTGTAGCTCGTGCCTTGAGGTGTGCCAAGGAAATTTTAATGCCACTTCTTAAAACACAGCTTTTAGTATAATTAGCTTGCCCAGGACCTTATTAATCGCTATTACTCTTTCACGACTGATGGGCTTAGTTACGAAATATGTGGTGTCAAACTTATTGTATTACTAAATGGGTATCATACAAACAAATCCTCTTCACAATCGTACAGAGACTTTACACTATCTCGTCATTCCTTCATCTTTATAACTCCATCACATCCGCGTTTCCTCTCATCCTATCAATATCCTTCGCTTCATCGGCCCACGACTTCACCAGTACCCGATAGTACAAATCTCTCATATCCCTACTTTCCTCGCCATGCTTGGTCTGGAACATAAAGTGCCGTTTGAACACTCTTTCGTTGCCAAAGTATTTGTTGCATACATCGCAATACAGAATACCCAGTGCTGGCGCCTTCTCTGGTTGATCACGAGAGGTGCGCGATCTTGACGACTTTGCTGATTGCTCGAAAGATATATGCTCTGCGCTAGGTTGTTCCTCCTCACTGAATATTGTGTGCACGCTCCCAGTGTCCGTGTTGAATTGTGAAGCGCCAGGGAATGTGCTTTCGTACGGCGGTAAGTCGCCGCTTGGTTCTACGAACTCGAATCCATCCTCGTTCATGGTAGGTTTGTCTGAGAACTCGAATCCGTCGGCTTCAAGATTTGGCGCCTCATCATGATGGATTGGTTGAGTTAGATCCTCGTCGGAGCTGTCATAGTCGGAACTCATCTCCCCGAACGATATTGCATCCACATCAACGACTGGCGAATGATTTGGTGGATCGTCCATGTGGGCGTGCAACTCTGGTCGTGACGAGAAGCTTTGATTGCACGTCGGACATTGTCCGATAATCTTTTGCTCTCTTGACGGTACTTTTGAGGAGTCTACTGAGGAGTATGGATGTTGCGAGTTGGAGTGTGTGTCTGTCATGGTGTTGGACGTGTTTGGTGTAACTGGTTGTATGAATTGATTGTTTCGCATCTGGATTTGGATTTCTTGATGGTGGATGAATATGACACTCGGTATTCAATATATACATGAGCTCAACGTGTAATGCGTGGCCTACGAAATTACGGGTTCACTCTCGAACATGCTAGGATGTTGGTGTGATTGGCGGAATGTTCGAGCAATTTCCAGAGATATTCGACGCTAGTGGCTGGTCATGTGATTTTGGCACGTGATATTTGCTGCCTGTGCCTGCCTGAACGGGAGAGCAGCTAATTAGTGCGTGCACAGCCGCATCCTTCGCTTGGGCAACAAAGTATCCCTTAGAACCTATAGACGTGCCCATTGCCTTAAGCGACTTCTTCATGAATACAGTAACTCGCCATCATGAACATTGGTCGTGGTTCTTGGCTTGATTTGCAGCGTCTACAGACAAAGGTCACCGAGCAGAGACTTCGTCTTGTACACATCCAGCAAGAAATCGAGCGTCTATACGAAGAAGAAGACCAATTGAGATGCCAAAACGAGACCGACGAAGCGTGGGTTAACTCGAAAAGGCTCAATCAGCCAGACTACTTGCATGGCTAGACTAACGCTTCTGCTTTAGGACATTAAACACTAAATTACAAGAAGGAGTTCAGGCAAATCTGCTTCAGTTCTGCAATGAGTTTGAAGCTAGAATACCTCGAGAATTGCGCGATATGGTTTACAAATATGTCTGCGTCTCTGACCGTCCCATCCGAGTTACGGGCTGCATTGGAGATTCAGAGGAGACCGCATTATTTGGAACTTCAGCAATCACTCCTCAAAGCAATCTAATCAATCCGCAATGCGTTAGCAAACAGATAAGTTTGGAGATACAGGAGACTTACTGGTCGTGTAACACCTTCGAGGTGCACTACAACTTGAATACTAAATGGAGCACGGAAGAGTTTACACAATTCTTTCACCCCGACCTGCGCAGCCAAGACGGACCACAAAACGAGTTCGGCGCAGCACCATACAAGTCGATTCGAAAACTACGGGTACTTGTAGACTCGGACGACTACTCAGCTCGTATACTTGGAAATTACACCACGATACGGGGTTACTGGTACTACAAAGATACTAACACCTTTGGTCAAGCAGCTATGACAGAGCTAGATCATCGGCTCAGATCTTTATATATTTTCAAGGGACTGGGTAAACTACATGTTGAGATGGTGGTGCGTACACGGCTTCTGGACCAGAAACCTCATTACGGATTCAGAGACGACGATGAACGGCAGTTTGCAAACATGCTTCAGAGTATGCGAGATTCCTTCTATGAATTAAAACATTCAGGTGTGCACGTCACGGTTACCTTGCACAACTACAGCTCTAGTGAGCAGAGCACGACATGGGATTTAACACCGCGCCTGGTATTGAATGCAGAGGAATGGCACTCGGTTCGTTCAATGCACTCTTCCTATATCAGTATCTGAAAATTGACCATAAACAGGAGAAACATGATCGAGATCCAACTATAACAGTGAGCGACCATTACATCCTAAATACATGCCCACAACGTCTTCGGGGAAGTCTTAGTGATCACTTATGGCGTCGTTGGAGAGTGCGACATCTTCTGCCCTGGTTCGACGAAGATTAGGGAGAGCACTGGACATCAAATACTATGGAGACATGCGTTTGGGGGTTCGAGGTCAGTCATGGAGGGAGTTATTAGACGGACACGTCAGATTCGAGAAAGGTTATGGGTCGGGAAGTAGTTTGCTCCGCTAACGGTAGCGTCAATGCTGATTTGGGAAAGTAATGGAATCTAATGGTAAGGATTACTACCAATAAAGTGCAAATGATGAACCCCCGCCCTCGGTCTTCATTACAGCCACCTTTTTCACATTACTTGCATCCTTGGAGTTCTTCTCCGCAAAGAGCCCCTCATCAGTGCTGGCCGCCTCTTCAAACTGTTCGCGATCAAAGAGCGCAGCGACGAAGCCCGCAACACCTAACCTAACCTGAACTTGAGCCACCTCTTCCGTAGCCTTCATCATTGCCCAAGTCGCTAAGCCTACCCCAAGAAGTGCATAGCCGACATTTGTAACGACAAGAAACCACAACGCAGCGACTGGTAGCTTAGTCACGACTTTGGAAGTGCGTGCTTGCGCAGAGAGGCTGGGACGGCTGCTCAATTGAGAAGCAAGCGGGTATGAATACGCCTTACTCATCCCAATCTCGAAAGACCTTATAAAGTTATCTGGGGAGCTCCGAGAGATTGGGCCTGTAGATTCGTCTTGGAAGACGTTGGCTAGCGTGCCAACGAAGCGGGTTCCAGGCATACTGGAGATCCCTGCTGTGCTGCCGTTACTGGGAGACTTGTTGAGAATTGTTATTCTTGAGCCGATGGAGGTGTATGTCATGTCCCATACTATGTTGCTTAGAGAAAGGAGCATATACTTGGATTGGATTGAATACCTGTAATATTGCAGCGGAGCAGCATGAATGCGCCGAGTATATTATGCTTCCAGACCCTAACATCATTTGGGAATGAGGGAGGCAACGAGGAAAAGTCGCCCTGCACCGCAGAGGGGATCTTGCGCATCACCAAAGCGCTCCATGCGTTTTTGAGGATATCATTAGCATCCTCGCCACTATTTATCCGTTGTAGAACGGTATTGAAATTCTCGAGGTCAATCAACGTTTTACCAAGGAATGGTGGACTCTCTGCAGCGTACTTGTGGAAATTCAACATGTGAGTGGCTGTGTTATGGTTTGTAAGATTTCCAACAATGTCGATGCCGGCCACACTCTTTGTGCAGTTAAAAGGGAACAGCGTGACCGGGTTGCCTTGTCCATCTAATGTGTTGGCAATTGGCTCGAATACATCGCATCCACCTTCTGGAATTGCGGAGCACGTTGTGGAGACCCCGAATGAAGAAGCCTTCCAATCCATGGAGGTGTCAACGTTTGCCGGTCCTATGAGAGCATACTGTACTCCACTTGAATCCGTGAAATTAATCGTCTTGTGTTGATCGGAAACTGAGTTCTTCATGTCGTGGATGATGCTTGCGTTGGTAGGCGCAAGGGTAGTCGCATTGCTATTTGCAGCTTGCTGCGCAGTGATAGCACATCCAAAGTAATTCTTCTGCCCCATCACTCCTATGGTTGGCCTCTGTAGGCACCATGGGGCAAGACCCCTGCTGAACTGGTAGGTGGAAGACGAACGATTCTGAATCTGAACAAACTCCACCGATTCGGCAGCGACGTGGAAATAGACGTCGGCAGCCTGGACGAAAATACTGTGAGTCATCAGACTATTTTCTCTAAACTTCATGCAGGCTCTGGACGAACCTAGCGATAACTCCGGCAAACAGAACTATGACTCCATTTCCGAGAAGTGATGGCGATCGTGAAGAAGAGTCATTGTCCCTTTCTCTCTTCCAGAATACCCTCATGAGTTTTGCGAGCGTGAGATCCCAAAGCACCATAAATTCAGCATTGAGAACCTTGAGCAGGATGCTCATCTGATATGGACTGGGCAAGGACTCGTGATCCGCCTTCTCCGAGGCACGAAGAAGCGAGGCGGCATTCGTATACGCATATATTGCCATGAGGAACCCAACGAGTGCAAAGCTAATCGTAGATGATCCCGACGAGATGATAGCAAGGCGAGCAGCGGGGAAGTCGATATAATAGTAGTCCTTGGAAGTCACGTTTAGGGCACTGGGTTCAGGGCAGAGCTCTGCAAACGGACAGTTCTGGTTAATGAGATTTGCGTACACAATGCTAATGATGAGTAGAGAGGATGCCAGCATGGGGATGGCAACAATAAGACATTGCGAGATGATCTTGCGTATATGGACGCCCCGAGGAGCTGCAAAATGCATAGTGGGAGCTGAGACTTTCGATTCCATTACCCAAGGCAAAAAGACCGAGCGATTGCAAACATTATGGACGAGAAGACCGCACTTTGTGCAGCTTGTTCAAGACGGTTCGCGTAAACCTTCTCGTCGGCGAGAAACACATGGCGTGTCGAGTAACCGTGCCACCTTCACATCTTAGATTGGGGCGCTCAGAGGGCTTTTTGGAAATGTGGCAATAGAGCTGCACTTCTGCAGGCGAGATGCAACATATGTGTTGATTGCATGAACGATGGTTCCTGTAGTGCTATCGTCTTGGCGCTGTCTTGCCCTAAATAGGAAATGCGCTAGCTAGAGTTTCGTCTCCAAGGCATGTCCTCGAGGCCTTTCGTGTTTCAGAAACATCTCAGCCTTGATTTAGAGGTCCTGCTAGTAAATTGATTAGAAGTGGGTGCGCTATAGTGCTGTAACAACCATCGTAGTATGATCGTCGCAGCGAGTGTGAGCCGTTTACTCGGGAGCTCAATGTTCGGTGAAGTCGACGGTGTTTCTTCGGTCCATTGAACATTTAATATCTTCAAGAAGTAGCGTGAATATGTACAATCAGGGATGTGACCAGGTAGCTCTAATCCTAGAAGAAAAGCATGTTTAAAGACCCATTGAACGCGATGCAATCGAGGTGCAGCACAACGCCGTCTGCTTATGTGATTCTTAGTTTGGTCTGTAGTATTCTCATCCCATCTTAAAACAACTATATCTACAATTTCGCACCGGTCTTCGCACCATACTCAACCTTCCGCGGCGTAGCAAGCTCATCCGAACTCTCCGGATCCCAACCAGCAATCAAATCTTCGACTACGCCAATTTCGTCCTGGCCCCAGACAATGCCGCCAGCAAGATTCCATTCCCCTTTCCCGCTACTCCTCAGCACGCGATAGGAGGGTACGCCGCAGATACCCTTCTCTTTGGCCTCTGCAGTGAGTTCACGTAGCTTTGTTTTGATGGCTGGTGCATTTGCTTTGGCGATGAGATCAGCGCCATTGTAACCTGCCTTGTTGAGAACCTGTTCGAGGACAGATTCATCAGAGACATTTGCGTTTTGCTCCCAGCAGGCGGAATCTATACTTGATTAGCTGGCATTGTCTTACTTGATCGAAGCCGACTTACACAGTAGCGGCACGGTCTTCGGGTCTACAATCGCGACTCTCAACACCGTCGGCGTCCTGATGGGGAACTGGTCTGCCCAGTGGAAATCAATATTCTTATCTTTCTTCCCATCTTGAACATTCACTGCATTCCAGTATGCCGTCCAATCGGCATGATCCTGCCTCGACCACAGCGCTTTGGTCGCACTGACTGCACTCATGGGCAAATTCGGTGCGCCGATTTCGCGGAACAAGATGCCCAGCAGGAAAGGCTTCATTACGATTTCCAGATCGGGAAAGGTGCGTTGTAAGCGTGCGAGTTGGGTGTATCCAAGAAACGCCCAGGGACTGCTGAAATCGTACCAGAACTCTAGTTTGGTAGGGGTTTTGATAGTGTTGTTTGGTATAGAGCGGGGCATTAGGCTTCGGAGACCGGTGACTGAGGACCAGGACGAATTGTTGGAGAGAGACTGTAGCGTTGCTTCAACGAAATGCATGCGATCCTGACCCCAGAAGAAACGACCTTTTCTGCTCTCCCCGCTGAAGTCGGTCCATGATGCATCTGGGATCCAGAAACCAGGGACGCCGAAAGCGCCTCTTTCGATTGCTTCGGCAGTGGCAGTCTCGAGCTTTTTCCTAGCATTGAGATCGTCGAAAGAAGCTTTGCTCAATTTACTTCCGCTCTTGATACCTGTTTCTTTCACGATCTGCAGCAGCACATCGTTATTGCTGACATCTCTTCCCTCAACCCAGTACGCTTTGAAGAGCGCATCACTCAGCGTCCTTCGATCCTGCTCATCGTCCACACAGTGCAGTAAGCGCAGCGCATTCACCGTTTTGCGCGGGTGCTGAGGCGGCGGATCGTACTTGATCTTGTACCTCTTCAGCGTCCTTTGCATGGACTTGCCAGTCACAGCTTTCTTCGTGGGGTTGAAAACATCAGATGCCGACCCTCCTGCTCCCTGAGGCGCGGCTGTGGCACGGTAGATGGCACCGAGAAGTACAGGTCGGTATATCAGTTTAGCATTTGTCCTCTCCGCTAGCGCCTTCACGCGAGTTGAGGCAATATAAGCGAAAGGACAGGAGATGTCGTAGTTGAACTCTAGGGTTGGAGAGGCCATAATGAGTGTATGATGTATAAAGATTGATGAATGGAAGGAGGTTAGTAATAGACACTAAATGCCAGAACAAAAGCAAAACATGGCAAATATCTACAACGCGAGTCGTGGTGCAAGTAGCTCGGTGTATGTAGTGTGGGGTAGACACAGGCACCGTGCGCAGCCGAGGTCCATTTCTCCAACTGCATCAACACGAGCGAGAGCACGTAAGGACCAGAGAGATGTCTATTAAAAGCAAGATGGCGATTGGATTTTTGGCGTCTACCCGACGCAAGTTATGTACAGTCATACCGGGCTCGCTGTCCAGTACTGTCCACGATCAACCATAGTTGAATGGATTTCTGCAAAGTGGGCAGCTTGAACTGCCACTTGTCTTGAACCATTTGAAGAGACACGAGCCGTGGAACAGATTCTTGCATGTCTGACAGCGCTTATCTGGTAGCTTGCGATCAGAGCCCACGACACTGTAGCAGATTGCGCACTCAGTTTGTCCCTTCATGGCGCCATCAACATTACGCTTGAAGGTGGTCAGCGCATCAATCAAGCTACCGTTAAAAATGGTTATTGCGCCGAGTGAGGTACGAAGCCAGGACTGCCATTTTTGTTCATTCACAGCGACGCGATTAAGGCCTTCGATGTGGGCATTGGCAAGGGGGAATGCTGGCGGAAGTGAAATTCGCATCGACATTGTTTGTTCATCGACCATGTACGAAGCCGTGATTTCACGAGCCCTTGGGGCGACTTTAACTGAGAAAGGTGAGTCGGCTTCAGCTGCAGCTTGTTGCTCTGACCAAGCGGTGACCGATTCGAGGGCCGCAGTGATGACTGGGGGCGAGATCTGTATTTGATCAGTAACGACATGTGGGTTAAGAAAAACAGACTGGGAGGCCCAGGATATTGTAACTGCTGAAAGATAGTTCCAAAGAAACATGAACCCCCTAATTGCACCAAGAAGACTTTTACTCACATATTTTTCGGTCCACGGCTCAAGAGTCACGACCGTAGCACGCGACTTGCAGCTAATGAACCACGACTTCGTCAATGATGGAACATGTCGCAGGCACAAAAAGTATAAATGGGTCAGTAACCATTGCAGATCCTTCCTAGGAGACTCAATGTCGGCCTCGTAAGTGGTAATGTCGAGCTTCGCTACGTCGATAGGTTTATTGTGCGCGTGGCCTAGAAAATCGAATGTGAAGTTGAGAAGGCCGGGAAGGTAGTCGCCCTCTCGAACATGCTCGACGTAGTCATTCTTCACCTTGAAAGAAGCATGCTCTAAATGATCAAAGACCAGGAGCCAGCTCAACAAGTACCCTCGCAACGGCAACGGCACGCTTCGTTCAAAATTTGCTTCCGCCAATGCTGCAACTGTAGGCGCGTCAATAATCAGCGAAAGTAGTTCCTCTGGCAAACGGGCGGTAGTCTTCTCAAGCGCCGCATCAATGGAAATTTGCTCTTGCGCGGCTGGAATCTGTTTGTGCAATATGTCGAACGCTGTTTGTTGCACAGGCTGTGACTCGACGTAGAGCAAAGGATACAACTCTTCTGTCGATTCGAGATGGTCTAATGAGACTTTTGAGATTTGGCGCGCGAGCACATCGTTTACCATCTTGAGCGGTTGATGAAACTCGTCAGGGAAGTGTTGGGAGTGTTTGAGAAGATTGATAAGCCCATTAGCAACGGCCTGTTCTGTGTCCTTCCAGGCCTCAATGAGGTCATCGTTTGGCTCCTCAGTCTGGGTCAGAGTCCGCAGTTGAGAATATAGCTTGAGCGACGCGTGAACGAGTGGAATTGGGCTACCAAAATATTAGTTGATGCGTTCAGTGCAACCGCAGCAACTTACCTATCCATGCCTGACTCATTCTCTTCCAGCTCTTGCGTAGCTGACCAAATCGTGGCTAGCGAGGTCAATATTTCGCTCCAGTGTTCACCGTACATATCGCTCATAAAAGGGAGAAGGATTGCCAATGCACTGCACAGCTCTGCCTTGATCGGCCGCAAAACGTCGTTGCCCTGAAGCCAAGGAACAACATGCTTTACGAAGAATACCAGGCGTTGCTTAGCAATACTCGCAACAATACCATCCTGGCCGAGGAGGCTATTTAGTAAGCCAAGCTGGAGGAGCCCTTCTCTCGACTTTTGGCTGATATCAAGACCGGTCAAGTCAGCAATGATCTCGTTACACATCCTCTCACACGCCTTCGAAGCTGCCAGCGGCTCCTTAAAAGCATTCAGGAACCCGAACAATGGGAACACATCTTTTGCTTTGCGCAACGCCCGTAGAAAGTCCTGGAGCTTGGCGTTCTCAGAGTTCTTCCAGCCGGCGATCTCAATAGCGTCAGCAATGAGAACGCTGTACGTTCGTGCATCGTAATAAGCCTGAGATGATGCATCGCTGTCAATGTTTGACAACAGTTGGACGGCCCATTCAACAAGCGATGTGTTGGCGTCGCCTTTCGACCAATTTGCAGCTAACTGTTTGAGCTCCTGTGCGACGAAGAATTGAGCATCCGACATGAAGATCATTGCATCAGCCTCCACGTCTGTATTGTAATCTGCCCACAATCCATTTGCACCAGCAAGCCCAAGATTGTCATCTGCTAGCTGTATAGTGAGGGAAACGTTGCGCAGATACACAGCCCGAATATCAGCAGGAACCGTGTTGACTTGAAACAGGTCGGGATTCTTGAAGAGCCTTGTTACGTATTGTGTGATACGATACGCGGCGGAATAACCATCCGCATCGCGGGACATTCTTCGGATTTCAATAGGAGGCCTCTTCGACTCGACCTGATAGACGGCGCCCCCAAGCGGATTGGTTATTGCGAGCGATGATTTCGGAGTTGTGTTTAAGAATAGCGCCAGGGCTGAATTCCAGTCCTCTGTGGTCGGAAACACCTTAGCAACCTCATCCCAGCTACCTCCAGCGCTGATGGACTGCTTCGCCAAGTCGACAAGCGTTTCCACAGAGACTGAGGTAGGAGTGGCCTCCCGGAGACCTTGGTGGACAAGATCGTACATTGACTGCTTTGTATCGGATCCTGATGACATAATGGTCTGTATGGATGCGTTCACAGCAATAGCATCCTGCGCAATGTCATCGTTGGGCGATTCAGAGGCAAGGAGTAAGCCTTGCAGGAGTTTGGATCCTCGTGGAGTAGCAAGGAAGTCTCGCAGCATTGACGGGTTTGACTTGACAATTTGACGAAGCCCGTGCAACGAGTACGGCGCGTGCTGCGCGATTGACAATGATTGTGTCATGTAGGCGAGCACTTCGACTGTGGTTTCAGGAGATAGTATTTTCGCCCGGGATTGTAGCATACGGCTAAACGAGTCCCACTCTGCTGTACCCTCGACTGCTCCTTGCACACTAGATATGACATATTTTTGCAGCTCAGGATCCGACGTGGCCAAGTCAAAAGATGAGGGGATTCTGGATGATGTAAGAATCGCCTCAAGAGCCCTGTGTTTTGCGGGCGAGTCGATCTCTTGCAAGACGGCTTTGAGGGCCGCGCTCCAGGTATCTTTGAAAGCAGGAGCATCAGACGTGGCATACATAATGTCGATTAGGTAAGGCGAAGATGGCGATAGGAGCAGGCCTGGAAGATCTTCACGGACGAATTGCTCGACATCTTCCTTGGCTTGGCCGGTTGGTGCAACCGTAGTTTTGGCATGGAGCAGAGCTGCGACTGCACCGGCTGCACCGTAGGGCTTACCATTTCTGCTCTTGACCACGTTGAGCGCTTCAGCTATAATCTTTGAACATGCTTGGAAGATGACCGGTTGCATAGGGGCGAACGTCGGCAGCTTGAGAGCCTCCTCTTGTATAGTCGCAAAGCGCGTGGCATGCTGGACAACAGCCGTTTGCGATTTCTCATAATCCTTTGACTGCTCTGGGGCTGAGGTTTTGATATCGTCGATGAGTTGCTGGGTAAATTGAGGCCAGTGTTCCCCTACTCCTCTAGCCACGCCATCGATCTTCAAGGCCTTTGTCAGCAGTCGGGCCGCCGCATTTGAAGGTATTGTCCATTGCGATGTTTCCAGTGATGGGCGCAGATAGTGTGTTAGAAGCGGCAATACCATTTCCTCCAAAAGCTTGTTCTTGTCTTCCTCTGGCAGGCGTTGATTAAGGAGCCCAACAATCCCCAGATACGCATCAAACGCTACAGCGTGGTTGAATTTGGACTCTTCTTTCCGCACAATGCCACTTTGCAACGAGTTGAGTAGTTCGGCAGCATCGGCAGCATTGCCAGGCAGCACTTGCGGTGGCATGACTCTGAACAACTCGAAGAGTTTAGTCCAGTACTCGCGTGGGCCCAGCTGAGAACCCTTTTTCAGGAATTGCCGCAGCCGCCTTTCCACCGCTGTTTTGCTCTTATAGTGGTCGGTCCAGACAGAAGGATGTGCAGAGGTTAGGAGCGTCAACGTTTCGATGTAGTCGTAGATGGAGGCTGTCTGGTCTGAATTGAGTGCCCCCGAGAGGTAGGACTTGCTGATTGTCTCGAGGTTCGCTTCGATGGCCACTGTAGCAGAGTCAGTGAGGGAGGTCATAGACGATGCTGGCTGCATACCAGGCTCTTTGGTAATGCACGTCTTCAGGAAGCGGTGCGACGAGCGCCGTATTGAAGCGTCGTGATAGGAAGCAAACTCCCATAGCTTCTTGTCCCCAAGCAAGCTCTCATAGTCGGCCTGGTACTTGGAGAGCTCCTCGGGCTGTAGGTTGGCAAGCAAACTGCCCAGCAGCGAAATGCAAGCCGAGATGACCCTGCTGTATTTGGCCTCTGCATCGTCTGCGCTGACTACACGCTCGTCACTCAGCGTTGTCTTGCTTTCCTTGTCGATTGCATCCCGGCAATATTCCAGTATAGGCTGCTGGTAGGCCTTGCGAATGTTTTGGATCTTCTCTGGCGTGCTAAAGACGTGGCGAAGGGAGCTCTGGGTCGCATCCACCACTGATCGGTCGCTGTCGTACAGGCCGCACAACCACGCTGCAACGCTCTTGGGCATGTACCTGGCTATTCGCTTGCCTGCCGAGACAGCAATCTGGCCGTGCACAAGATGGGCATTCTGGCGGACAGCCTTGGCGTTGTCTATCGAGGTACGGGGATACATTTTGATCTGCAGAGCACTTTGTATTACTACTGGCACGGTATGTACATGTACAGGTATCATTGCCACGCACCCATGCCTCGAGCAGGCCTTCCTCTACCGGCTCCTGCAGCGCCACAACGTACGCCTGTATATCCTCGAGCGCCTTTGCCTTTGTGGTGCTGTCCCTCTTGGAGAGATTCCTGAAGTAGACGACGACATTGGGGTCGGAGATGGCAGAGAGATCTGGCGGCTCTGACACGTAGGAGAGCTGTGAGGAGCTGGCACCAAAGGCAGGCGACGAGGAGCCAAAGCCACCAAAGGCCGTTGTGGCCGCCCGCGCGCTGCTGGCCTGGGACTTTGCAGAGCGCTTGCTCATGGCGGGGTCTGTGTCTGGCGCAGTGGCACTGGTGGAGAGCGGGGAAAAGAGCTGGAAGAATGATCAGACTACACAAGACTGCAGAGAAAAGAGCGGCGAGAAGAAAAGCTCCTCAAGATACGTGGCAGAGTTTGTATGATACAGCCAGCGTGTGGGCAATGGGCGCAAATCTGTGCGGCTCTGCTGCTCGAGACCATGACGGCACGCACCAGAAGGGCGGAAGGCGGCAGTGGGGCGCACACCCCATGTAAACGTGCCTTACTACATTCGGTCTAGCGCATCGTCACCTGCTTCAACCTTCATCCACAGGCAACGGCCAAGCGTCCACTTCGCTTCAACAACTTCCCATCGCCACGACCAGAGTCCGCGCGGGCGGTGGACCTCCAAGATGAAGTTCTTCATTGACAATCTGCCCGTGCTGTTTCCTTATCCGCGTGTCTATCCAGAGCAGTATGCCTACATGTGCGACCTCAAGCGCACGCTGGACCGCGGTGGCCACTGCGTGCTCGAAATGCCTTCAGGCACGGGTAAAACCGTGTCGCTGCTCTCGCTCATTGTTGCCTACCAGCAGCACTATCCTGAGAAGCGGAAGCTGATCTACTGCTCGCGTACCATGTCTGAGATTGAGAAGGCCCTCGCCGAATTGAAGGGTTTGATGAAGTACCGAACCCAGGAATTGGGCCGTGAAGAAGAGTTTCGAGGTCTCGGCCTGACGAGCCGGAAGAATCTGTGTCTTCATCCGTCAGTAAAGCGCGAGAAGAGTGGGAGTGTCGTCGATGCGCGCTGTCGAAGCTTGACCGCTGGTTTCGTCAAGGAGAAGAAGGAGCGCGGCGAGGATGTCGACCTCTGCGTGTACCACGACAATCTCGATCTCCTCGAGCCGCACAACCTCATACCATCGGGCGTCTGGACGTTTGATGGTATGCTCAAGTACGGCGAGCAGCAGAAGCAGTGCCCTTACTTCACAGCACGGCGCATGATGCCCTACTGCAATGTCATCATCTACTCGTACCATTACCTGCTCGATCCCAAGATTGCAGACAGGGTATCCAAGGAGTTGTCAAAGGATTGTATTGTGGTCTTTGACGAGGCTCACAACATTGACAATGTGTGCATCGAGTCGCTCAGTATTGACCTGACAGAAGACTCGCTCCGGAAGGCTACCAAGGGTGTGAACAATCTGGACCGCAAGATTACAGAGATGAAGAACACGGATGCTGAGAAGCTTCAAAACGAGTACGCCAAGCTCGTCGAAGGCCTCAGAGCTGCAGACGAAGCACGGAACGAGGAGGCCTTTATGGCGAACCCAGCGCTGCCAGATGATCTGCTCACAGAAGCTGTGCCTGGCAACATTCGGAGAGCAGAGCACTTTGTCGCGTTCCTCAAGCGCTTCATCGAATATCTGAAAACACGAATGAAAGTCCTCAACGTCGTCTCAGATACCCCGCCGCAATTCCTCAATCATCTTCGAGACCTTACCTTCATCGAACGGAAGCCATTGCGCTTCTGCGCCGAACGATTGACGTCACTTGTCCGCACGCTCGAACTCACAAACATTGAAGACTACCAGCCACTACAAGAAGTCGCCACCTTTGCAACCCTGGTAGCAACATACGAAACCGGCTTCCTCTTGATCATCGAACCTTTTGAGTCTGCAACAGCGACAGTACCGAATCCAGTCTTGCACTTCACATGTCTCGATGCCGCTATCGCAATAAAGCCAGTGTTCGAGCGCTTCTACTCCGTCATTGTCACATCTGGAACCATGTCACCATTAGACATGTATCCTCGAATGCTGAACTTCAACACCGTGGTGCAAGAATCCTTCACCATGACGCTGACACGAAAGTCCTTCCTTCCCATGATTGTCGACCGTGGCAATGACCAGAACCAAGTAACCTCTCAGTTCGAACACCGCAACGATCTCCAGGTCCAGCGAAACTTTGGCACTCTCCTCATCGAGTTCTGTAAGCTGACTCCAGACGGTGTTGTTGTTTTCTTTCCGTCGTACTTGTACATGGAGAGCATCATCTCTGCGTGGCAAGGTATGGAGATTCTAGACACGGTATGGAAATACAAGCTCATCCTCGTCGAAACGCCTGATGCGCAGGAAACCGCTCTGGCCCTCGAGACCTTCCGCACAGCATGCAACAATGGTCGAGGCGCTGTCCTACTTTGTGTCGCACGTGGCAAGGTGTCGGAAGGTATCGATTTCGATCATCACTACGGGCGTACTGTGCTATGTATGGGTGTTCCTTACCAGTACACCGAGTCGCGTATCCTCAAAGCCCGCTTGGAATTTTTACGAGAGACATACCGTATTCGAGAGTCTGACTTTCTCTCCTTTGACGCCATGCGTCACGCAGCCCAATGTCTGGGTCGCGTCATCAGAGGAAAAGACGATTACGGAATCATGGTGCTGGCAGATAAGCGCTTCAACAAGAAAATCGGACAGCTCCCCAAATGGATCCAGCAAGGTCTCGACGCCAAAGCAACCAAACTCTCCATCGACCAGGCCGTCGGCAACGCAAAGGCCTTTTTACGCGACATGTCCGTTCCCTGGTCTCGCGCCGAACAAGAAGGCCATTCCAGCTGGAGTCTGGAAGACCTCCAGGCCCACCAGAAGAAAATGGAACTCCACGGTGTCGCCGGTACCGACAATCCCGCTATGCGCGCCCTCGAGGGCCGCGCAGAGATTGAACGCATGGAAGTAGACGATGAATTTGGAGGTGCGGAAATGGATGCCGTAATGGCTGATTTAGACGAATAGCGTCAATCAAGATTTTGCAAACCAGCTTGTTAAATTAAAATGGACTTTTATCCAAGGCGTTTTTTGGGCTGGAGGGTTGGGTATAAAGCGTCAGGCAAAGATCCTTGCTTTTGCACGATATAGATTGTACATTGGCAACGTAAATCAGAAATAAAATAGCATAACGTCTATAATATCCCTATGCTTCTGGTTGTGGAATACACTGTACTTCAATCCTCGACAGTATCAACCTTGGTGGCGCATTTTATCCCGTTCCCCCTCATCTCAACTGCAGGACAATTCCATCTAGCACTGCATTCTGCATGCAAATATCTCTCAAGCCACTGTACAGTAATCCTTGCGTGTATTTCAATCGACTCGGCGGTTTCCAAACTAAGCGCAAGTATCGGTTGCGGCGCAGTGAATTTTCAATCGAGTTGGTTGGACGGAATAGAGTTCACAAGGAAAAACACTACATCGAACGGAGTGGATGCGCGGCGCGGTGGGTTTAGAACATCTGTGAAAGACTAGGTTGACGATATGTAGTAGCGGAATTAAGATGGATATGTGGCCGATTGAATTGAGAGGACAGAGCGTCGCGGTGGGATACTTCTGCGTCGCAATTGAGATTGGATGAGTGGACTCAGTATAGGCAAAGGAACATCAACAACATCACGCAAGCGAGCAGCGTAACTTGAATTGAAAAGGACAAACAAATGTACTCATTGATCGAACAAACGTACCAACTAATCGCAGGGTGAAGCCAAAACGCCGTGTCCAAGGATGCAGATGCGCAAACGCACATGCACTATGTACACGCTAGAATCATGGACGCCAGTCCTGTTGCTTTGATACATAAAAAGAAATTCGAAAATAGAGGTCGGCACACTGTACAAGACTCCAACGCTCAGGTAGGACTGTTGTGACAAAACGCAGACAAGAAATGTAAATCAAGGTACCGTAGAGACAGACACTAAAGTCTTCCCGTGTATACACACCATCGAGTAACTAAAAGACGTTCAAGTCTCCATATCCATGAACAGCCATTTGTCGCTGATCAGCGCCTCTCCTTGGCTGAACTCGTTTAGCGTTGTGAGACTGAAGCCAATCCAGCCAAGATCCTTTGTCAAGGTATCTCGAGCCAGCTGGTCAGAGTGGCGGTCGATGCAGACAACGAGGCGGTCGCAGGAAAAATAGTCGACCTCGCAGAGTTCAAGAAGGGCCATCAAGCTGTGATTTGTTAGTTGGATTCATCAATAATCAAGTCCTCACTCACCCAGCCTTGAGATCTCCCACAATGACCGACTGGTCAAAGAAGACAAACATGGCCTTCTCATCCTCGTTCTCTGCGACAAAGCCGCGGAAACGGATGCCGCCGACATAGTCCCACATTTCAATCCAGTCGGAAATCGCACTCTTTCCTTTATCGCTGAGACCCGCCGCCTCTGGGGACGGCGAGTCCATGAGCCGGTCTGGATACCCGTGTACATTGACACCATAGTCGCTAAGACTGTCATGCATACCCATTACAAGCGAGTCCTGACGTTGCTGGCTCCCCTCACCCAGGAAAACAGATCGCAGTGTCTCGCAGAAGAGTCTCTCACACTCTCCCGTAATGGTGTATGCAGCCCCCCCTCTGCGCGCCCGTCCGTTCTTCGTGGCGGACGAGTGTCTGGCGGCGAGGGGGGGACTTTGCGGAGGCGATGGTATTCCCTGGAGAGTCAGTTTTGGAGCGCAGTGCGCAAGTGAACGGATGTGGCGTACCGAGCTGACCTCAGGAACACCACTCTACCCCGGCAACCCGCGTAGTCTCGTAATGAAAGCCTTGGAGATTCGCAGTCGACGAGCTGACCGCGTAGCAGCTGGCGCGGACATTCGCCATGGAAGATCCGTACGAAGAGACGCTCCTCGTACTACTACTACTACTGTTACGTTTCATTGTCGAGATCGCCATTGCTAAAGGATTGCCACGATTGCGGAGACGGCGGATGTTGGGGCGGTCGAAGGTCGAGAAGGCGTGTGGAGCGGGCGAGTGCTGGCTGGCGTGCTGGGGGCTGATTGTGTGTCTGAGGGCTGTTGAAGATGGTGGACGGACGGCGAGGGTGGAGGAGGAGTTGGTTTCAAAGCCTTGCTTGGTCTGTGCGTAGACGGCCAAGACCAGAGAGAAGTTGATTGGTTGAATTGGTTGAATTGCTCGAACCTTCCGCAATTGGACTGTCATCGTGCTCGGGAATGTCTGCAAACCACTGCGCTGCCGTTCCCGGATATCACAGAGGCCAATGTTGCACATGCAAGTCACCAGCTGCAATGACATGATTACGGAACATCGTGTATTACTACATAGCGAAAATCCCATCCTAAACTCCTAAAACTTTTTGAAATAGCTTCCTCAGCGAGATCCTGCTTGTGATGGCACATCGCCTCGCTATATCGCACACAACTGACAGCCATATGAGACTACTATCAACACATAGAGAGGGCTGAGAGATCCGTCCTCCCTGCACAGGTCTAATAAGGAACCCCAGATTATGCAAGTCGGATATCTCATACATCGCGCTATGCAGTGCAAACCAGACGACAGGAAATAAACGACGAAAAAAATGCGCAAACGCACGCAGGCCGGTGGAGTCTTGCGTAGGGGTGGAGTCGGCTCGTGGCAAATTACAGGAAATAAGTGGATCCTGCTAGCGTGCAATCGGACAAGACAGGCAAGCAATGGTCTAGCTGACTGAGATGCACTTGATGTCGAAGATCAAGTCCGAGTTGGCCGGAATGTCAGGAGGAGCGCCCTTCTTGCCGTATGCCAGAGCTGCGGGGATGGTGAGACGACGCTCTCCGCCAGCGGTCATGCCCGCGACGCCAATGTCCCAGCCCTTGATAACTTGGCCGACGCCGAGCTTGAATGAGAATGGCTTGCCCTTCTTGTTGGCTGCAGGGTTGTCAGTGTTGATAGAGCGATGTAGCGTTCGAGAAACTCACAGTCAAAGACCTTGCCGTTCTTCAGCTTGCCAATGTAGCGCATTTCCACGCGGTCACCCTTCTTTGCGGCCTTGCCCTTGCCCTCCTTCTTGTCATCAACAGTGACGCCGCTCACATTGCGTGGGCCCTTGGCCGCCTCCTTGGGAGCGTCGACCTTTGGTGAGCCAGTAGGGCCCTGCTCGAGGTTCTTTGCGAACTGAACCTTCTTCTTGTCGCTACCGGGAGCATCAGCCTTCTCTGCTTTGTCTGCCTTCTTCGCTGGCTCGGCGGCGCTGGCAACGGCCTGGCCGTCATTCTTCTTCAGCTTCTTAGCCTGCTTCTTGCTGAGCTTGGCGTCGCCGTTGGTCTTGCTGATGAGGTCGTCGAGAGTGACATCGTCCTCAGACTCAGCCGCGCGCTTCTTGCTCTTCTTGCTGGCCTCGACAAGCTTGGGTGCCTCATCCTCAGAGTCAACCTCGGTGATCCTGGGATCGTCAAGGTCGTCGAGCTCGTCCTCCTCGGACTCGTCAAGCTCGCTCAGCTCGAGGTCATCATCATCGGCAGACAGGTCGTATCCGAGCCCTTCCAGGCCATCCGCCTCATCCTCGCTGTCATCGTCGGGGAACGCGACATAGTTGCCAGTGACGTAGATGTCATGGGTACCGCTGACGGAAAGGTAGACCTCCTCGCCCTCACGGACGGTGATGTCAAGCGGCTGCTGGTAGTGCTAGGCGTGTGTTAGCTTCAGACGGTACAATAGTAAAGTGCATGTGCTTACCCTCTCGGGGTCCAGTGTGCAGAGGACAAACTCTTCAGGCTCGTCGTCCTCGTCGTCCTCATCCTCATCCTCGTCCTCGTCGCTGATGTCGTCGGCAGTGATCTTCGCCTTGCCCTTTCCATTGACGCCGTTTGTCAGGCTGCTGTCAATCTCCATCTCATCCGCCTCGAGCTCCTGCTGCAGCTTCTTGGTCAGAGCAGCTTGCTTGGCCTTCTTCGACTTGACTGGGTCGCTTGGGCCACCGTTCTTCTCGTCCTCGCTGTCGTCCTCGTCAGACACATCAGAGTCGGCCTCTGGAAGCGCACCGGCCTTGCGAAGGCGGGCAGCGATGGCCTCAATGTCTTCCGGGTCGTAGTCCTCATCGTCCTCGCTATCGTCGTCAAAGTCCATCGGCACGCGGATGATCTTCAGCGTCGCGCGAGGAATCTTGTGCTCCTCGTCGATCTGGGGCTCCTCGTTGGGATCCAAGGAGGCCATGGTTATCCGGAACTGATTTGGTCAGTCGTGATACCATACAAGAACCTATAAGGTGCGGTCGCATTTGAGAATAGAGCAGGTTGGGACTTACAGCAGCAGACGGATCAATCGCCGCGAGAATGGGGATGCCCCCAGCGGGAATGCGCCTGCCATAGACACCAGCGGGAATTGAAGCAGACATCTTGAGACGGTAGCTTGCGTAGTGGTAGGAAGGTGAACAGAGACAGAGGATAAGAAGAACATTGCTGGTAAAAAAGTTCGGACCTGGGGCACTAACGTAGGCTAACCGAAAACGGTCTAGTAGAGTGGCAGGGGTGCTACCTAAGTCCCCGCAGTTCTGCCCGCCATGCTTCAACGGGCAGTAAAATATCGTTCAACTTTAAAGTCTTTGCTGTCTCTCAACTACTCCCATGGAGGTATACTCGAGGCTCTGACTTCGTCCTTGTTGGCCTGTGTCCAGGCCCCGATATTGTCACATTATTCACAAAGTGGTACCTCACAACGTACCATATTTCTCTCTCCATGCCACACGCCAGTCCTCCCCTATTAGCCACTCGGCTCTCTCCTCGACTAGAACGTCTCCTATGCATCTCCCGTTGCGCTCCAAAGCCCGACACCACTCGTGCCAGTGCCCATGCCGTCTTGCATACATCGACGGTGTCAAGCCATCATTGTCGCGATGATGAATGTCCACACCTGCTCTAATAAAGCCATTTAAAATCTCTTCAAGTGCCATAGGATCTCCAACGCCTACGTCGTCTTCATCAACAAGGACACCGAAGGTGCGCTGTATTGGGTTACGCCCAAGACTCCCTGTAGTGTAGATGTAGGTTCCAGTCGCAAATAGCGGGCGTATGATGCTGGAAACAGAATCCCAGTCCCATGGTGTCGTATCGCAAGTTGCTGAGATTGGCACTGGGTGCTCTATGAGGTCTTCCTTTTGCAGTCTTTGTAAGTGCTCTCTGAACAGCGATCGAGGCCTCCCCATATAGTAGTCCCAGAGCAGCATGCCCATAGTCATTTCAGTAAGGAAGAAGGACGAGTCATAGACTTGGTTCAAGACGTAGTCAACTGATGATTCAAGCTTAGGTCTGTCGCTATTCAATGTCGATCGTTTGAAAAAGCCTGCAACAACACTGGAGTCGTGCCTAAGGCTGGTCAGCGTGATATTATACCAATGTCTTCAAATGCATACCTGAGATTCGAAACACCGATGCCCTGACTGTTTAGATAGTTGAATAGATCCATTCGTGCATATTCAGCGGCAAACTAGTGAACCAAGGTTAGACACAGGCTACAAAGCATAGTTGGTATCTAGGAAGGAACCATAACTCACATATAGACACATGTTTCTCCCTTCACGACTAATGTGATAAGGGGATATGATGCCCTGTCGCAGTGCTGCGTCAATCTCTTCAACAGTCCCTTTCGCAAACAACCGGGGGTACTGGTCATCAGACTCCGCTATTGTGAACACATTCAATTGAGCGCATAATCTCGGACTAGAACCATAGATTATCTGGGAGAAAAAGCGAACACTTATAGCATGTACCGACTGACCGATCCCACACGTGTATGAGAACCCAACTTCTTCAGCTGATTGTGCGTCTTCGTGTGGTTCTGCAGATGGAGGAATTTGTAAACGAAAATTACCCAAGGGTGTGACATTAGTGGGGCTTTGTTGGCTGTCGTTCAGATGAGTCCTCATAGGCGCATTCACCTCAGATCCTGCTCTCGTATCATGTGTACTGCCTAGCAATTCTTCCAGACTAGGTTTATTTGAGTTTGTTGGCGGACGGGAAATTTCTTCGGAATAGAACCACCGATCTGGCGCGATATGTGTAGATCCAAAGTGGCTTGAAGCCTCTTCATGTGCTGCTGAGGCCACGAGGTTCTTGAATTCTGACCGGAGCCATTCAACATGTTGTGCCGACACTTTCTCACCTGTGCACGACAACAGATGGCAGATTGCAGTTTCTAGCTGGGCTTTGGCCAGAAGTAGATACACTAGGATCATATCCCGCCGCTCTCCAAAGAAGTAGATATTTCGATTACTGGGCGATAATGCTCTAGGTTTCCGAGAGAGTGGTTTGCTCAGAGCTTCCATCTTAGTGGAAATGATGTCGTCCAATGTTGCGCAAATAATGTCTCTAGTCTTCTCGTGCTCCTCAGTAATTTTCTCACGTGTTTTTCTCATGGCCTTTGATATATGAGCATTCTGCGTGCGTAAACGCGTTACGGTAGTGACTATCTGTGCTTGAGTCTGTTCTGCGATTAACGATGCTTTTTCCTGAGCCTTATGCTTTTGTAAAACTTCCTGGTGATTTTGCTGTAGAGTCGCTGATAATGTACGGGTCAAAGAGTCTGTTTCCAGACCGAGTTGCGCGAAGCAGTGTTGCACAAGACTGTTGGTAGATTCATGATCAATCGCAGACAACTCCCTAAATCCGTAGATGTAAGCATTGACTCATGCAGCTAAATTGAGAAGGTAGTATGCTAGCAAAGAATTCTGCCGGTCTAGTAGAAATGATACCTGGGCTACGCTCTCGATTCAGGCAACGAAATTGTGGTTTACCTGCAGACTACAACCAAGGCACCTGCGAGAAGAGTCTTCGAGCGCTCGATACTGTCTAAAGATTTACCAATCTTGCGCTTGTCTAGCACATATTTCACTCGGCTCCACCCCGGGTTCTGGCCTCTACATTTCGAGCTCAAAACCTTGAGGCTTTGTAATTCGCGATTTAGACTTCTTAAAGAGGAATTGAGGGCGTCAATTGCCCCATAAGCGGTAGTTGGTTGATTGGAAAGCTTATCCAAGCACTCTTTTGATATCTCGGCTAGTTGGGTAGTTTCTCTAACAGAATTGCATAGCCTGTCCATTTCGTTTGGGGCGTCTGCAACATCGTGCAAGAATTCGTAGACCTCTCGGCCGGTTCGCACAGCAACATCAGCCAATCCAATAACTGCAAAAGCTCCAGCTGCAACCTCGAATGCTGCTGTCATGGCTGACAAGTAAGGTGAGATGCAAAGAAATTCGTAGAAAGGGGATTGATGAAGATGACAAGACGTGTTGTTCAAGAGCTATGTCATTTCGGCTCTGGTCCTAATGAACGAAGAATGCACGTACGTGCCCCACTGATGGAGCAGCCTATCGGCTCTTCGTGGCCCCCAACTGTCGAAATATATCAATCCTTGTAATACAGGGTAGCACCTGCTAGGCTGTAGCACACCCTTGGCGAACTATTGGAACATGGAAGATATGGTGGCGTAAATATCCCTGGCAAACTCGGAGAACGCGGAAGGATTCGATATAAACGCTAGATAGGCTGAGATATTTTAAGGGTGAGCCAGGAGGCATTTGAGTATCTGTGTTTGGCTCTAAGTAATGTGTTTCGACAGATTACAAGGGTATTCATGTTGATCCTTGCTTAAAGGAGAAAATGGTTCTTGAGCAGAATTCTGAGAGAATGAGAAGGAAAATATCAAGTGCCACCTTTCAATCATTGATGTTACGACGCACGAACGCTCTGACCATATTTCAATGCAACTATTGCAAATACCACGTAAACCAACCAAATTCACTACACAAATGCCAAGTAAACAAACTGATGACGACAGAAACAGGGCAGGTATAGAGACGAATATTCTTGAACGCATCGCCTATCGTTTGCACATACATATCGACTTAATAAGTGTGAATTTGGTGAAATAAAGATAACCGGGGAAGAGGCATGCGATATTAAGGCAGACTGTGGTAACATACCTCACGTGCGGGTCACTATTATACCTGTCTGAATTACTCTACATGTTTATCCTTTCGCCAACCTCTAGTATTGCACGCCGGCGATCCATAACGAAAGAGACACGCTGCCTTAGCATAACAGGGCGAAGTCTGTGCCTCGACCTTCGTGCGCACAGGCGACGCTGAAAAGAACAGAAGACCTAAAGCCAATACCTAGTATGTTACCTCGCCAAGAGGAGAGAGCCGTCGCAAACTGTCTCTATGGATGCCTGACTTCATATATCATGTGAGAATGAACCACGTTTTCACCTCTGCGTTTGGTCAACAATGACAAGCGGTAGATGCGGTAGATGCATTCTCCGCGAGCAGGTTTGTATTACAAGGCCTATTACACGTCAGGCTCGCACCGCTATTCCACTTAACTTGACGCCATTGTAAAATGCTGTTCTTTGCAGGTTCATCCATGAGAGCAGAGCTTTCATTGTATATTATCATTTCTTTCGCGCTATTCTGCATTCGTGTCCCAAATCCTGTTCGTCATGCTGTCATCATTGACCCATGCGATCAAGAATAACGCGGAAAGTCTTGGTCTGAATGACTTTGAAACCGTTCGAATCTGTCGTTTTAATACGGCTCCGCCCAAGCCCGCAGGGCAAGGGAGCTATCGCTCGAGTTCGCCCGTTTACTAGCTTCACTTCCATCCGGTGCCGATGGAGGCCGAATCCCTGCTTTACTGTGTTCGCATGCAGCCCAAAGAAGCTGAAAGTCTGCTTCACGGTAGCCCTACAATAGGGCGGGACCATCAAGGGTGCGTCGGGCTTGTAATTGATATAATCACTTTTCATGTTGACAAAAGTTCCAATAAGGGGGGCATGTCTGATAGCTGTTGTGGCGACCGACATCTTGACGGAGTTCGGGAGGTGTTCATAACATGTATCATGCACTTCAATAGGATTGGGGGACTTATGAAAGATGAGGATTGGCATTGTAGAAGCTGACGAGCAAGTACTGTCTAGGAGGGTTCGACACGGATGTCTGTGTGGATCAAGACCTCTATGTTTACCAGCGAGAGGTGGGTTGAGAAATCTAGGGCAGTTGGGAATATTACTATGTCTATAAAAGCTACGATGATAAGGAATGCGGACCAAGTAGTGATTGTGCGATGAATCTGGATGGCAAAAAATTGACAGACGGACGGCCGTCTGAATATGACCAAGCTGACCCTTTATAGTCATCTCGATGGTATATACCTTGGGTGGCTTGCCAAAATCAAGTTAGAAGTCGCGTGATTCTAAAGCCGAAGTCCGCTTGCCATTGCGGCTCCGTCGAATCGCTGTTGGCTAGGCGTATTCTCGCCATCTCTCTAAGCATGAGGTTCAGCCAGCGTATCTTTAATTAGCCAATGCAGCGCGTTGCCTAGGTAGGAACCAATAATCTGAATGCCTTGTTTTTCGGCCTTGCAAGATTCACATCCACAAACTATAACCCTCTGAAATCAGGCATATCACTCACATAGTTGCCAGGGTTAAGAGTGTGGCTTTGCTTGGCCAGTGAGAGGCATACCTATGCCTGATTGGCTAGTGTGAAGAGGGGTGTGTTTGGAGGACCTCATGCATCAACCATAAAGTCCATTCGTGCCCGTGCCCGTGCCCTCTTTCATGCTTTGGATACTCAAGGTGACCTGTTTCTCACCACTCTTACACCAATTTTGCACTTGCTTAACCCCCCCCCCCCCCCTATTGTGTTTGCTTTGTATATTGCCGCTCGAACACCGCAATACCGTGTGCTTTTGGTGTTGCGCCTCCACGATCCTGGACTTCAACGAGAGCATACTTAAGGAATTACAGGGACTTTTTTTGTCGCGTTGCGAGACTACAATGATATTTCACTTTCGCATTGACTGGGTCGATACCGACGATAATTACTCTACGACTTCGATGTCGTCTTACACTCCGTCTCCGTGGAGTCCATGTAACATGGGTCAGACTCGGGATCTGGGAGATAACAAACATGCACCAAGTGCATACAAAAGCCAGAGGCTTTGGAATGAGAGTTCAGCCACCACACCATGCCGCACGCCGCCCCTCTACAATCGCGTTCGACCCTTCACCAAGTGTGAAGATTTGGCCAAGTCAGACATGCTCGACCATAGCTATCGTCATACGGCGAATCGCAGGGCAAAAGTTTTCGGAATATACTGCCTCGGCAACCTCAGGCGCCACATAGCCACTCGACGCAGAGATTACGAGCTGAATAAGGTTTGGTGGGTATGTACGGAGTTCACTACACAGCCACCATTCTGCGGAGCTTCCACGGACAGAGGCAGCCATCATTGCGAAGGTCTGAACATGGAAAATGTGGTCGACCAGCATAGCGACACGTCACCAGGGTCTTGTCAATATTATAACCACTGGAAGTGTGGCGACTGCTCAGAATATCGTTACCATTCCCAATACACTCTATGGGAGTCGAATGTAACTCTCCTAACCATAAAGAAAATGTAAAGAGGCTAACACATATTAGTACAGAGCACCAACTCCTGGTATGTGATCTCTATGCTTTGTCATTTACATGTCTACGTTCCACCTTCGCTCGGAATCGAAGTTGAGCTTCGGCAACGCCAATCTCGCATTTTCTAAAAAAACGACAGATATGAGAACAGCCATGCTTTCTTTACCGAGGATCACATCTCGGCTATGGGGGAGCATTGTAATCCCCGTCGAGAACACTGGTGTATGCACTCTGTGGGAATTGGATCAACTACAACAAGCTTTGAACACATAGAGGCGTCTAATCTTAAGCAATGGCAGGAGACTTGACTGAGGATGCGCGATGCTGGCAAAAGACCCGTCCGGGACCACGAAGACGAAAAACTATAGTGGAGAATAACACCTACTTCAAACTACACAAAGCATTACGCACCTCGGACTACGTCCCTCTGCGCCCTCCCGCCACGAATTCAAAACGATCCAAACGACCCAAACAACAAACATCAGGCTATCGCCAAAAAAACCACGACGCGACTTATCTTATATCTTCTCATCCTTTATACACGTCCCCAAACATACAACCATCCTCACAATCCTGCTTCGCTATTGCCAGCTTATCTTCGATGGAGGCTCCAATGGGGTTTTCCCCATTCGTTTTCGAAAAAGAACTTAATATCGAGTTTAGGAAAGTTCTCCCCGACATGGATACTGCAACCTCACTGTCCGACCATGACCAACGTGTCGCCGACTTGGATAAAGATCATGACATGTCGCCTCCACCAGGAGACGACATCAACATCCCTGCCAAACTTTCGCCGCTAACACCATCAGTATCTGAACCGACATCACCCATCCCATCAATACCGAGCACTCCATCAGTGTCCAACTCACCAACATCCGCCGCATCCACTGACGGCACAAACACATGGTCAGACGCCTTCTCAAGCCTTGAATCAAGCAGTTCGCCCGCCTTCACATCCATCTCTACATCCACATCCTCGCCCTCAAGCTCCATGAGCCAGACACCTCCCAGCTCAGCAAGCCAAACCATCCCCTCCTCCCTCTCAACTTACCCATGCCGCCTCTGCGATGTAGTCTTCCGCACTAAAGGTAAACTGACCAAGCACTGGTACCTCAGTCACGAAAAGCGATTTTCCTGTCTCGAACCAGGATGCAATGCCGCGTTCCACCTTAAAACGGACTTGGCGCGGCACACGACGAGCAAGCATGTTGACCAGGAGGGTAAGGTGCGGATAGGATGTGTGGTTAGGGGTTGTAGGAAGATATTTTCGAGGAAGGATAACATGATGAGGCATGTGAGGAAGGAGCATGAGGCTGGGGGGATAAACAAGGTAGGGCGATAAGTAAGAGATATCTTTTCCCTTTTTGTGTGTTATTCAGCGGATTGGGTTAGGCGTTTTTGTCTGTTATGATCTAGGATCAATAAATTTCTTTCTCCACCGACTGATGGTCCATGTGCGTCTGACGATGTAGAATGCTAACTCATGTGCCCTCTTCCATGGTGGCTTTCCCTATAGAGTCGTCCGTACTGTGTGCACAACGTGGGAAAGGAGAAGGTATGAGGATCAAAAGCACATGCCCACACTTGACACAGCCAATACCTTGGGCCTCGTCTTTTGTGTTGGAATTTTTTTGGTGATGTCATACAGACGCTGCTGTGACTTCCTCCCATTGAAACCCCCAGGGCCTCAATTATCCAGAAAGCCTAATCGCATTGGAGCAGGCGGCTTGGTCCTGTACGACCCAGAGATTAGTTGATTATGCAAATACAGTCTTCCTTCGGGACAGTGGCAGACCGAATAGTCGCTCTGAGCGGCCAAGCAGCTCTTACTTGGTGACAAAAGCGATAAAATAATCTTCAATGCAAGATACCTAGGTACATTATCAGCCCAAACAGAATTTTGATTGCTTTATGGCTGTCTTTGACACCGCTTACCAAGGTCGACAACACGATTCCTCCAGAACACCAAGGTTTTGTCGGTCAAAATAGTCCAACCGGATGGATATTTGTTGCGGCCGAGCAGATTCGGACAACGGTATGCTAGGCAATACACCAGCCTATTCTTTCAGAAAATAAAATGCAACTTATCGTGACTACTCTCGACGTCCCACAGGAATGAGCCATGCGGTCAGCTATGCTATCATTCGCATAAAGCATAAAGCAATCTACTACCATGCTGCGCATCACGAAATGCCCCGGCATCTGAGGACCCAAGATTCCCCAACAATGATCAATCACGCTTGAACTTGCGTAAAGAGACTACTTGCTCTGTGTCATTTTACGAGGGATCTTGCGACCTTGTATAGAAATACAAGGTACGCGCATTGCTGTACTCAAAGAGGGACTACAACCCACTGGAACATGTTATCAGATTCCCTAATTCCAGTGCTCTCTTCGACCACTAGAAGCTGATGGAGTATCCCGGTTCCAACGGTGATAGCATTCCGGGCTGGAACACGAGATAAGCGAAACTTTACATTCGTTGACCAGTCATATGTCGAAATATACGAGTCGGATCTGCCTTAGACAGCTCGTTCGCAGACAGCTTGAGGCTATTAGAGCTACGACAACATCCAGAGACACGGTTCCTGGGCCACCAAGGACCGAGTGTCAAGGGTCGAACACGTGAACCCGCGGGGATATAGAAGCACTAACCCGCTTCCGGTAAAGTAGAGCCAACGGTCAAAGGCAACGCCAAACAACCAAGACACTTCAACGCACACGTCACGATTCACGCGCAACGCGAACAACCCCAGCAACGGATCAGACGCGACATGAACATCCTGATCGACGCGCTCGACCCGCGATGATTGCGCTATGGGCTCACGCCTCGAGAAGAACTCTGAAGCCACGCGAAAGAGGATCGCGAATCACGTTTACGATGGTGGTGAAGAGGGCGACGAGTATGGGGGATCCCGATTCAACGGCTTCGCAGACTACTTCAAGAATAAGAAGATAAAGCTGCAAAACTTGGACGCGGAACTACGATTGCAGGCCGAGAAGCCCCAACTCTTCAAAGGGATTGTGGCGCATGTAACCGGCTACACACAACCCTCTTTGAATGACCTACACAAGCTTATTGTCCAACATGGCGGCGGTTTCATGCAGTACCTGGACGGCAAGACGACGGTGACGCACATAATAGCGAGCAGTCTGACACCCAAAAAGGCTGTGGAATTCAAGAGGTACCGCATTGTGAAGCCGGCGTGGGTAGTGGATAGCGTAGCAGCTGGGAAATTGCTGCCTTGGAATGGGTATCGCGTGATAGATGAGGGCGATAGGCAGAATGTGCTAGGATTCGACAAGGGCAAGATCACGAGCCAGGCCAATGTAAAGACGAGAGGATATCGGGACCAGACAGATGCCAGTTGGTACACCAGCCAGCTGAAAGGCAGCCAGTCGGTTCCAGCTAGCACTCCAACACCCAGTAGCTCAATACGCTCGCGGTTCACAGGACGACGGCTGCCTACGCCAGAGGATGCCATTGAAGATGTGCCGCCCTCGCATCAGCCTGAGTCCGCTGCTCCTCGCCGGGAAGGCGAGTCAAGCAGGGTCGAGAAGATTGTCACACCCCCAAAGACGAGCCCTTTGCTTGCCCCTCAGGAGCCGCGAGAGTACACAGATGTTGGCGGAGTATTTGACGAACACGACAGCCTTTACGCTGCAGCTAGCCCTCAACCAGCGCAGCTTGACAACTTTGAGAATACAACCGACCAGCCTGATGCGCAATCTGCGTCAAAAGGCCCCAAAGAGTTGTCAGCCGAAGAACATAACAAGATACTCCTCAGTGATCCGCAGGTCAGAAAGTCCACAGCTGTGGACCCCAACTTCCTCGAGCAATACTATCGCGAATCCCGTCTACACCATCTGTCAACCTGGAAGGCAGACCTCAAGTCTCAGCTTCAAGCCATGGCCAGCGAAAAGTCCGCGACGCAGAGAGCAAACCAGAAGCGACCACCGGGGGCGCGACGGTACGTTCTCCATGTGGACTACGACAGCTTCTTTGCTGCAGTCAGCTTGAAGAAGAATCCAGAATTCAAGGACAAGCCAGCTGTGGTAGCACACGGGCAAGGAAGTGGATCTGAGATTGCGAGCTGCAATTATCCCGCACGCGAATACGGCGTCAAGAATGGCATGTGGATGAAGCGGGCTCTAGAGCTCTGTCCAAATCTAAAGATTCTTCCGTATGACTTTCCCGCGTACGAAGAGGCGAGCCGAGCCTTCTACGACGTAATCCTCGCGACCGGAGGGATTGTGCAGAGCGTCAGCATTGACGAGGTGTTGGTCGATATTTCGACTCTGTGCATTGCGCCCGGTGGAGGCGATGGCCGTAAGATGGACGAAGGTAGCATCTACAGGGAGCAAGCCAAGGCTGACGAGATTGCATACAATTTGCGAGAGCAAGTCAAAGCAAAGACCGACTGCAATGTATCCGTTGGGATTGGAAGTAATATCCTGTTGGCTAAAGTTGCCCTGAGAAAGGCAAAGCCTGCTGGCCAGTATCAGATCAAGCCGGAGGAAGTACTCGACTTTATTGGATCGCTACATGCGCAAGATTTGCCCACTGTAGCATGGTCAATTGGTGGAAAGTTAGAGGACATCGGTGTCAAGTATGTCAAAGACATCCGTGAGCTGTCGAAAGAGAAACTGGTGCAGACGCTTGGGCCTAAGACGGGCGAGAAGTTATACGAGTACTCGAGAGGCATCGACCGTCAAGAAGTGGGCGAGCAAGTAGTGCGCAAGTCTGTGTCTGCCGAGGTGAACTGGGGAATCCGCTTCGAGAATCAAGAGCAGGCCGATGAGTTTGTTACAAATTTGTGCGGCGAGTTGCAGAACCGGCTGGTGAAAGAAAAGGTGAAAGGCAAACAATTTACAATGAAGATCATGCGGCGGTCCCCGGACGCCCCTCTCGACCCGCCAAAGCATCTGGGACACGGGAAGTGTGATACGTATAATAAGAGCTTGGTTCTTGGGGTGGCAACCAATTCGAAAGATGTCCTGGCTAAGGAAGCCTTGAGCATATTACGAGGCTTTAGCTTCATCACGCCAGGAGAGCTTCGTGGAATTGGACTACAGATGACGAAGCTCGAGCCTATGAAGAATGCTACGGATGGCACCGTAGAGAGCTCACAACGTCGACTCCAATTCAAGGTTGGGCATGCAGAACCTGCTAGCACCCGTAAAGTGCCAGCGACTGTCGATGATCCCATTCAAGATGAACCAGAGACCCCCAAGAAACCAAGGGCAACCGACGAACACATTGGGTTTGGGGCACAGGATCTGAATCATCTGACGCCCTCTCGACGGCCCCTAAACACCCTAGGTACGCAGTTTATTATGCCGACGCAAGTCGACCCCAAGGTACTGGCGGAATTGCCAGACGATATTCGATCGAAGTTACAGCGACAAATGCGCCAGTCCTCACCAACGCCAGCGGCCAAGACTGCGAAAGGCATACCCTTTCCCATGACAGCCTTACCAGCGCAGTCCCAACTTGACCCTGAGATTCTTGCGGCACTTCCAGCAGAGGTTCGTGCTGAGGTGCTCGCCCAGTATGCAGCTAGTGCCATGCCCTCATCGCCGTCTCGACGAGCGAGACATGACCAGACGTTGCTACCGCAGTCACCCCGCAAAAACCGCATTATTGGGATTCCCGCCAAGAAGACTATTGTACCGGTGAAGCGGGGAAGGGGACGCCCTCCACGATCGGCCATGCTCGCTGCAGCAGCTCAGACAAGTTCAGTAAGCAAGACAGGCAAGACGCTTATGCAGGCGAGTTTCATCTCCCTCAAGAACCCAGCTAGGGAGGGCAGAAGCCGAGAAGCATCTGCTGGTCCTGATTTCCCTGCTGATACTATGGCTGAGCCTGCTGGGCCTGCCAAGAAGGGGAAGAATGACGATGAACTTGATCCCGACTTCCTTTCTGCATTGCCTGAAGCGATTCGTAAAGAAGTCATTGAAGAACACAAGCGCAATAAACTGCAGGCCTTCCGTCTGGCTGTTACCCGCAAAGCCAAAGCCGCACCACCTGTACAAGCCCCTCGTCCTGCGCAGAAGATCAAAGTGCCACGACCGCCAAAGCCGACATTTACGACGCAGAAACTGTCCAAGGCCAAGGACTTGAGAGTTGCGATGAGAGAGTGGGTTCGCGAATTCGCAGACGAAGGGCCATACAGCGAGGACGTAGGAGCATTAGTGAAGTATCTGAAAAAAGTCGTGTGTGAAGAGAGGGACCTAGCAAAAGCCGTGGGTGTAGTGAAATGGGTGGACTTTGTTGTTGGAGACACGACTAACGATGCCAATGCTGAGAAATGGAATGATGCTATGATTATGATGAAGAAGGGAGTTACTGCTGCTGCGCGGGAGAGGGGCATGGGCGCCGTGTCTTTCAATTAATCTGCGTGTAAGATATATGTTGCATGGTATGGCGTTGATATGGGGTAGATACCACGACCGTCTGTTAGGTTCATCGGGAAAGATGTATTCTTGTTTCATTTCAATAGAGATAGTATTAATCATTATGCACATTATGAAACCAAACCAACCAATGCGCCTTCCGGTGTATCCGAGTTCCTACCTGGGAGATGTCGGGGGGGTATCTGTAGTGGGGGTATATCGTGTATCGTGGGTATAGGTAAGGGTATCTGTTCGTATTCGATCAATCTTGGATGCAATGTCCTTGCAAACGCCAAAACATGGACCGAAAAGGGGATCAAAGTGTATGTGGACACTGTGGATCATGCACATTTCTAGTCGTTACGACTAAACGTCTTATTCTTCCGTCGTCGTCTTGCGAGTTGAGGACTCCATATCCCGCTGAAGAGATCCTCGCATTCATCCTCGTCTTGGGAATCAAACTGAATGTCTTCGTCTCTCGTCTGCACTCGGCTGGTATTATCCTCTTCTTCTTCTAGTCCATCATCCCACTCTGCGCCTTTGACCACGCGCTTCGTCTCGAGGATGAATTTGCCGACTTTGTACTTCTGCGCGTCTTCGGCGGCATCGACGTACTTCCAGCCCAACACGCATCCACAGCTGCGACACGAAATGTCAGAAACAGTGTGTGCGCCTGTGACGAGCTGCCGTGGCACGGGTTTATGTGTAAATGTGTTTGGCAGGTCGCCCTTTGTCCAGCCCGTAGTTGACAATTCTCCGCCAGGGAGAAGCGTGTCTGGGGGCGGTGGAGCGACTAGGTATGCCCGTCCGTGTCTGCCGGTGAAGCCTTTGCTGATGATGGACGATGTGGGGATCAAGTCGGTGAGGCACTTTTGGCAGCGAAGGTGTGATATGGGCCGGCTGGAGAGGAAGGAGGTGGGCTGCGGTGGAGAGGAGGATGGTGAGCTTGTCGAGGCGGTCGAGGTTGAGATTGTGGAGCTTCGACGTCGACGAAAGGGGATGCTAGGGAGGAGGTAGAGAGGGAAAGGTGTTGTTGGTGTGGTCAGCATGGTATAATGGTATTAAGTTCGTGATCTGAAGGGCGGGAGAGGCCGGCAGCGTGTCTGTACGAGTCCTCTCTTCTGTATGCTTGTTTATAAAGTCTGGAGAAGGCAGACGAATAAATGACTGTTTTCTCGGCCTGGAACGTTCTTTATTATCCAAATAACACCAAGACGCGTCGTTTATACGTGATTAACTTCTGTGAGCCTGTCTGTATGAACATCCGGATAATGGGAGGGCTCCGCGGGACCCCGCTTTGTGCAGGCCTTGTCGAATTACAGCGGTATTTACGAGTAGGAAAGCAACTCTCCAGGAGTGCTGAATGCGTCGTCAAACGTGAAATAGTGCACAAAGCACTTCACGAGGCCGGCCCTCGCTATGCGTTGCAGCAACAGTGCGGATGACGTGAACGGGTATGCGGATCTCGCGATAAGCTATCGATAACGGACAGTTCCCCGCAGCTTGCAGCATGCACCTCCAGCCTTGACGTTTGACAGCTTGGAACTGTATGCGGTCCGGAGTCGTGTTGAAGAGGCAAGTGTTTTAAAAGCTGAGAGAGAAGTAAAGGCGACAGATACTGCTGCAGCACAGTTTTGCAATCTCTTGCCAGATCACGAGATCACTGACGAGATCATGCGCCAGACGCGATGCCAGCGCATGACCTGATGCAGACAAATACTGCCGTAATCGCATTAACCTGTAAAAGATGTCGCCTTGCTGGGATAGAACCAGGCTGAAACGCGGTCAAATCTGCACCAGGCCGCATTGCCGGCACACCTACTACTCGCTGCTGTCCTCGTTGGGCTAGAATGGGACTCGTGACGTATACGAGCGAATGAGGACTTGACAACCATTCTAATACGTTCGGGGCTTTCAAAGTCACATGAGATCTCGATTGTCCATCCTGTAATGATCATGAATTGAGACGGTAGGCCAGTTCGTCACCATCTACCGTCTCCAATCCAATCTTCAGCAACCTGTCCACCTCATAGGTATGCTTCGAAAATTCATACGGATAGTGCCGTGTGAATATGGTGCTGCTACCCAGCCAGCCTGTCCAAGACCAGCTGGAAAAGTCGTCCTCCGTCGCGAGGGAACATCATGACACCAACACAGCGATGCCATTGGGCGCTCGATAATGCATTCTTGTGCGCACCGAAACGGGACACCCCAGCAGTGATACACTGGGTACTGTGCGTATTGGGAGCCTCTGCACACAATAGATTCCACTACATCTAAGCTTGTGCTGCAAGAAGCAATACGCTCTTACGGCATTTAACAATTGCTTCTATCGCCTGCCATTTCTACTTTCCTTCAGTGTTCGATCAATAAGTTACAGTTTACCAGTCTACCATTCGCAACTTCCTAATCGTCTTCGCTTCTCCCTTCGTACGCGTGCTACTTCTTTCTCTTCCTGCATTGTCCTGTTCTTGAGGGAATTACCGACGAGTCCAACATCGACCAGGCTTGCTGTCAAATCACCCGTTGATCATCAATTGATCTGCCACTATTGCTACCCCACCCAGCCGTATCTTAGATTGTTCCCCACCCGAGCTGCCTCGATAATGTCTCTTGTTTCCGTAAGAAAGAGAAAGGATTTCCACAATCCACTCTTCGTTCCCCGTAACAAGGGCAAAATTCGCGTCGTCGAGAGGCCTACCGAAACTCCAGCCAGTACCTCAGTAAAGCCCCTTCATGCGCGTGCTGGACTGCCAGGAAGCCGGACTTTCGATAACCTCCGACGAGGGAGCATCAGGATCTTTTCTATTCTTCGCAACGGTAAGAGTATGTCCAAATTGAGTCTCAGCTGTATGATATGTTTTCTGACTGACCTTCCAGGCTCCGCTCCCAATTCTGGACAGCCTCCATCAGGTAGCAACGGCTCAGTCCGGAATTCATCTGATAGCACGCAACGCGCTGCTCCCGAAGAAACCCACGGCAAACCACCTTTACAACATACCGGCATTCCTAGTGCTCTTGCCACTTCACCTGACCTCACCCTAAACCACCATAGCTCATCAGTATTACAACTTACCAATGCTACTGGATTTGATGGAGAGTCGGAGCCAATCCTCAGCATTACAAACCCTCATCCGCCAGCCTTGCACGCAAGCAGGTCAACGCCAGGACTCTCTCGCCAACTCACTACCAAAATCTCGAGCGCATTCCAAAACAACGATACAGTGATTCACCGCCCTAAACTAATCTCAAGACCGACAGTTCAGGCAGCAGATTTGGAGCAGCATGCGGAAGACCATCGTGCTACGGCATTACCGCAACCTCCCATCAGTGACGTGCCATCTCTTCCCTCGAGCTTCCTTGGAAGCAGTAATGCCCCACCAAGCCAGTCTACCGCACCTACCTCACTTGTTTCTTCGGGCGCGCCTATATCTGCTGAAACTACACATCGGGCTCAGCAAGGGTTTCGCCGGGCTTCGACACGTGGTTCGCCTCCTCAGTTATGTGAGCCGACCACTGAGCCTATACCTCTACAATTTCTCGTCTTCCCACGTCAAGACGCTCCACGACAATCACAGCCATCAATTGCTACTATCGAGAAGGCTGCAGCGGCAAAGGTATTCTTTGAGTCGCACTTCAATCAACTCCTGGGCACGAGTATATCACCAAGATCTTTGCGCCGTCGACGAATGGAGCGCAAGATCTTTCCAATGGCTCTCACAAACGAACAGCGTCACCAGAAGAGACGTGAGTGGTACATTGCTGAAAGTAACCATCTGCGTCAAACACGTGTCATGAAGTCAAACACCTTGGCTCGGCAGACGATGAAAGGGGTGCACGCTTCGAACTATGACATTGTGAGAATTCTGGGCAAGGGCAGTTTTGGAGTCGTTCGGCTCGTTCGCGAGAAGAGTGAACATACAGGCAGCTTGCGAGAGGCTGAACATGTCATTGAATATGTGGACGGCTCGTCAATTCCCGGATGTCCAACGCCATTGCCACCCGCTCGCAATTCAAAACAAGTCTTTGCAATGAAGGTCATCAGAAAGTCTGACATGCTTCGCAGCAGCCAAGAAGGTCACTTGCGTGCTGAAAGAGACTTTCTGGTCGCGTCGGAGAATTCGCGGTGGGTTGTGCCGCTTGTTGCTGCATTCCAGGACAACAACAATCTCTACTTAGTAATGGAATACATGATGGGAGGCGACTTTTTAGGTTTGCTTCTTCGAGAAGACATCCTCGATGAGAACGTCGCAAGATGGTATCTCGCCGAGATGATACTGTGCATCGAGGAGGCACACAGAATGAACTGGATTCATCGAGACGTCAAGCCCGACAACTTCCTCATCACTGCTTCCGGTCATCTAAAGATATCTGACTTTGGCCTCGCCTTCGACGGCCACTGGACCCACAATCAGACATACTACAATGAACAACGGTACAGTCTACTCCGGGACCTGGATCTACATGTCACTGGCGATGCGCAGGATATTGAAGAGGAAAGGAGCCGAAAAGATGCGAAGAGGACGCTGAATGCTATTGATGGCAGCTCCATTGCCCTTGAGCGCCACGAAGGAAAGCAGGATGCAGCCAGTGGACCCATTATTGACTGGCTCAATCGCACACAAAAACGTCAATTTGCAAAGAGTGTCGTAGGTACGAGTCAATATATGGCGCCTGAGGTGATTAGAGGTGAGAGTTATGATGGTCGCTGTGACTGGTGGAGCATTGGAATCATCCTGTATGAGGTATGACATCGCATACTGCTTCCAACTTCCTCGACTGACATCACTCAGTGTTTGTATGGCTGTACGCCATTCTTCTGTGATAATCGACAGGCTACAAAGGCACGCATTATGGTAAGGCTTTCACCTATAGCGTTGGCAAAGGCTAATGATGGCAGAATCACCGCCGATGGCTACGATTTCCGCCTGACCCACGCTACGCTCGTCCCAACATCGATCGCGTGGCTCTCATGCCAGTTTCTCAGAACGCCATCGACCTCATGATGAGGCTTCTTGAAGAAAGACAAGATCGACTGTCTGCAAAGCGCTATCGCGAAAACGATTGGGTTCTCCGCAACAAAATGGTTGGCGCTCGTTGTGTACGAAACCTGAACACTGCTGGTCATATTGTATTTCCAAACGACGCGGAAGATATTAAATCGCATCAGTTTTTTCGCAACATACAATGGTCAACGCTTCACATGACTCGTCCACCATTTGTGCCACGGGTACATGGCGGCCAGCCTATCACCAAGTATTTCGATGACGAGGCCGAGATCATGAGCGCGTCGGACCACCTCGACTCGTCGAGCTATGAGACCCCACAACAAGAAGGCCTGCAGATTCTTGGAGCTTCAAATCTTGTTGGGGAGGAAGAAAGGACGCCGACCCCTGGATCAAGTCTGAGGAAGCATAATGTATCAATCGCCACTCATGAGCAGGTCTACAAGTCGATCCAAAAGATCAGGCGACGCAGGAAGGAGAAGAAGAGACCGCGCGATAAGCTACTTCGAGATCCACAGGTCGGACGCACTGTTCTGGAGATCCGGAAAAAGGGTGCATTTGTGGGCTATACATATCGCCGGCCCACCTTCTCACTACTTGACCTGGAGGAGCGGATTGCCACTGCGAGGCCGCAGCTCACAAGGGCAAGCATGGTAACCGTGAATGCTTGAGCTCATGCGTACAAATTTTCTTGGCGGTGGGGTCGACCCCATTCTCATTGCTTATTGTTAGTAAGAATCAATGCACAACTGCTTACTTGAAGAATTTGTCTCCGGTATTGACATGACATCAAATTCTACGGTGTTCAAATTTTCAAGCTCCTCTACTACCACATAGATGTTACACATAATCACACAACGTTGTATGATTATTCCACCGGTGAAGGTACTTTCACTCGTGTACTTCGGCATAGTATGCTGGCTCCCCATACTCTCTGTATTTGTTACCAAAGCACATGTATTGTATTCTCTATTCAGAAATCCCAAAGAGCTTTTGTTAAATTGCTTACTTCTTGAGTTCTGGATTTACGCTGTGAAATTTCGAAGTCTGAAGAATGAAGCTGGGTAGAATTACGTATATGAAGGAAAATACTGTTTTTAAGATCTTGCTATATTTTGATTTTTCAAGTCGCACCGATTCCTGCGCGCATAAGGTCGAAATCGCTTACTGTAGCTACGGCGTGAAATAACTCTAAGGCTAGGCATGCGGATGTCGGAATTTTACACTTATTATACAAAACAGTTAAGCTCACTCATTTGGAGAATAACAAAAGGGGAAGATAACTTGATTCGTTTGTTGATTTCAATCGTCCGCCAACTTCAAATTAATGATCTAGCAGGCCCCATATCTATTTCCCTGTTTCATGCAATACACAGTCTCACTATGGCATCAAAGAAATTACAACTAATAATCGTTGGTCGTGTTTTTTGGTCTGCCAACCACAACCAAATCGGCTCTTATTTCTCAGGGATCTTGACCGGTCTAAAGTGATTTACGTCCAGCGTGATGGAATGGTCGTGGCTTTTCAGCCACTTCAACACAGCGGGAGACAACCCAAAGTGCTCCCCATGCTCATACAATGGGTCCGTCACAGCCAGGTAATGGTGGCCACCCGCAGAGACGAACCGTTCCTTACCCGCCATACCAATAGCCCAAACTTTGTCCAGCACCATCGACTTGCCGTCATCCGTTAATCGGTGTTTTTCAGGGTTCATCAGTTTATTGGCATCTTCGAAACATTTAAACTTGGTGTATTGTTTGAGATCGGGGAATTTTTTCGGGGCCCGGGGAGTGTTGGATGGAAGACCGTGGCTATCGGCAGCCTGGGAAGACGAGTCCTAATAGCAGAGTCTTAGGTTAATTAATTTGAAGCGAATGATTTCGAGTACGCACGCTGCTATCTACATTGTTAACGAATTCAGGGGCAGTCGCCCTCAAAGACGTAAAGTGTGAGAATTGATATCCACTCATCGTGTGCTTGTGAAATGGTATTTAGTTCGAGAGTTTCTATTGTTGTTAATGCATGGAGGAGATCAAGTTCATTTATGTATTTATAGATAGTGCTGATGACTCCGTTGGTGGGCTACAGAGTCAAGTTGCGTTCGCGACAGTGACGTGAGCAGGGTCCACCGATGTGAGTGTTTGTACTTCCTACCGCTTTGATCATGGTGTTATGCACGTTTCTCTTCGTCAAACTTAACACTTGTTGGTGGTCATTGGGGCATCTTCAGGCGCGCTTCGAACACGAGTCCCATGCAGTCAATGCTTATGATCACGAATCTGAGTCCGAACATGAAGCCGTCTTTCTGGCGATCATCGGTAATCCTGAATATTACCGCAAAACAAGTTCGTAGACTTATCAGGGTTCTATTCGAAATGTAATAGGCAGCTTCATGCACTAGTTAGGGGGGGTTCAGCATGACAGGAGGAAAGCTAGTCATCTAATCTTCCTGACCACTCTATGACCATGCTCACAGCTTGTGAAGAGAAATTCGGTAGTTTGCAATCTTTTTTTGGGTGCTTCGGCGTCTTGAGACCTCATTCGCGCTGCTCTATGTTCAGTTGTATGTTCTCTGCCCCCAGAATGGGGCAAGCCTGAGCAGTGCAGCAAAATTTCATACGCAAGCATCCATGTCACATTTTAAAATGAACGACTCTAAACTAACGCACAACTATTTGGTCGTGATCTGATTAAGTCACGGGGTTATAGAAATGGAAATAAGGTATTAAAAGCCCATTCAATTATCTAAATTAAAGAGTGACTCCTCAGACCTCAATGAAACTCTCACATCTACCAGTCCGCCTTTCGCCAAATTCCACAAAATACCCCAATCCCCTGACACTATCATTGCTCCTTTGAAATCACTCTAGGTCACTGGTCAATGAGCGCATGTTCACCATGGCAATTGTACCCTCATTCCTCCTTGGAAAATATACTAGCTGGGAACTCGCGGGTTTCGTCCTTGCTCAACAGCCAATCCAAAATCTCTTGAGGAAGTCCCGCAACAGGACCCAACGTTGCGAGTAGGTCATAATGCGCAAGCTTCCGGGGGCCTGGTGAGCCCCTAAAGCGCGCAGTACCAGCGATACCGACAGCCCACGTCTTGTCCAATGAGACGGTCTGGCGATCAGCACCGGTGTACTGAGATTTGTGTGGGTGTGTCAGTCGGTAAACAATACGACTAACCTCCAGATCAGGGGCTTCCAGTGGAATGGAGCCTTTAAGTGGGTGGGTAAAGACGACGGTAGAATCTGGGTACTCGAGTGAGCCAGTGGCAGTAAACCGGGCTGGCGGATCCTGGAATATCAAGATTAAACATAGCTGCTTACTCAACTGAACATTCTCACCTCGGCGACAGGATCCGGTGTATTTTCCCACACTTCCTTCGCGTTCGCCCATTGCGGATTGTTCTTGGACATCGTATGTATGGGTTAAGTATTTGTTGATCGTTGCACAATTCTGGTTGGAGTTTTAACTCCGAGATGCAAGAGTACGATAGTTTAATTTATGGAGGAGAAAAATGATTCATATCAATTGAAAGAGTGGGTATGACTCCAAAATACCCACCGTCATAGTATGTATAGCAGCAATCTTGGAATCACTTGCGTCGATGAAGTGAGAACAAACCACAGTTCGGCTTGGGATCTTGTCATCGCGAAATTTTGTGAAACAACATCGCACACTGAAAGATTGTTATTGGATAAATATCATCCATTATGATTGTTTCCAGTGACAGTTTGTTACGCCACTGTTCACGGGCGCAGCTGTGTGACATATAATAGTATTCATATGATAGTCATGCGCCCTTTTCTCATCTGGAAAGTGGATATCACCATAAGAAGATTGCCATGAAGATATCATTACTCACATCGTAGAGACGTAAAGACCTAGTACCACCTCCATACTCTCGGAAGGACTGCAAATTTGTCAAATGCAAAACTGCTACAAATAGGTGTCGAGGTGTACACAAGACATAGGCGTTGGTCTAGAAGTCAGATGGCCTCAATATCGGCGGCCCACTGAGCCAGCTAGATTTAACATCTGGTTATTGATATTTCGTGGCATTCAGCGTGACAATTGTACTCTAGTGTACACTGCGGAAACGGTATCTGCAGGTAATTGGATCGTTCCATCAAGATCTGGCCATGAAATTGAATGATGTGTTGCCCAATGCTATAATTACGTAGAAGGCAAAAGATTATACCTAGTGGTGACTGTGTGAGATTCTATCGTGAAGGACAAGATGCTGTGTGGAGTGGGTTAATCGAACCAGACAACAATTCACTCAGTCACTTGCTATTGATGCGTGTCTGTACTTGGCTCTAACCATGGCAATAACAGCTCCCCATGACGTGACTAATTTAACCAAACCCTTAGAAAAGGTCTTAAGTTAAAAAGTCAAACCAGATTAATGGTACTCATGTCTCGCTCCACCTTGCGTTGATGCTTTCTGCGTTTCGAGCACCACTTCTTAAAATGATCCACTGTTTGTTGATATTCCACATACCCGATCCTACGGTACAATCCAATATCAGTGTCTACGACATTCGGATGAGTTGGAACCAACTCTAGGATGATGGCGCAATATAGCACAGGCCCACGAAGATAGCCTGCTGCCTTGACCGGAAGTATAGTGTAGGTTCTCTCTGAAATTGATGTATCTTGAAGTTCATCCCAATATATACTATCTTCGTCCCGACGAAAAAGATTGCCCTCATTTGTTGTCGCCAATAATCGACGGACGAGTTGTCCTCGCAATTTGAGCCTTCCCTCCCGAATGTTTCCATACGGATTGTAGTCCAACACTGGTATCATATTGATTTCAAGGACTGTGATCAAATCTTCACAATATGTAGTTGACAAAAAACTGACATACCCAGTCACCGATGCCCAGCTCCATGAAGGCGCAATAGATGCACGTGCCCCTATGGAAGGTGTCACTGATGATGCACAGTGCCATGACAAGCCTCTCGCTAAACTGCCACTCCATAAGCCTGCGCAGTATTCGTAATTGGCAAAAATTGGCTGCAAAGTTTTCGCCACTGAAGACAGTGCAATCAACCGATCTTCTACTTTTGAAAATTGCGATCTCGAGTACTCGGAGACAAAATCGAACCAACTGCCCGTAAGTATGCTAGCATAACGCTGGGGACAACGGATGAATTGGGTAGAGTCTGTTGAAACTTCACCGTAAGAGCAATGCGCTGTAGTCTCTTGACATTCCGAGAATATCCCCTGCTCCGTAAAGTGGAGCACTCTTCGTGAAAGAGCTCGCTCTTGCTGTACCCAACCGCGCCGATTCAAGTTGGAGCTGGTAACCCAGCGGTACACATCTGGGGGGCAGGGTTGCAGAAATGTATACTGGCTTTGTTCGGTTGGTTGGGGTTGAATCCGACAATTTTCTGCCGCAATGAACTTGCACCCGGTTTTTGAAAGAAAGCCATCGTCAGCACTCCTGGCACAAGTGGCCGCAATCGTACATATGGCGCCCTGGTAGATGATCCCCATGCGAGACCCTTCTGCATTCCAGTCAGCATCGTCCCCGTATGCGCTCGACTGAACGATGCACAACGCATCAATCCATAGAAAGCGTACACCAAGGGCACGCGTTGTCGTTATAGCATCTTTGAATGTTTGAGGCATTTGATCGAAAGTCAAGTCAATTTGTCCAGAGAATGGTGCCTTTAGGATGCAGTCGTGAGTGTCTGGGCCCCAGCGATAGCTGAGGGTACAATACTGAGAGAGCTCATCAGGCGTCGCCAAGCCGCGGGAAATCCACTCGTTAACGTCAATCACTGATATCGTGGACCCTTGAGAGAGACGAAGGAGACGTCGCGGGAGGGTAAGGCGGGGATCTGCTTGCGTTTCGATAGAAAATTCATAGCATAATTTATGCAAAGAAAGGCAATCCTGTAAAAGTGCAATAGATCGAGAGAGTGGATTATATCCATCAGCCAAAGAAGCGTTGAATTTATGTGGATCCCGCTCGAGCGTGATGGATAGATGCAATCCACCACATTGGAGGTGAAGGTAGATACTGTGTATCTTGTATAGATATACCGTGTCGGTGCTCCTCGTTAGCGTCTCTTTCGAATCAGCGCTGACAAAGTGCTGCAAGAGTAGAGTGCAAAGATCGCAGCCTGATCGAGCGAGGCTGACCAACTCTGTATACGAAGACCATGTTCGAAGTAGAGCTTGTTCTGATGCGTCCTGTTCCTGATAAATCTGGGCCACAATCTTTTCAGTGCACACGCTGCAGCGGGCCATTATCGTATCATTGGGGAGGAATGAAAGGAGTGCGAGAGTGGCTGAAGAGTATGCACTTTGCCAAGGCTGACGTGCCTGTTAGCGACCCTAACCTGAACAGCATGGCCATGCCAATCAAAAATTGGTGTATCTAATTCTAAAAGCTCACTTCTGAATTGATTATACTATTTTTTTCCCTTCCCTTAACTTGCATTATCCTCTTTTGCGATTGGTGTTTTGAATCAAATATAGGTACTACTACTTCCATTCTGTTCTAATTGATCAAGACAGCCCCAGACATACCCTGATGGAGCCCTTGCACTAACGGAGCCCTTCATACCAATGAAACCATATACACTTTTGGGACTTCATACATCAATGAAGTCTCAATCCTCAACATCTCTACTGCAAATTCGCCACTTCTGCTCGAACCCCATAATCCTTGCTACTGGGCACAAACAGACACGTTCAATCCGTAAATCCAACCTAACCTGCGACAAACAGAATTTCCTAAACAAAGTAGGAGTATCGCATTTCCGAGGAATTAAAATTCTCCCCTCTACACCAAGACAGGATCCGCAGGGCCAGCGACTATGTTCGCTCACCATGATTTCCACAGATATACAATCTAGTCTGGTAAAAAATTCGCAACGGGAGGAGGAACCGGCATGTGTATGGCGATATACGTACGAGTTGCACCACAGTATAAAGAACCAAAAAAACCTTCGGGTAAAGGGGTGACAAAGCTAAATGTTATTACATTTCTATTCCCATTCTCTACCATGTCTATATACAGACAACCTCGCTTTTCCTTATTTTGAAACATCCCTCTTCACATACACCATATCACTCGACGGTACAACAACCCAATCTCTCTGATCAAGGACTCTATCTAGGCCGCAACTCCTGCTCTTCCAGCCCTCGCCCCTCAGGCCGCGGGCAATATTCCACGCACCGGTGATACAATCATTTACGCCGACGCCATTGAACTGACTACCGACGACGCGCATACGGCCGTGGAACTCGGACGTGAGGCCTTGTGCAAAGTCGCGCAGGCGGTCTTCGTAGCCGAGAGTGTACTGGGGAATGCAGTCCTTGCTGAGGTTGGCGCAGTGTGCGATGGGCTCGTCGGTGATGCCAATGTGGCGTTTGATAACGCTTTTTGCCATTTCTAATCCTTCCTCTTCGCTGGGGTATTCGACCCAGTCGTTCCACCAGTGGCCGCCCATCATGACGGTGATTTTAGTGCCGGGCGCAGTGTCTTGGCCTTTGATGGCGGAGGAGTCGAAGATTACGCCCAAGGCACGCTCGGGGTTTTGCTCAAAGGGTACTGACTGTGGGATTAGATAACCGAAACCTTCTACTGGGAGAAGATTCGGGTTGGCGAAATAGAGGTTTACAGTCATGACGGTTACGTAGGGTGTAAGGTCATTGTTGCGGAGAGTGGAAATGGCGAGGTCGAACGTCTCTGGGGATGAAGACTCGCTCTATCCAAGGTTAGTCAACATAATGCGTGATGAGAAAAGACAAACATACCCCTGAGATGATCTCAACTCCATTTCCGTCCTTCATCGGAGTAGAAGACTGGATAGGAGCTTCGGTCCTAATCTCAACATTGCCCTTTTCTTCCACACTCTTTTGAAGCGCGCGTACAAGATGCTGCAACCCATCTTTAAAAGTGAACATGCTCGCATCTTTCAAATTCCTAGCAAAGTCTAGGTCAATGTCTATCTGTTCGTTTAAAGCCTTTGAGACCTCCAAATCATATGGATGAACAAGTGAGAGCTGTTGCGGCCTATTGTCTTCGCTCTGCATTCTGAAGAAGCCGCCTAACGCACTTCCATACCTGCCCTCGAGCTGCCATGCAAGCCCCAGCAGCGTCTTTGCACTGAGTCGCCAGATATCACCCGCATAGATGCCGTGAAACACTGCAGACACAATATTGTCTGCTATCCGCTTGTCCACTCTTCTCGCTAGGAATGAACCGACCGTCTCGTCGGCCAGGCCTTGTGGTCGCTTTGGAATCAATGGCTCTTTGATCATGCCGAATACACCATTAAGTATGCCACTCCGCCACAGCGAGAAGAGATGACCCAGGCTCGGTTGTTCTGATGGTAATCGGTTCAATTTGTCAGGAAAGTAGATGAAGCGGTTCTTCGCGCCAGGCTCGCTGCGTTTCGTATACGTCACATTGTCCACCAAACCGAGTTCTTGAATCTACACCTAATCAGCCATATCCAAGTCAATTGAGCGCCAAGCATACTAATGAAGCCGTAGGTGTCGCATTTCGCAGTGTTCTCGGCCCCAACTCGAATAGAATATCACCACCGGGGACTTCCACTCTCTTCGACTTAATCCACCCACCCGTCTGCTTCCCCGCTTCAAAGAGGGTAATCTTGCTCTTAGGAAACTCCTTGCTGACAAAATACGCGCTCGACAGACCAGCAATGCCTCCACCCAGGATAGCAATCCGCTCAGGATACGCTGCCGAGGTGGACGAATACCGACATGGAGCTATCCGGCGCTGCCATTGCGATGCCGGGAGCAATTGCGACGACACGAGTGGTCGGGCGGCGACCGTCTTCAATGTCGACTCAAGGAGCGGCACATGTCTCTTGAGCCGCATTGCCGGAAATAGGGAGCGAAGGGCTGGCGCTGCGGTATACCAGCCATGCGACGCTTAATTCCTAGGATATGAGGTGAGGTTCGAAAAATGTCCGAGCTCGGGCCGTCATTGATTCAGCCCTACAGACTACTCGGCCCCAATGGCTGATTCTCAGTTTCTCTTCGAGAAAGGCCGTGCGGAGCACGGCCCTACTAGCTCAATGATCGCACACGCTCAATGATCCAAAATACTGCCTACTAACCCACTGCCATCAAAACACGCCCAACTTACACGAAATAAAATGCCTAAAGTCACAAGGGAGGTCTCATAATACATTCGCGACACTAAGATCGTTAAAAAAGCCCTTATGGAGCTGCGTATAGTTGCGCGGCCTAACGTCACTGCATACTGTCGAGATCGCAACATTAGCCATCTCCGCCAGCGCGTTACGCGCGCTCTTCGCGGCCTTAACAACAAGTCAACTCGCCCTGCCGCCAATAAAAAACTATCAGATAAACAAGATATTGCCCTTGAACGATTCTGTGACGTAATTAACGACGTCGGATTTGGTATCATAAAGGAGCTCGTCCGGCAGCATGCCGACGCGCTGTTGGCCGAAGTTCATGAAGGTGATGACGACCCGCCGCGCGTAGGCGTTAACTAGGTATCTCGCTGGCTTAATTCTCATACAAAATACTATAAGACAAAGGCAAAGCTAATTAACCTAGCTCGAAAGTTAGCGCAGTCTCTAGACGGCCTTCAGGCGTAGTTCGAGAAGTTGCAGGTATACGAGTAACGCCTCGCCATCTCCGACACAAATAAGTATAATATAGATAAGACCAGGATCCATATAGGTATTTCAAAGGACTGTTACGTATATACAAAACACGGGCGTTAAGTCCTTATACCTACTGCGACGAATCGAGAGCTTATTTCTATAATAGAGTGCTGCTCCGCAGATAGCCGAGTTATCGCACCCATACTTATTATTAAGGCAAAGTTAATACTAGAGTAATGGGCGGTCGATTTACCTGACGATTACCTTATAAATATCACCGATAGTGGCTACGCCAACGACTTTACAGCTATAGACTGGATAAAGCACTTTAATAAGATGACTGCGGAGAGCGCCTAGGGCGCGTAGAGACTCCTCCTTATTGACGGCTATAGATCTCATCTCACGTCTAAGTTTGTAAAGTACGCGGAGAGTAATCGTATACAGCTTTTTACCCTCCCTCCACACACTACTTATCTCCTCCAGCTACTTAACGTAGGCTGTTTTCAGCCTCTAAAGTGGTATCACGCTCAGACGCTTGACTGGGCCTCTTATACAGGCGCAACTAAAATTAGACGCTTAGATTTCCTAGTAACTCTCTTATAAATCAGAGGGCAGGCGTTTACGCCGCGTATAGTAAAGGGAGGCTAGCGTAAAATAGGCCTCTTACCCTTCTGCCCTAAGCAGGTAATTAAGCCTCTAAGAGCCTAGGAGGCTACCCACGCTGCTTAGGAGGTAATAGCAGCCGTTAACTGCGTATAGGAGCCCTTAACTCCTACTTAGCAGTCGTCTAATGAGGAGGAGGACGACGGCGTCTCTGCAGTACTTAGGGGCCTCTCTCCTCCTACGTATAGTCGACTACTCCGCCAGCTACTAGGCGCTATAGGTACGCCTTTATTTACGGAGCTCTCTCAGCCTTTTAAAACACCTCGGCCCCGCCGATTACCTGGCGATATAGGGTGGAGTACGCCGAAGACGATACGTACACTTAATTTATAAGAGAAAGCTATTACGTATACACTAAGAAAGTGGCTGCCGCGCGAGCAAGCGGAGGACGTGATTTCAACGCTTAAAGGCAGCTCGGCAATAGCCCGCAACGCAGTAAGGCTGGAGCAAGCTCTCCACCAAACAAAGGCTGCGGAGCACGCTCGCGCTGAGCGTCGTAGGCGTAACCAACGTATAGTTAACGTTGGCGGAGGTCCTGTTTACGCTAGAGACTGCCGTAGGATAGCTGCGGAGAGGGTCGTTAACGAGGCCGCTAAATAAGAAGCCGCCGTCGCCGCGCGCTACTAAAAGGCGCTCGTTAAACGATTTAATACTTGGAAGAAAATACTATCAAACGTACGTAATTGGGGCAAAAAGTCAATTAGGCGTTACCGTGAGGGCCTACTTATCACGCGCAGCAGGTCTTATATAACTATATTTGACGGCCTAGTTATTAAAACTTTAGCAGATAAACTAACGCGTTGGGAGTACAGAGTTAACGACCTAGCGCTAGCCGCGCGATTCCAGAATTTGTATAAGAACTCTATACAAATATTAGAGGAGAGAGGCAAGTTTATAGCAAGGCGTTCTATTATAGAGAGCTCGATTTTAGCACTTAAAGTCGCATACGTTAACTATAGCGGCATGGATCCTTATACGCGGCACCTGCAAAGGAAAGGAGACGCACCTACGCTGCCATCCTTCCCTGAAGGAAAATAAGCAATAATATAAGTACAGGATAGTCAATTTCATGTCCCTAAGACGCAGCTTGAAAATAGCCCTATTGGCAGCGACGACGAGGGCTACTCATCTCCTATTATTGACTTTTATAACTGTATCTCGCCAGAACAGCTAGAATGGGGCTGTGAGTGATAAATCAAGTGTTTTACGATGTAATTACCATACAAATTACTATACAAAAGGCATTTTATGACATTTGGATCATTGAGCGTGTGCGATCATTGAGCTAGTAGGGCCGTGCTCCGCACGGCCTTTCTCGAAGAGAAACTGAGAATCAGCCATTGGGGCCGAGTAAGACTGCATGCACGATGTCATACATGGAGCTAGCACAGGCTCACAAGCTTTTTAAGAGTGCGAATAGGTTCACGGTGGAGGTTCAGAAGACAGCGTGGTAAGAAGAGCAGCACGACCCGCAGGCCGCAAGAAACAAACTTCATTTTCGAAAGGAAAATGCCCACGGCATGCCAGTCCCAGGCCATGCCGCCGATTGTAACGCCACATTCAGCCATACCCAGAACTAATGTACAATGCTCTACTGCTGCTCACAGCACAATGCCCACCGAATGCCAGAGCCGCCACATCCCAATGGTATCATGCCACCCTCCACATCTAGCGTCGTAACAATATCTCCTATAATTGCACATCCACCGCCTCATTCGCCTGATTCTGACCAGGAATGATGAGCTCCTCTTGTTTTTCCTCGTCCACAAATTTCCTCTCACTGACGTGTTCGCCCTCTTTCGGTGCGACCCAAACGTTTGTGTTGTTCTTCTTCTGTCCTGGCGCGTGCTTGTATACGCAACGGGGGTTCAGGCACGGGTTGAACTTGCACATGATGGTCGAATGCGCAAACGTACAACCCTCTTTTGTGCAGTCGGCGCCGTTACGGCAAGGTTGCGCTGTGGGGTGCTTGTATGGGCAGCTGGAGGGGTCGCGGCAGTTGGGCCAGAATGCGCATTCTTGCTCAGACTGGAACTTTTGTCGCTGTGCTGGGGATGGATGCTTTCCAACACACTTCTTGTTCTTGCATGCAGCACCGTAGTCGCACGTGTCGTTCATATCAACTGGAGTGCCGGGTGGGGCGGCGGGTGACTGGTGAACGAACACACAGTCTGGGTTAGTACACCGCAAATTGAACTTGCACATTGTTGATGATGGCTCTGGGCGACTCGACTCGACTTCCATTCCATCACCATTCTCCCCTGATGGGCCATCCGCCATGGCCTCGTCTTGGCCATCCTTTTTCGTGAAAGGCTTAGCGTTCGGGTTCATGCCTCTGTTGCCCTGTGAGCGGTCCATGCGCTGGTGCAGAGGCTTTTTGGATCCATTTCGGTTGTTCTGGTTGAAGTTGGGGTTGACAAACGCCGTTGGGTTGCCACCAGAGAAGATCTGCTGCATCATCTGCGCTTGTTGCTCGTACATTTGCATCAGCGCCATTTGTTGTTGTGGGTTCAACATGCCGGGCATGCCGTTCTGGCCGCCCATTTGTGGCATGGGCATGCCTGGCATACCGCCGCCCATGGGCATACCGCTCATGTTGTTCATGTTGCCCTGGCCCATGTTCATGTTGGCATTGCCCATACCTCTGCCGTTCGCCATTGCCTCGATTCCTCGACCGATATTCTGGCCGCGTGGGCCTTTTGGCGCGTCGCGAGCGTGTGAATTTATCCGGCCGACGCCACCACCGGTGCCACGCACGCGATGTAATGGAGAGTCGTCGTTGCGGTTCATGGATTTGTTTAGCTGGTTGAGCATACGTCCGCCGCGTGCTGGGCGTGCCGCTTGGGCGCCGCTGCCATTGCGCATGGCTTTGGGTCCTGTGGGGCTATATAGTGTTAGCACTCTTGATCGCACCATGAATCCTCTCGTCGGCGTCTCAAAGGAGATCGAACGAGATCGAAAGGGGTAAGAGGTTGGATTTTCAACATACATATTGCCTGATGCCTCTGCGCCGCCATCCATGTCTGTATCTTGCGCAGACATGCCATTATCGTTGAATGTGCTCTCCATCTGGTTCTCTATTGACTGCGCGACGGAAGAATCGTCGCCGCTTAGTTGCCGCTTCAGGACTTCAATCTGCTCAAACAACCACTGCGCAAACTGCTGTGTCTCTGTATTCTCCGGCCCCAAGTCGAGCAGATCGTTTGACAATTCTGCCGCGACTTGCGCCTCGTTCTTATCGTTGGCAAGCATCAGGAGAATGTACTCAAACAGCGTCGTGTCGTCGCCGCCCGTCGTCCACCCAAACTCAGCGAGCTTGGGCTGCACGACATGCTGCAGTTGAACCGCCAGCGGCGACTCATTTGAAAAGTCGACAGCCATGGTGAGGGTGGTCGTTGATGAGAGAAGGCTGTTGCGAGGACTCAAAAAGTCGAAGGAATAGTCAGGGACAAAGAAAGTGGCGAGAGACGCGACTTCCTCAGCAGCTCTGGTCGCGTTCCCTCGGATATAGGATCGTGAAAGGAGGCCGTGAGTCGTGAAAAGTGGATGCGCGTGCGAAGGAAGTTGGCAAAGAGATTGTGTGGGGAGCGAGTAAATGTTTGGGAGAGGCTTCTTCGATGCTGCTATGCTTGGCAATCAAGCCCGGCATTTGCCGCCTGACTAAGGCGCCGTAGAATGTTCTGCCTGAGGCATCATTTGTCCTTGGACCACTCTCTGTGAGGATCTTTACTCAGTAACTTGTATCGAGTGCAGGATGGTTCGGGAACAGTGGAAGAGGAGAGAGGCAGGTGACTACTAGTATACTAAGAGGGCGCTTTTATAAAGAGAACCCGTTGTGAGAAAAAGATATCACTTTCACTATCCCAGAGGGTATTGAGTTGAACAAAATGAGCCATAAGGGTTCATCATCGAGATCTGCATTCATGAGGAGCCCCAGGATCCCAGGCTGCCCCAAAGTTTTAGACAGTCCATGGTCCATTTGGTGAGACTGTGTGACTCACGTGACTATTGTCACCTGATTCTACTTTTGTCAAGCTCTGTACTATAGGTGACAGTGCCCCGCGCTTGTTCGTGGGTCGTATCACTCACAGTACTTTTGACGTCTTGGATATTCTCAAGCGCCGTTCTACTTCCTCAGTCATGATAATAGTGTCAAGCAGACTGATTCACGCCCTGGACCACCACGATATCACAGTCACCCGTTCGAATTCGATCAAGGCTAAATTCAAAGAGACCAGTATCTATACCAGGGCCTGGCGGAAGTAGAAAGCTTGATATGAGTGTACCGTTCCAAGGCGGCATCGACTCGACCTTGATCTTGTCAATCAAAGCCATTCACGAGATCAACAGCTTGATCAAGTGGCATGTGGCGAGGAAAAAGTGGCATTCAGACAAGACCAAGCAGAAGACGGCGAGTAGCAGTGATCCGCGTGTGCTCATATGTGGCGGTGGCATGATGGGTTCAAGCCTTTATATAAGAATGCACCGACTTAGAGCTTCCTGTAAGAGTATAATAGCTTTTGCCTAAGGGAAGAGAGTGTTCGACTTATGTAGGAGATAAAACCACAGATGGAAATTACCTTAGGTTATATCACTTAGCGTTTCTTTGCCAAAGACACAGCCTCGACTTCCAGGGAGCTTCTGGTCTTGATCTCATACTCCTCAACACCAACTAGAGCATTTCCAACTAAGAGGCTTGCTAGCCTAGTATTTGCGTATACAGTGGCGGTTCTCTGAAAACAACTATTCCAATGCCCGAACAAAATCTAATTGGTCGTTTTACAGGCATTTCTATGTACTGCTATGACTGCCAACATTTAGCTGCGGCTCGAGTATGAGAGTGGTGGTCGGAATGAGGGAATTCTCGACCTGCTGATCATAGGAACATGGCGGTGGAGAACCTGGCGAAACACAGGCGCCGCCAATAGCAACAGCATGTTGAGCCATTCGGATCTCTTCTCTTTCTACACTTGCAAACTCACGTGCTTCCGTTCAACAAGGGAATTGTTTTCGACACCATTCCGAGTACCTGATCACGTATTACCACAGGCATAGTCCGCCACACAGGTACCATTCATGTAAACGTTTGAGAACATGCTCAGAAAGAGCAGCTCATGATCCCTGTGATTCATTCCCGCAATTAACGTGCGTTATTTGTGGTTTTTCGGTAGGATTTGTGCTTCGGGATCATCTCGGTGGCCAGGGTCCACTAGTAAGGTAAGAATTAAACACAACTGGCAGTTATATCCTTGTGTGAACTTCGGCGCCATTTTCAAATGATGTATGGCGAAAACGAGGTGGCTGTCAGCTCTGACGGTGCCTCGGCAATGCATGAGGCTTCGTAGCAACTGCGCATCGACCTGGTGTAACCGACTTTGTGGAAAAGTTTGGCACCAGCCAGAGCGTTCTGCTTGACTAGATTTGGTGGCCGCGAATCATACTCGGCGTTACTCGTGTCCAAGCACCAACCGAATGGCTTCGCGATGCTTATTAGTCTTGCGCTAAACTTGTTCAGCCTTGTTCCCGCCACTAGAGTGGGCTCTGCTTGCGATATCCTGCGGGCTAAAGAAGAGCACGCAATTTTTCTGGCTATCTTGCAATTCACAAAGCCATTTAGTAACACCAGTGCGATATAACGTCAACAACAACAACAACAACAACAACAACAGCGGATTCCCTCTCCGCAGTCATGAACATGATGATGCATTCGTCCTGACTTGTATGATCAGTACGACCCTCCCGCCCAGTACTCAGAACACCCACGAGGGGCCGAGCTCACGACCCGTAACCAAATATCCGCAATCACGACTCGCAGGACGGATTCAGCGCTTCATCGGAAACCAAAAGTTCCCATCTCGGCAACATGGCCAACAAAATTTCGGAAGTTGGGGTTGCTGCCTTTGACGGGCAGTCCAAGGACATCGAGGCGTCCGTGGATCAGCACCACAGCCATGACGGCGATTTCGTCACGCAGCTCGAGAACAAGAGCCTAGCCAGAGGTCTCCGTCAGCGTCACATCCAGATGATTGCGCTGGCCGGTGCTATAGGAACGGGCTTATTTTTAGGACTTGGTGGCTCGATTCAGACTGGCGGACCTCTTGGAGCACTTCTAGGGTATGCAACGGTCGGTCTCATTGTTTGCTCAGTCCAATTTGCCCTGGGAGAAGTCGCAGCCCTTTTACCAGTCACCGGATCGTTCGTGAGGCATGCCGAGTTTCTTGTTGATCCAGCTTTCGGATTCGCAATCGGGCTCAACATTGTCTATGGAAACCTGCTTTCTGTCCCAGCCGAGATATCAGCGATCTGCGTGCTGTTCCAATTCTGGACCGATATAAACTCGGCTGTCTTCATATGCATATTCATCGCCATCACGTTTGCGATTGGTATCGCGTTCGTAGGCATATATGGCGAAGTAGAATTCTTCTTTGCCTGCCTGAAGATACTCCTGGTCATTTTCCTCATCATTCTTGGTCTCATCATTGATCTTGGAGGCATTCCTGGACAAGAGCGCATCGGTTTCAGGTATTGGAAGACTCCGGGTCCATTCGTCGAGCACATCGCCTCCGGCTCATGGGGCAAGTTCCTTGGCTACTGGGCAGTCATGAACAATGCAGTATTCAGCTTTGCTGGCGTGGAGAGTCTGGCCATGGCTGCTGCCGAGACTCAAAATCCGCGTCGCAACATTCCCAAAGCCTGCAAGAAGGTCTTCGCACGTGTTCTGATCTTTTATATCCTCGCAGGTAGGTTTTCCATCATATCTCATCTACATTGCTAACATTGATGTTCAGTCCTCATTGTGGGTATGATCGTTGCAAGCGATGACCCTAGGCTCAACGACTATACCGGCGACGCAACGACAAGTCCTTTCGTTATTGTTGCTTCTGCAGCTGGTATCAAAGCCATCCCATCTGTGGTCAATGCGGTTGTCATCACGTCGGCCTGGTCGTCTTCTAATCAAGCACTTCTCTCCGGAACCCGTGTGCTCTTCGGTCTCGCCATTAAAGGTCAAGCACCAAAGATATTCTTGCGGACGACTTCATGGGGCGTGCCATACGTTTGCGTGCTATTTAACACTGCTTTCATGTTTCTCGCCTTCATGGCGCTATCCAGTAATGCCATGACTGTCTTTTGGTGGCTAGTCGATCTCACCGCTGCTGGAGTACTCGTGTCCTGGTCCTCTATCCTCACCAATCACATCCGCTTGAATTTGGCCATGAAAAAGCAGGGCATCCCACGAAGCGAGCTTCCTTTCCACAACCGCTGGACACCATATACCTCGCCAATTGCTCTGTTCATGTGCCTTACCATTCTCTTTACCTCGGGCTTTTCGACGTTTACAAAGGGCAACTGGTCCACCAGTACATTCATCTCTGCCTATTTGTGAGTGCTCTCTTTTCTCACAAAGCATTAATTTCTGCAGATAACTAACGCATTATACAGAGACATTCCGCTTGTTATTGCTGCTTTCTTACTTTGGAAGTTCATCAAGGGAACCAAGTTCGTGTCGCTAGCAGATGTACCTATTCGCGCAGCACTAGACGAAGTTTCGAGAAATCCCGAGCCCGTAGAGCCGAAGGCAACCGGTTGGAAACGTATTCCAGCTTTCTTATTCGACTAGAAGGTTCGAACTCTCTTTTAGACCATAGGTCCTAGAAGCAGTTTCGTTTTAACAAGAGGATAAAAATTCTGTGGATCATTAGACTTGGAGGAGCTCGATTCTTAATCTGATCAATTCTCCCAGCTAAATATAGTTGAGTGCTACAATAACAGTGCATGGATATAAAAGACAGGATACGCGCACTTTTTTAACTGAGCCACAAAAACCATGTACAATAGCCCCAGCGACAACCATAGGCAGACCATTTCATACCGCCACGACCCTACCCTTTCAGGTATCTTTTCACAGGGATATTCAAACCTGCAATTAGCCACCAAGGACGTGCACTTCGGTGCTACTAGTTCCCGTGTTGCTTTTCTTGAACGCAAACAAATCAAGCTTTCCATCGCGATTATAATCCCCAACACCAAACTCGAACGTACCATCAGTCGGACCCAGTGCCGTCCCCGACTGCAAGATAAAGTTTTGGAAGCTACTCGCACCAGACAATACATGGATCTCTGTGCTTCCTGTGCCAGTGTTACTCTTCTTCACCGCGACGACGTCGGGACGCCCATCTGCGTTCCAATCTCCGACGGTAAAGTCAAACGTGGCATCCGTTTCGCCCAGTGCCGTGCCAGTCTGGAGCGCAAAACTCTGGTAGTTGGCGCTACCTCGCAAAACATGGATTTCCGTGCTCCTGGTTCCGGTCGCAGATTTCTTGATGGCAAAGATATCGGGCTTGCCGTCGCCGTCCCAGTTCCCGACGCCAAAAGCAAATGTATCGTCTGTTTCATGTAGTGCGGTGCCCGTTTGCAGGATAAAGCTTCGGAAGTTGGAGGCGCCGGAGAGGATATGAACTTCAGTGGATCTGGTGCCGGTGCCGTATTTCTTGATGGCAACAAGGTCGAGTTTGCCGTCGCCATCCCAGTCCGCGAGTAGAAAGTCGAACTGCGATGTGGATGTCTCTTGGAGGCCAGTTCCAGTTTGTAGAATGAAATTCTGGTAGTTGGATGACCCGGATAGGACGTGGATCTCGGTGCTCCTGGTGCCGGTATTGCTGGTTTTGATTGCAACAAGATCCGGTCTGCCATCGTTATTAATATCACCGAGGAGAATCTGGAAGGTACCATCGGTTTGGTGCAAGGCGGTGCCGGTTTGCAGAATGAAGCCGAGTGACGCCGCTCGAGCATCTTTGGAAAGATGTTGCTTCAGATCGCGCACGCCATTGTACGGTGCTCTCTGCAAGACAGCGCCTGATACATGGCCAACCCAAGTTGCAGGGATGAAAACGAAAAGATTCAAGTAGCTCGTGAACAACATGATGATTCAATGAGTTTAAAGACTCAAACTATGGAATTGTTGAAGAAAGTAGAAACTGACTGAGAGACAAATGTCTAGAGGCGCGCCAATTTATACACAATACCTGGGATTTCGTACCTACTCTGCCAGGAAATCACATCATAACGTGCATCTTGGAACCTGACCATTTGAGTATGAGACCATTGTAACGTGGGACAATTTTTCAGCTTACCCCGCTGTCGGTCTAAAGTCAACAATTAGCTTTATCCAAATTGCGGTACCATTAATGCGAGCTTATTCTCTACTCACAAGCTTACGTATAAGAGGGGTGCCATACTCAATCGAGGAGAAGTTAAGTAAAATCTGTTTATCGTTAAGAGCATCATGCATACAACACGAGCCCGGCGCCGAGAGAGTGGTTGAGATCACGCCTTTCCCAGGCTTAGCGTCCAATAGAAGCCAAATAGAGTTTGTGAAACCCGACGCACGCTCAAAAGGGTCAATACAAGGCGAGGAATGCTTTTGGAAGGTGGATGCTAACGTATTCAGGACTGATAGTACGACAAGACAGAACGGCCAGAAATAAGGGTAGCACAAAGTAATGAGACTACGCTTGGAATCAAGGCAGGAGATCAAGCAGATGGTACGAATCAATAGCGCTATAAAAAGAATTCGAAGGTCAGGTTCATCACGAACGCTTACTACTAAAGTTGTCGTCAATACACAACGTTTAGCCGACTTCCGAATCCTAACGGAACGGCAAGCCCGATCCAATCGAGGGGTCGACTTGGCGTTGGGAAGATATCAATAAAAACCGCACTATGGTGCGCAATGCTTGCATGCTTCAACCATGCTCTCGGGATATTGGCGCTTAGCTAAACATCGTTGCATTCATCGATGGTGCTCTAAAGAAACAATGAGAAGCACGATTTCCTATTTACTCCATGGTTGAAGCTACAACAGCTCTTTCTGTCGACTCGATTGGTATCGTCCCTCTGGCTTATCAAGGTGATCATACCTTTTGTTCGAAGGATCGAGAGTCCTGAGCTTGGATGTCGGTGGACCGCGGTACGCTTGCGTGACATTGCGCCATCATATTGCAGGCGTTTAGATTGCACCAAGGATTAGTTATTGTGGTAGAGCATCTTAGCTACGTACGCGTATATGGTTCACTACGGTCCGCTATGCCTCTTACTATTTCCAAGGACAGAGGGCTATACTATAAAAGCCTATATAAGCTACTCTTAGAGCTTGGCCTACTTCTCTTACATGTTCTCTTAGGTATTTAGATAATTTTTCAGACTACCATCTATTACCTAGCCCTCTAAAATCTTCTATACTACATATGCTAAGTTGGAGTAGGAAAGGATATTATAGATATTGACTTCTAAGTAATACGCTACAACGCTATATTCATAGTTACATTAGCTATCTTACAAAGAGGTCCTCCTTAGTAAAAGATATTATGAAGTGTATAATTATATAGAATAGAACCCAGCAACGCGACTAGATAGGCACTCTACTTTCTCTCTGAATATAGGTATGTATCTAGGGGAACTCGTAGCTATCCTAGCTGCAGCGCTTTACCGTAACTAACACTGAGACGGAGGTTCAAATCGGAGTAACCGAATAGGCTCTTAGTCCTTGATATGTCGACGGTGAAGGCACATATCACGCTTTTGTCTCCCCTTGCCTCGGAAACCCAACCATATGATCCGCGTGGTTCCATAGAGACCCCGAAACATGATTGTCGCAGCGTTTCGTTTCTTCTCCATGCTCCTGATTCATCCAGTCACACTACGAGTCGTCGTGGGCGCCGAATATGACGCACACTTTGCGCCTCGTGAGCAGCATTGTTTTTTCGAGCCTCACTGCCTGTGCTGAGAACAAGCCACGGACACGCTCTTGTGTTTTCGTATCACTGTGTTCGTCTCATCGCTCATACATCTGCTTTGGCAGCCATTCTTCGCTCGTGTTCCCGGCGTAACTGAGGCGTAATCCGAATACCGGTCCCACCAGTCCGGCTTTTCGCAAGCTCCTCTTGGCTGGCGTTATCGTCTTCGAATAGGCTACGATTTCTTGTACCCGTCTTGCGGCTCTTTGAGCTGATCAAGCTCTTCAATTTGATACCCTTGGACTTGGGCGCTTTTGCGGGTGTAGAACCAGGCGGGGCAGATCCATCCGAACGATTTGCGGATTGGCGAACGTAACCCTGTCCATCTTCCGATTCTCTGCTCGATGTGCTGAACTTGGGGATGAGCGAGGCGAGTACAGGACAACATCCAATTATGATAGCTGCAACCGTGTTAGCGACCGTCTCAGGATGAAGCTAACTCTGTAGCGACTTTACCTGTCGAGCACTCGATGATGGTCCACATTGTGAGCCACTTTGGGTCTGGAGACTGCGGCTTTCCATCACCACCGACCTGGACGATACGAATCGTGGAGAAAAGGATGCAGACAAAACCGGAGGCAAACAACAAACCACAGCCAATTTTCCGAGACCGTGCCATTTGCAGATTCCAGATGAGTCTGATTGGAAGGAACATTACTGTCATCAAATTAGCATGTCATTCGTATGTGGAATCCAGGGACGCCAACCCACCCATCAGGTTTGTCAGAGTATCGACGGCATATGCGTAGTATAGATTAGCGGTCTGGCGTCGAACTTCCTTTGGTGAAGAGCACATGACGCCCTCGTCGAAGAATTTCCTTGTGTCGTCGCATGCCAGACCAGGCCCTGTAATGAAGCAGGTGATATATGTCTATAACGATTAGCCACCTGCACAAACTTATACAGCATAGTAGAACGTTGCTTACAATGATGCAGAATACGATCGTACCCCACCACGTCCACAAATACACCCTCGGCATCCCCACAAGCAGTTTCTTGTAGAATGCAAGCAGCGAGAACTTGACGAACCAGAGACAGGTCCAGAACTCCATGCCGCTGGACCACATGACCTTGGACGTAAACTGGATGTCCTTCTGCATCCCAACCCATCCAGTAATCTCGCCTTTCTGGAGCTGCTCTAATTTGAAGAAGAGGGGCGTGATGATGACATAGAGGATCGAGAAGGTGAGGTATGCAGCGAACGCAACATAGAGCCAGATATCCTGCATTTCCACAGTCCTACGGCGCCATCCTTGGACGATAACTCGAACGATGAAGATTGCCGACGTCAATGCGATCATGGCGTAATCCGTCCGGAGCAGTTCATTCTGCGAGATCCAATTGTTGGTCGAAGCCATGGTGCTCGAATAGCGGTGTCTAACAGCTCAAGTGCGGTGGGTTGGCATTCGGACGCGATACGCAGCACGCCGTAGTTATTCCATATCGAAGTGTGGGCGGCTCCGTGCCTGGAGGAGAATCGGGCGCCAGATAAGTCGACTGTGCAACACGCAGCTCGAGAGTCGGGAATGAAGCAGTAAGCATGGCAACGAGGATGGGATCCCAATATCGCTCCGGACCTAACAGGGCCTCAGGATTTGGAGCCTGTCAGACGCATAAGACCAAGGCGCATGGGTGTACCCCACGTGGCAATCCTAAATACAGATGGAGCATTTGGTTGTACTACCGGTGCTGTGGTAACCGCTTGGTGACGATGGGGGTCAAGAATCACCCAGGACGCGAACAAAGCGAACAGACGAGTACCCCGCATGTCGATTCTTTCCTCCACTGCACGAGGCATCTCTTCTGTTCTCAGACTCCCTGCCTGTGGAGGCCCGCGGAGCCCGGTGTGCCGCCGGGCAAACGCCTGGCCTCAAGCGATGTTTTGGGGCATCGGGTATGTCCGCGCAATCTCCTGGCAGGCCCATCCGTGTTTCTACGCGGACCGAGCCATATTGGTGCGGCAGCGCTGCGGACGCAGCCTACTTCAAGTGTTGGCACTGATCACTTTGAGCTCAACGATGGCCCTGCAGACAATGGCATGCTCAATTGATTCGAAACACGCTGCTTGCGTGCTCTCGCGTGGAAATGGAAGAGCGGGTTTGCATGCGCCACCGAATCCTTCGACGCTGTTTCTGGCAAAGACCGCAGGCTTTTACGAGGGGGATATGTAGCCAAGTCACATCGGACCGCGGTAAATGGGCCTGTCCCCTCCAGATGCACTGAGAGCTGCTGTGATTCGTACGCAGGTATATAGCTCTGCATGTATAGGTGCTTAACTTTTTTTTCAGCCTGTTTGGCCATGATTTTTCCAGATCGTGGGCAAACAATGCAGCAGATTGTCCACACGAACACGGGTTTGTCGTGGGCTCTGTGTATCTAGTATCCACATATTCATCATCCTGTGTAGATGTGTGATTAGGCTCAGGCGGCTGGCGGAGAGGCCGCCGTCTCCCGCAAACGAGATTAGCCGCTTATGCAGTCCTCGGACTGTCTTGCATGCAGGCCACCCTTCCTTTCTAGTCTCAACGCCACCAACGGAGCTCGACATTCCTAGACATGCTGCCACCGCAATACAAGTCCTTCAGAGGCCTTTCACACCACGTTGAGGCACAGTGACCCGAGCGATCGGCACAGTCCATCTGACAGAGCCGCCTCGCTTGCTCGACACGCGTATATAAGCGATATCCACGCAGCAAATGTCCAGCATGGTACGGCATGCTAGTCCTCAACGGCTCCGTATGGCACGACTCATGGGCCGATCTAGCCTCTTCCCCACGAACTATGATCAGTGCTTTGGACGCGAGAACGAGGCCTCGCTTGCCATGCTGCTCGGCGACAAGTAATTTCAAACCCAACCATGTAAAAGGATCGTGTGTACCTTATATGCAATGGCCTCCTGCATCTCCATCACCGTCCCAGACTCCCGGTACCCAGGATTCTCGTGTCGCGCGGAATTCTCCGCCATACATTGACAATGCGGATCCCATCTGTTGTCTCCCTGGGCGCCCTCACGGCAGCCGCGTCAGCAAGTACGTTTGAGCCTGCCGACTTCAATGTGACGGAGGCTCTTCTCGACAACGGCGTCAATGTCTCGGCTATCCCAGAACTGGCGGGACTGGTGGAGCGCTCTTCTCTCGGTGCCTGCTCAATAGCTGTGTGTATCCCTTGGCTTCGTGTGCAAGATTCGGCCCGATAGCTGACCATTGTCACAGTGCAGCGCTCTCAAGATCACGTTTGGAAGTGGCAGCGTGCTGTCTGAAGGAAGCGCGGCATACCAAGACTTCACCAACAATTACTGGGCGGGGCAGCAGAACAGCGTCAACCCATACTGTGTGTTCAAACCCACCAATGCAGTTCAAGTTTCGACGCTTGTCCTTTTGTCTCGCCTCACGCAGTGCCCGTTTGCCGTGAAAGGAGGGGGTCATGCGGCTTTTGCGGGAGGCTCGAGCATAGAGGGGGGCATTACCGTGGCCCTGGAAAGACTCGATGCGATTACGCTGTCAGCGAACAAGAAGATTGCCTCTATTGGGCCAGGCAATCGCTGGGGCAATGTCTACAAGACGCTGGAACCGCATGGTGTTGCAGTGATTGGTGGTCGTGTAAGTTGATTTTGTTGCGCTCTGGGTCAGACAACATATCCTTTCACTGTCAATGAGAAATTTATGGGGTATCTAAGACATCACGTCTGAATCTTCTACTTACAGTGGCATTATTCATTGTACGCATCCTGACAGCTCCATAGGTAGCCTCGGTCGGTGTGTCTGGACTGACACTTGGAGGGGGCATCTCCCACTTTGCCAATGCCTACGGATGGGCCTGCGACAATGTCGAGTCGTTTGAGGTTGTGACAGCATCGGGCATCATTGTCACAGCCAGTGCGGCTCTCTTCCCCGATCTCTACTGGGCTCTGCGTGGAGGCGGCAACAACTTCGGCATCGTCACAAAGTTCAACCTGAGGACATTTGTCCAGGGCCCAATGTGGGGTGGTCAGCGCGCTCACCTCGAATCTGAATGGGACGCCATTTACAAAGCCTACTACAACTTTGCGGTCAATGCTGCCAAAGACACCAAGCAGGCTCAGATTGTCTCGTTTGCTCTGCAGGGCGGAATGAAGATTGCAGCAGAGGATCTGGAGTATCATGAGCCTACGCCGTGGCCTGCAGTGTTTGACGAGTGGAAAGCCATTCCAGCAATCATTGACGGAACTGCCGTCAACAATCTCTCCACACTGGCGCAAAATCTCGGCGCAGGAACTCCAGAGGGCATTCAGGAGACGTACTGGGACCGTACATTCAAGGTGGACAGGGATATCTTCAAAATCTTCATTGACACGTTCTTTGAAATGCTTCCTGCGATTGAAGATGCTGCCGACATCCTCCCCGTCCTCTCATTCCAGGCCATTACCGTGCCAGCAATGGAGAGCATGCAGCAGAATGGAGGTAATGCGCTGGGTCTCGATCCCAAAGAAGGACCCGTCTTCATCTGTAATCTTGCCATTATGTGGAGCAACACTGCTGACAACACTCGCATCATGGCGTTCAGCGACAGCCTGTACAAGCGGCTGGTGGAGATAGCTGGGGCTCGGGGACTGAACAACGACTACATCTACATGAACTACGCCTCGCCGTACCAGGACGTCATTTCGAGCTACGGAGCGGCGAACAAGCAGAGGCTGAAGAAGATTGCCGCAGTCTATGACCCTACTGCAGTCTTCCAGAAGCTCCAGCCTGGATACTTCAAGCTCGAAGGCGCGCCATATGGGCCGTTCCCAGCGTAGATTACCGCCAGGCACAAGACACGTACAGTACACGATATAGATGCCCACTATAGTATAATATATAATGCTTCTGCCCTTGATGACATCGTGAGCTGGCTGGTCCTTCCTGATGTGGTGCCGTCGTGCGCTCTTTCCTCATCCGGCAGCAGCCGCGAAGAGTCTACAATATCCTCCAGCATGCACTCTGCAGCTACTCCCGCTCATTGGATACTGCAAAACATTTAGTGCATCTACCGGACAACGTCACACACATCTGCGCAGGCTAACTTGCGGATGCTCGGCCGTCTGCGGTGAGGCTGCAGGCGCCAAGCAAGGGTGGCCAGTGCGCCAAGCGTTTCTGCAGGTCGCCTCTTTCGCATTCTTTACGTTTGCGACCTTCTCCTCCATCACCAGCACCCATCGAGCGTCTTGATTGACTTGCCCTCAATTCCCAAGACTCACCCCGCCCTTCGAACACGCTCCTCGCATCATATCTCTCCCTGCACCATGTCTCGCGGCGGCGGCACTACGCTTTACGTCACCGGCTTCGGCCACGGCACCCGCGCTCGCGACCTTGCCTACGAATTCGAACGGTATGTCCTTTAACGCCTCGTTTGCCAGCTCCATCGCCCTCGTCTCTGGGCCGTCCCAGCACCGCCTGTCTGCCCTGATCTTGCCCGCCGTCTGCATCACGATGCCCTGCTCGCGATGCTGCTTCCTCCCTTCCGCACTTGCTGCTGCCTTGACGCGACCGCCTTGCTCCCCCGCTCGCCCTTTGCACCCGAGCTCCTCCAGCCCTCATCTCTAACATCTCAAAGCTATGGTCGCCTTGTCCGCTGCGACATCCCAGCTCCCCGCTCGGCGTCGAGTAGACTGTGAGTTTGACTTGCCCAACTTTGGCCCCCAGGGTCTAATAAGCCAGCAGCTTCGCCTTCGTGGAATACGAGAGTCGCCGCGATGCCGACGATGCATACCACGAGATGCATAATAAGCGGATCGGCAGAGACGACTTGCTGAAGATTGAGGTATGTTTTGTTCTTTCCAGCCATGGACCCTTTTCAGAGTGTGCTAACCATCGCCAGTGGGCTCGCACTCCTCCCTCGGCATCGTGGCGCTTTGACTCTGGCCGTGACCGTCCTCGTGGCGAGCGTTCCGAGCGCGGCGGTGACCGAGGCGACCGTAGTGACCGTGGCGACCGCGGCGTCCGTTCCCCTCGACGCCGAAGCACTTCACCTCGGCGCGAGCGTGGCGGCTCTCCTCGCAAGGACGATCGTCGCGAGCGCGATTACGACCGCCGTGATCGCGACAGGTCTAGGAGCCCAGACGGTGACCGCGAAATGAAGGATGTTCGTGATCGCGAGGACGACCGTGGCGACCGTGAGCGTGGTGATCGCGAGCGCGATGAAAGACGTGAGCGTGACCGCGAGCCTGAGGCGAATGGCGAGGTCCGCAAGAGTAAGACATTGATCCTGACATGTCGGCGTTTGCTAATCAACGACTAGACGATTCCCCTCCCCCTCCAGCAGTCCACGAAGACTTGGATGTGGCCGAGTAGACTGAGGCGCTGTTGTGCGTATACTTGCAGCACCTGGCTACCGTTACTGTCTGATTATGGTAGGATGGGCGCAAACTTCTAGATTGGTACCTGCCGTGGGTGTTTCGATAGCAGACAAAAGGGTTCACGGTTTTCTTCTTTGGTCTAGTGGAGGCTAGAGTTACGGCTCAGCCGGGCCACGACATTAATCAATTCAGCAGTCGCAAAGCTCGGTTCGGCTCTTTCTTTGGCGATCGGTAACGGCGAAATCCAATTCGGTTCGATTTTGTCCCCCGAGCGGTCGGTCGGATTCGATACGGTCTTATTCTGTACACTACTCGGTCGATTTGTAGCTCGTCGAAGTCATCCATACCCACCACGTCGATGTTCGCTTCGATCTCACTTTCCCCCCGATACCCCGTCGTTTACCACTCCCGATGCGATACCGTCATGTCCAAGGTTTGTATATTTTGTGTCTTGTTGTCCATGTATCCACCCTGCCCTAGTGACCGTGACGCCACGCCATTGCACAAGCTGTTCATGTATACAGCACTTTGCATGTTGCCAGATATTGAATCAATGCACTGTTTGATTTTTGTTTCCACTATGTATTTCTGTCCAATTTGTGAAGGTCTAATCACCCACCCACATGCACACGCCATATCGAAACAACATCTGCCCTACAACAATATACCCGCCTACAGCCGGACTCGCCGTGACAACATACGTCACAGCCCGAACCAACGGCCCAACCTGCATACTCCCATTCGCCATGGCATCCTTCCCCTCCTGATCCAGCACCCACCACAGGCCAGTAAACACGCCAAAGCTCAGCCACTGCGCCGTAAACGTTCGCCACGTCGAGCTCTCCTGGCTCGGGATCGCGCCCTCGCGGAACCCAGACAAGACGCCTGTAATCAGCACGGGCAGAAGCGCAATCAGCGTCGTCAGCGTGTACTTTGACCAGCGCCAGCGTTGTGCTGTTCGGCTTGGAAGCGATGGGGTGAAGGCTGGTGTCCAGGTGTAGTGCTTCCCGAAAGGGTAGGTGCGGCAGAGTGTTAGGGACGACATGCTGTGTTGGGCGGGTGTTTCGATGATGGACGGGCTTAGGGGTGGAGTGCGGCGGCGGAGGAGAGGTGGATGTGATGGGATGAGGAGTAAGGGAGATGTGGTTGTGCCGATGTAGTTTAATTTCTGCGGTATGGGGGATATAGTAGTAGAGTGTGACTGGTAGATGGAGGATGTTGTTGAAGCTGGGGAGATTAGCTTTATTTCCTTGGTGGATATTGTTGGTTCTGCGTCCCCCTTGTTAACGTCCTGCTGCCCTTCTACGGTGAGAGTGCGGTGTGACGGGGTAAACGTGGTGCGGAAATTTGCGTCTAGAGTCCCAGCGTCGTCGGCGTGGAAGTGCACAGTGTCTAGATCCTCGCCGTCTGCAAAGGCACTAGTACACGCACTTGTTGCGTCGTCTTCTCTGGCGCGTGCCACGGCGCCTTCGAAGACGCCACCCTGTTGCCGCGCTTCGTCCATGATGCTGCTTTCGACCATGTACAGACTGGGATACTCTGGCCGGCACAAGTTGCCGATGAGGTTCATGATGGACATGACGGCGTAAGGAGCGACGGTCAGCCCAAAAGCAGCGTATCCGAACTGCTTGATCTGGTCACCGCGGGAACGGTAGAGTGTCGATAATGCATAGGCGGATTGGGCGAGCGCGATGAGTGCTTTGACAATGTTGTATGTTGCTGAGACTTCGATTGTGGGCTGCTTGCTGGGCTCGGGGGGAGAGGAATAGGGAGATACTGCAGAAGAAGTGAACTGGACATCGCGAGGGAGGATGGCGAATCGGTACCCAGCCGGGAGGATGTAGGTGCCGTGGATGATGCGGCGGTGGACGAAGACTGGGCGACCGAAGCGGGTGAACATGTAGGGTGGGGAGAAGGGTATTATGTGCATCATGCTTGCCTTCTCTTGATCCTTGTCGATCGAGGTCATTTCCATATCGTGTGCATTGTCGACCTCATTTGATCCAGCTCTTGCGCCCCTCTTGAAGATGACATTGCTGATGCCATCTCCATCTCTGGGTCTCCAGTCTAAGCCCCTCACGACGACACACAGCGCTCCACTGCAAGCTGCTTTTCGAAGATCGTCGTTTCGAACCCATACCGCTCCCGACAGAATCGCATCGATGCCTCTGTACACTCCAAGAGTTGGGAAGAGCAGCGATCCAAGCACGCTTACAAAGTAGTCATCCGCACGCTCGCCAGGCCGCGTCAGGACAGTCGCGGCGTGCGCGACATAGTTTAGCAGATAGAAGACCAAGAGGTCAATCGCCTTGGTTGGTGTGCAGAGCAGGCCAGGGGTCCCGTGATCAGATGATCCAGATGGCAGGGCGATGGTGATGTTCTGGAGGACCAGGGCGGTCACGGGAGATGTGAGGGCAAGGAGCAAGGCGTAGAGGACCTGAGAACGCGTGGTGCCCATGCTGAAGTCCGTTCTAGCGCCCAGCATTTCATAGTAAGCCCCGATGCAGCATCAACCAGCCTTGCGTGTCATTATCCGGATCCGAGGCTGTGAAGCGCTTGGTGAAGCAGAAACACAGCGGCAACGCGAGAGATGGGAGAATGAAGACAGGAAAAGGAGCGAGCAAGAGTGCATGAAGATGTTCAAAATCTCCGCATCTGAGGTTGATTCAGCCTTGAGCTGGGCTCCCGCTCGTCGTGCATGCCATTCGCTGCCCAGCGCCACATGCTCGCTCTGCTCGTATCGCGGTGCAGCGTCACACCCCCCACCCGCCGCGCAGCAGCCACAACGGGGAACGAGGAATGCCATGGCCGGGAACTGCGAGGCTTGGGGAACGCACAAAGAAACAATCTAGACGATTTGCGCATGGGGGAGGTTGTTGCGACAGCCCTTTGCACTATGATGAAGGAGGCTTAGGGGCTGCTTACGACGTCTAAGCCACGCCGCCACTGCGCCATGGGCACCGTGACATGTGGTGTTAGAGAAGAGCATTCTTCCCGGGCATTTACCAGCGGGCGCTTTTCATTTTCTCTTTCTCTTCCTCTTTCACATCCACTCTCAATCCCAATTCCAGTCGCTGGTCTTTCTCTCTGCGCCGCTTGCATTTGCTCGCCGCCCTCGCCATCTACCCGGCACCCGATTGCCGAACAAAGCGAGCTGATCGACTAGGACGAGCATTGCCCAGCTGCGCCGCCCAACGCCTTGCAGCAGAGACTACCAAGAAAGCGTCTCTCTTGCGACTGACAAGTCCATCGCTCCTCCACCACACTCGCCAGATTCCACTCTCCAGCCATGTCTCAGAAATACGTACGTTTTTTGTCTTGCAACGGCCAGCGCGACAGCAGCAATCACATGGCATTGCATCGCGTTGCGCCACATGTCGCCACATCCGCCATCGCAGCGCATCCGAGTCTGTTACTGACAATCTCTAGGACACGCAAGGCGCGCCGCCGCAATATCCCCAGTCTCCTCCGCCTGCGCACCACGACGCGGGTGGTGTGCAGCCCTACTACAACCAAGCGCCCCAGGGCGGCAACGCAGACTACTACGGCAATTCCCCAAACCCGTACCAGCAGCAGGGCGGCTATGGACCACCACAAGGGCAATATGGCCCACCTGGGGGCGGATACGGCCAGCCTCAACAAAACATGCAGTACCAGCAGGGACCACCGCCGCAGGGAGGTTACTATCAGGATGACCGGAGACAACAGGGTGGTGCGGGAGGCGGCATTCTAGCTGGTCTCTGCGCAGGTCTGGCGTGTTGTTGCTGCTTGGACTGCTTGTTCTAAGCAGCTGGGAGACGGCACGAAAGGCGACGAGAAGCATTGAGGTGCACTCACTTCCCACGGGCGTTCTCGGTCGTTTGCCAAATGCGGCGGGCGTTGAGAGAGCAGCACGACGGCTTCACGGTAGCGTTCAAACTAGTTTGTTTCTTTCGTCATCTGGAGTTCATTCAACAGCCATTATGGGCCTATTTTAAGCTTTCAGTTGCATCTCATGGTTCACTCACAATTGCACCGTGCTCACCGCTATCGAACTAGTTTAATCATATCTTAATCCGGCAACAAGAAACATACAGTGGTTTCTTTATCATGAAATGGTTTACTGATGTCTTTTCACGTGACGTCCACGGCAACCAACTTCCTCATCCGTTCAATCGAGATGCCATGTATGCAGTTCCACGGAACCATTTCAGCCCCAACGCCAAAACCGCCGCTCATGCAATGACAGCATCCCCCCAGCCCAACAGACCTCGCCAACCTCGCTGTTCCTGGGGTCTCGGCCCATCTTTGCCTCTTTCATCCTGGTTACCCCACAATCCCAGCCGTCCTTCAGCCGCGCTGCCTGCCTCTCAACCTCGATTCCCCGCTTGATATCTTTCTTCAACACCATCTTTCCGAAGAAATATTGACGATTTGAACTCAGTAGAGTCCAACTGACTGTGTTTCTATTCTTGTACGTCTGTGCGGCTAGTCAGTCACTTGGAAGCTCACGCATATCCAGGCCCTAGGGTAACGCCACCTTTGCACCACATCGTAGAAGCTACCCAACTTCCACGAACCAAGAGCAACAGCGAACCCAGTCCGTTTGTTCGTTTGCTACATTAATATACCGAGTCGCAGGTAAATCACCCGACTAGCGGTCCTGGGCTTTTCTGGAAATCAAAATTTTTTCAGGAACAAGGTCCATTTTCTTTGTCCTACGCTTCACGACGTCTTGTCTGCATTCGGAGCACCCGGTTCGGATAACGCCGCGTTTGCAAACGTACTGGCTGCGCTGCAAGGCGGTGGAGCAAATATATCGATTGTTCGGGCAACCCTGGGGACAAGCTATAAGCCACGAGTGTCTCCGAAAAGAAGGACCGATATTTGTTTACCAACGTCACCTTTTGCAAGAATTCTCAGTCTTCACATTACATCGCAATACCTTCCTAGGACGATTCTTTCGACAGTATGAAATTCAGCAACGCATACCTCGCTGTCATTGCTGCTATTCTGCCCGCTGTCTGGTCTTTACCTGCAGAACTTGCCGTCAGGCAGTACAAGCTACCCACGTGCGGAGCAGTGAGTCTAATCTATGATAATCCCATGACCAGCTGACTAACAATGTTCGTAGGAGTATTGTCTTGTAGAGACACCAGGCCTCTTCGATGCATGCGCTCCATCAGACCTAGCATGTCTATGTTCACTGGAGCAGAGCGAAGTCACCCGCTATGTCAGCACCGTGCAGCCTTGCCTAGATGGCGTTGCAGGTGAAGCGACATGCACACCCGGAGCCATATATCGTCAGTGCTCATACCCCTCTTCGTACTGATGCGTGTACTGACTCATGCCTCAGAATACAAAGACATCCTAACGCTTGTTTGCTCTGGCGAGCGGTTTGGCGCAAAGGTGGTTGCCTTCCCACCAACTGTGCCAGCAAACGAATAAACGCATTTTTATTACGCATTTACGCAGTTATGATATTAGCATCTACATAAATCATAATATACACTCCTTTTAGCGTTGGATCGCTTATCCACATACCATCGTAGTCTCTTCTTGGCTTTCACTTCGCTGGGTACAGTCATGGCATATACACATGACTTGGCCCTTTCCTGGTGAAGTTCATGCTTTGACGGATTTTCAGCCTTACGCATTACTCGATGTTTATTCATGCAACCTACTGACGTACCTTACACCTTTTTGCACGCTGTAGTTCAACCAGTACTTCGACACGGTCGTGAGGTAACGTAAGTAAGTTTGCGAGTGAGAGAGCTGATAGCAGCCTCCACGAGCAGATACAAGAAGATATGCCTGGATCAACGTTGACCTGCACAGAATTCCTAATGAATGGCTACCGTTTGCTCCCTCACTGTCACACGCCTCACTTGCCCCCAAGTCTATATAACCTGCAACTCTTCTATCAGAAACTTCTATTGACGTATAGATACTCTTTCAGGCAGCTGCTGTGATGGATATCGACGGCCAGCCGGATTCCATATCTAGAGGAGCCGTGGTGAAATCAATAAACCTGGTTGACTATCAAGTCCCGATATGTGGAGTAAGTTCTCTTCTTCTTATATCTGGTACGTCTATCAGACTAACATGAATTAGATTTCCAAGAAGTGCCTAAGGGCGCAATCCAACCATACTCCTTCCTGCGATCCCGACGATTTTCAGTGCGTCTGCAAGGCCAGCAACTCACTCGCCAGAAACACCCAGTTCGACCAACAATGTGCCTTTAACGAGTGCTATGGCGATATCGGGTTGCGAGGTACGTCACATTTTGTAGATCCATATATTTGCGCAACACTGACTCCTCACCGTAAAGAATTTCTACACTATCTAGCCTACAGCTGCGAACAGGTAGATCGCACCCTCACCGACATCCCCGAGCGATGGAAATTCTACCTCCCAGAGTCACCAACGCCTTCGCCTACTACCATCCTCGCCCTCCCGTCAGACACATCTCCATCCTCCCCTCCCCCAACCAACCCCATCCGTCTCTCCCCCGGCGCCATGGCAGGAATCTCCATCGCCGCACTATCCGCCCTCATCCTCGTCCTCGCCCTGGGAACCGTGTACCTGAAGGCGAAAAAGAAAGCACAGGACCTGACGCGCAGAAATGCTATATTGCTAGATCGGACGAGTGCGCATGGCGCGTCGGCGAGGATCGAGCAGGTTATCGGACGCCGGCGCTCGGTGACGAGTTTGACGACGACGGATGGAGGGGCGACGTTGGTGTCGCGGGATAGTGCTGGCGAGGGTTATGGACGGGAGGGTTCTGGGTATGAAGCGTTTGAGCTGGGAGCCTATCGCAAGGAAGGCTAAACGTGATGTGTGGCTATGTGGAGAGTGAAGATGGCGAGTTGTATGTGGTTGCTCGGTATATTTGGTCTGAAGGGCGCTGATCATTTGCAGTGATTAGAACTAGACAATTAGTCATGGAAAGAGATCAGGTTGGGTGGTTCGGCTTGGGGATAACGCTTGCCTAGCATGGTGCATGGTACGAGATAGTCCTACCAGTTCTTAGTTATTTCTTGACATTTATGAATTATGAAGATTATGTTCCCTGAGTAAAAGGTTCCCGTCGTTGTAAACCGTCGCATGTATCAGTCAGACATTACACGCTGAATGGTTGAGAAGGGGCTTTCTTGATTATATGGGGATTTTTATGGCCTATACGTTTGGTATATAGTGCTTTTCATTACTTCGTCTTGCGATCACGCAGAACATCTACCTAGAACATCCTGTACCTGGATTACTTCTATCCCCACACCAGATAATATATCACCTACTCCGCCCACACAACAGCACTAAGCCCATCCTCATTCTCCGGAACACCCACCGTCCCAATCCGCAAATCAGCCACCCGCTTCCCCAACTTCCCCGACGCCACATCCCTCGCAACAATCGCCACGTTCGACGTAGTCTGGTCGCCAATCGCGACAAAGTCGCCAGCCCTGTTGATATCAAAGGTCCGCGGATAGGTGCCGTAGGACGACGTTATGTCCGTCCAGGTCAAGCGTCCATCCGACGCGATGCTGAATTGCGTGAGAGAATCCTCCTTTGCAGAGAATTTCTTGTCGTTACGGTTAGTCGTGTAGACGAAATTGTCTTTTACTTTGATTTCGCCAATCTTGGTGCCGGATGGCGCGGTGCGGTTGCCTTGGTACGGTGTCAGTGTTTGCTGGAGTGTTAGAGCCATACACCCTCCCGCCGCATATGTCGCGCTCCACGCAGACACGGAGTTGGAGAGCTCGTTGGCGACGAAGAGAGTTGTGGCTTGTGCTCTTCGCACGCGCGATGTGCTTGCTGGGCTCCAGAATGCGCCGTGTCGTGGTCCGGTGCCGGGAGCGGGTACGGCAGGTGGGCATTCGGTGAGCTGGCCTGATGTCTTGTCGATCTTGTTGATGCGGATTAGATCGGCCCCGAGGTCGGTCACGATTAGGAAATCCCCAGTAGGATCTACGAATGCGTGGTGCGGGTGTGGCGCTTCTTGGCGGCTGGGGATGGCTCCTTTTCCAGCCATGGTGTACTTTAGTGTCTGCAAGGGGTTCCCGCCATTCAGCGGTAGTTTGAAGGTTGTCACTTGCGAAGATTGGCTGTGTGCTGGTTAGTGGTTTTCCTAACGATGTATGCGTGGGAACCCACTAATGGGCATTTGCTATGAAGCCCCGCCCGTCTGCTCCGCCATAGAGAGTTGTTGCAACTACACCAAGAGGGGTGGTGCCTTTCCCAGTCGCAGTCAGGGTGCCGTTTGTACCAATGGAGAAGGAAACTAGGTTTCCGCTTTGCTGGCCATAGAAAACCTCGTCAGGTATGTATCTGTACGGGAGCCGAAGTCAGGTCAAGTTCAAACACGACTACTACATCGTGTTAACGTACAGCGCTTTTCCAGGTCCATCGTATGTTATCCAACTAGGTAGTTTGTTCCCTGTCCGCGTTGAGCTACTCAGCGTCAGATTGCCTCCGCTGAAGGTCAGGTAGTTGACAGTGCCTGAATAATGCGTCGCCCAAAGGTTTGCAGCCGTTACGGCGCTTCCAAAAAGCGGCAGGGTCAGAGCAAGTGTAGACAGCATGACGGACCTGGGAGGGAGCAACAAGCCATGCTAAGTCGCGGCAGCTGCATAGTAGTTATACACCTGACATGAGTAGCCATGTACACTGAAACCCGATTGTATAGCACCTGCAACTATCCATTCGACCACATCATCCAGTGTGCTCATTTCGAAAAGTGCCTTTTCAGCCTCGGTTCCTATGCTCTAATCCCGAACAGTAAAGCCGGTACATGAAAAACAATCAAATGCAATATGCACGTCCTGTTTCAACCCAGACTAGCATGTTTCAACGTGACCACCAGACTCACTCATCAGCCTTATATGTCGGCAAAAGGCCTCGCTAATGTGCGTGGCGGAGATCTCTTGGGTTGCTTGTCTGGCACTACCGGGATTCAAGCCGCTGCGCCGCAAGCATGCGCCGGCACTCAGACAGGGTATTTTGTATGCAGGGGCGTATCTATATGACTTCACCGTTCATATTCGCGACCTGAAGTCTAGGTGTGCTCTAAAGTCACTGAAAAATTGAAGCGCTTTGTGCTAATCAAGAATTTCAAGTAGACAGATCTTTTCGCATAGCTAGGACTGAGGTTATTTCTATTTCTTCTCCTCGCATGTAGGACTGCATAAGCTTTGTTTCAACGATTTGTTGATATCTTAGTAACTAGAACGAGAGATCCAAGTCCATTGCCAGAGCTGCTTAAAGAGCCTTTGTAGTCTTGGGAGAGCGAGGGGCACTATTGGTTCGTCATGCTCCACAAACAGGGATTAAGTTTGTGGAGAATTAGTGGGAATAATGGTGTATATGTGTGTAGTCGTGTGTAATGCTGGGTTGCATCAGCAGGATAAGAAAGTTGGACCATATTAGTCATTAACGAAGTACTCATATATGCTTGTTTTGGAGCAGGCAGTGATGTTTATAAGAAACATAAGTGCCACTACAGACGTCACTGTATATTGGAGTATTGATCGGACTGAGAACTAAGTGGGTGTCTCCAAGGTGCTCCAGGAGCTCATGATTCAGGAGGTCGGTAGTGCCTATTCCTGAAGGACTATCTCTCATGGTGAACGAAAGCTGACACGTATGAAATGTCTCGAGCTTTGCAAACATAGCATTGGACATTGAAGGAACTGAGTGGCGTGAGTAGCCGCTAGAGCCAGCATAAACGTCTCTCCAGGAGGTCGAGATGAACATGTCACACTTGCACTTGCATCGTTTATCACACAGTTTAGAAAAAGTTGAAATTGAGTGAAGGCATTATATACATTGAGCTCATCTTGGCTTCTCCTTTGGCAAGGATACTAAACCCCAGCACCACGGTAAGGTGTGAGCTCTTCGCTGGGGAGGGCGACCCCGAAGGGCACACCCCCACCACCGAAGGACGTCGGTGGTGTCATCAATCCAATTCATGGAATGGACTGGGAGTTGCCTGTATCCGTTCTCGCGCCAGGACTTTGGCTTGAGCCCTGCCGAAGAAAATCGGAGGGGAGAAAGGCTCGAGCCTTCTCTGGATCTTCAGGTCCCCCTTCGCCAGCCGTCGGAGTTCTGCCAGGATCTCGAGAAGCACAGGTGTTGCTGGCGCCTGTGAGTTTGTCATCAATCCCGAGACGACTTCGTGAGTTTCACGAGTAGCAGTAGCCAGCGCCTGCAATTCGGTCGTCAACTCACGAAGCTCGTCACGAAGCGTCTCGGCAATAGACTCCCCATGCGGTGTCAATGCCATCCTCAACGCTCCGACATTCCTCTTTATGACCTCCAGGTTCTCCGGGCGGATGTCAGCTGAGCGTACACGCATCAGACGTACGTCTTCAGCGATCTGCTCGAGCTGAGTGCGAAAGAGGCCACGCCTGACACGCGCGGCATAAACGGAAAAGAAGAAAGAAGAAATGGTGAAGAAGGTACCGAGTATTGTCCAACATACCGGAAACCAAAAAGTAAATTCCCATTCATGATGGGCAAAAGAGATGAAGAACTTGTTGACAGGGCACAGGAATCAAAATGACAAAGTGCCAAAGGTGTCAGTCCTGAAGAGAAGAGAAGAAGAATCTAAAGGACGGACAGAAAGCCTTTTGAGGTATCCTCTGTGAAGAGTTGCTCTTTCCTCCCGAATTTTCAACAACAAACAGTTCACAGTTGAGGAAAGAATGTGCGATGGAAGTGACAAGTGCACACTGAACGCTGACTCCAAGAGAAGTTACGAGGCAAGCTATGTAGGAAGGTACCCATGATATTTGGGGAGCATGAAGCACGATTTCGCCCTTCTATGGAAGGACTTTCAAGATTCGGTGAAATTCCGAAATTCCGGGTAGAGAGATCATGTATCGTGGAATCTCCTGGGTGCATCGACGCCTGTATCTAGTCGGCTGAAGAATCCATGGAGTGGAGGCCACAAGGAGGCCACAATGAAATCTGAATCCCCCACCACGGTAGGAAACTATGAGGTTCCATGTTGCAGCCATGGGGCTCAGACTTGTCAGTATCAGAATCCGTGGCTTTTCGCATTTACTGCAGGCACGAATATTCACGGGACTGTAGATTCAAAGACCAAGGTTTGCAGGATTGGTTGAGGCTGGATGGACTCCATAACCACAGTTTGCACCAGTATTCTTGTGGTTGGGGTCGAGCGACCGTATCCAGTTGATCCGCTGGAATATCTCAGCATTTTGTGCCAATAACTTCTTCTCAACAAGTAGTTTATCTCTTATAAGACTGCTTCTCCTTCATTAATCGATTGCGCAAGCTCATCACCTTGTCTTATCGCCCTATCTTGTCGCCCTGTCTTATCACCATATCTATTCAGCCAGCATGGTTGTGAGTGTTGTCTATGAGCTCTTCCAGCGCCTCGCAATACTTGTTCGACTGTGGCGTCCTCGACCAGGCTTGGGTGCGTTCGCTCTTCCGCCTGAGATCACCTTGATGATCGCTACACATCTCTCCAATCCTTCCGTCATCTCTCTGGCTTTGACCTGCCGACATCTTCATAGTCTGTGCTTTCCTCGACCGCCTCGACTCAATACGCCAGAGAAGGAAGCACTGTTGCTGTTGCTCGAGAAGGATCTGGCCACACTATATTACTGCCATTATTGCGTGCGCCTTCATCGGTGGTACTCGCGCTGGGGCAATTACATTCATCCCTTTGTTTACGAGGACTTGCCATGCAAGCAACAGCTTCACCTTAGTGTCGTTTCCCTTCCACTTATCTGCTACATTCCATATCACCATGCTCGCTTGGCCATGAATCGACATTTTTATGGCGCCAACCATGGGCCGTCAGTTCAATACTTTGCGGAGCGTGCCTCGATGCACAATTCCTTATTCAGTCTCTCTGGCACAATTTCGGATTCAAGGTCTCTGCGTGCTCGCATCATCGAAGATCAACTGCTGTTCTTATCAGTCACAACTATGTGTCATTCACGGGGCGATTCAAGAACGCTAAGAAACTACGTTGACTCTAAGGGGCATTTAGTCTGTAGGCATCTCACCCAGTCAAACAGATACTCCGATTGTCTTCCCATGCAGCTTCCCGAGCTTGCCAAGGACAAAATTACACCTGAACATTTCGCAGCCTGTCATCAATCACTGCGGTCCTGCCCCATCTGTCTAACAGACTATTGTATCGACATATCTTGGCGTGGCAGAAGAAAGGGTTATGTCATAAAAGTGTCCATCTATCGCCTGCTCGGAGACTGCAGATCGCCATTTAGCTGGAGCTGGAGTAACATGGCAACCTGGCAAGGGGTAGACGAACCACGGATTAAGTTTCCTATTCAATATAGACCTGGAATTGTTAGAGACACATGGACTAAAGCGGACGGTCTTGATGAAGGGGCTCAATGTGACTGGGTTGAAATACCTGAACAGACTTCGTCGAGATGAGGAAAACGCATTGTCTCTCGAGCGTCGGCCAAGGTCTCGCATTGCTAAGGCCCTTCAGCTTAGCTGAAAAGATGCTCTGAAGTTCTCTAAGAGATTTTGTTCATTGTGCAAGCAATTTTTGCGCCTTTCTCTGGCAGTTGCTAGTGGACACTAAGTCTGGGGTTGGATCAGTGCATAAAGATTCATGCACGAACAACATACCAATTCTTTCATGTAGGCTGAAGTTGAATTATGTTAATACACTGCAATTAACCAACAACGCGCCGAGAAAATCCCACGAGGCGTTATGGTCTGCATACCTTAACCAGAGAGACCAAAACATCAAAAGATACTTTACACGCCTAACTTCAATCTGGGTTCACTCATGTTCATAACAAAGAACCTACAATCAGTGTTTCGTGCGTCGTAGGGCTATTTGATCCGACGAGTTCCTCTCCACAAGTATCCTGTTTCTGTTCATCTTGTTGGTCCAACAAAATCACTCTGAAACTTTCCCTAGCATCCTTGAATGAGCTAGTGATGTCTATAGTCCTTTGGAGATCGAGTCTGCACATGTCCGTCTAGTCCACAGAATATCAAAGTGATGTGGCATACGAGTGCAAGCAACAATGGTTGCAGTTACAACCAGCAAACATGGATTAGGCTTCATGAACGAGAAAGGTGGGACGGAAAACTTGTGAAACTTTAGATGGCCGTAGAGACTTAAAAGAATATGCCTGACACGAGAAGAACGATGTCAGTTGCTGACCTGGCTCTTCATCTCTCATCAAAGATTAATGTTCTATAGTTTTGCGGCGCTATAAAAGCTTCCTTAAATGTCCTACCACTGTCAATGAGGGCATTCTTACCTAAACAATTTGCCAAATTGTACAAGTTATACGAGCAAAAGCCGTTCATAAGTCGAGCAGTGGCACAACTGGAGAGCAACACAGTGGACAACAAGAAGTTCACTAAGGTGGCCGCAGTCACACAAACCTCTTCCGAGATTCTTTGCAACTTCATAATACAGAAGTCCCTCAATTTGTCCTGGAAGTGGACAAGGCTAGAAAGTGCAGCAAGGCTGTGCCGTGCCTACTTTTCGGCGCCTATTGGCCCCCACTTTGCCGCACAATTCTGGTACGCCTGACGTATCGAGAAAACAATTGGCAAGCCTAGCCTAGGAGATTAGCTCACTTACAGATAAAGTACGCGATGAGGCAGCCATTTGTGTAGCGACGACGGCATGCCATCATAGCGGAGCGTAGATCCATTCCCGAAATGAACCCACATGCCGGCGAGTCATGAAGGTGCCAAATCTCAGCTAGATGTAGATTTATTGCGCATGATCGAGGCTTAGATCTGTTGAGGAATATCGGCAGGCTGGTAGTATGCGTGGATAGGTGTAGCTATTATGCTGGGCACATGCGTGGTGACTGACAGCAGCAGTACACGATTAACAATGTGCCCTTATCTTTTTGGAAAAATCACTTGAGCACAGCGCACAGGGCATGTTACCGTGCACAAGGCAGCCATCTAGATGAAGCTAAGGCTGTATTGCCTGCACACAAGGCAGCTTGCAAGACAAGGCGAATGTAGCGGGAACCAATAATTAAAGGCTGTGTGGAGACACCAAGCGGCACAACGCTAGAAAACTCATATGAGTGCACGATACCTCTTCTCTTCTTCACCATTCGCCTCCAATAGATCTCTCCTATACAGTCTTATCCTAAGCAAATAATGGCATGAAACTGCTCACCTACCTTCTTCGCTTACCCAACTGTATGCTTTTCTGTCTCCAGTTATCCCATTAGGCTTTCTACCTACAGCATTTGGGCTTATTCGTGGTGCGGGACGACCGGAGTGTCGTGTAGGTTTTTCTGAGTAGATAGTTCTATCGCTGCTTGCTCACGACTCCTCCAGATTTCATCAATGACGCGGTCACGACGTGCTCCAGTTATGGCATTGATCTCAGAACGTTAGTAACTTGGTCGGATCCCATTTTCCTGTACGTTACTACGACGGAGACAGCGTCAGACGCACCATCTACATTATCAGTGGTTCCTAGGACCACTCTTCAGCCGTACCCCAAACATCAATCTCAACAACTTCTACATCACCATCAACGATCACGGGCGGCGACTATCAACCAGATGAACTTCGGGATACAGAACTCAATGGTAAAGTCAAAAGAGGTCTCATTGCAGTGTCAGTGATTGCGGGCATTCTCGCCATCACTGTCTGTATCCTATTATATCTATTACGAAAGCACAAGGACATGAACTTAAAGACTCCTGATACTGGAACAGATCTTCCAGAATGGTGTACGCCCAAGGAGACAGAAGTTGGTGCAGATAATGACAAGTCAAACAATAGAGCAGCAGCCGATCTATCAGAATTCAACGGCAGTATCACTAGGTCTTAGGAAAACTGGAACGGCAGCTCCATTTTACCCGCAGGCATGAACCAAAATTGAGGCCTCACCAGTACTTTTGCTGGCTTGAAAATTCTGGCTGTAATGGTTCCTAGATCCGTCCAGGGCCCTGGCATATGAGTTGACGCGTCTCATGTAACGGGAAAGGCTAAGCTTTCACCGCGGGTGATAGGATCCAGTAACTCTTAGACTCTCTACTGTCGATAGTCTGAGCCATACAACATCAAAATCACTAGCCCTAAAGGTCCCCAAATTTACCTGAGAAGATCTGTTCTGCCTAGTAGAGAGCAAAAGAATTGTCATGAAAGATGTCCACTCACAAAATGCTCTGGATATTATATAGTGATATAGTTTCAGGTCTTGACAATGAGCCATGCTAACGATTATCATCACGTTGCCTGCAGCGACACGATTGAGCCCATTGGAGGTGCTTAGTCATTGGAATGTACAATTTTTGCCTAGCTCTTTTGGATGAGTGCCATCATACAAAACGCTGTGTAAGAGCGGCATACGACGCTGGACATCGTAGCGCATTGACCATTAGTTTGGCCCACACTTTATAGCCAGATTAGACCTGTATTACATTCTGTATTACAGCCAAAGCCCTTACCGTCCATGATGTGCCACTCAATAAATCATTGAAACTGAAACATCTCGGGTTTAAAACCAAGCATTATGCTTTCGTAACTCATCATATCATGTAAATAACAATCTCCGAGAAGCTCATATGATGTTCCAACCGACCTGATGACAAATGGAACTGCACATCCTGCAAGGAAACATATATGATCACCTAATTTCGTGCCCATCGGGACCCAAGCTAGACTTCCATTGTTCGTGACACAAAATTTTCGACCTGCTGAAAGCTCTAGGAATAAACTTTCGAAGATGACTTCGTGACTGGATGGGTTGTTTTGGCTTAGAATATCGTGACGACGCTTCAGAGATTTACCTGTCCCGCGCACACATCTGCTGTAAAACGCTTGGAAGCCGGTGATGTACTCTGCATCTGATGTGACGCCTCTATCCGACAATGAGTTGAACGCCATAGTGCGGCAAAATGCTTCGAAACGATCAGCCTTGTTCGCAAGAATAGCCCTTTTCGCAACCGGATTCCAGTGTTGAGCGCCAAACCAGCACATGAGTTGCCAGTGCAACATATTTTGGAGCCGCGACTTCATCGCTGATAATGTCTTGCGGCCCTCGAAAAGATCCATGTATGGCATTGAATCAATGATTAGATACGGACTATCAACAACAGCTCCCGAAATGCTTAAGATCTGCCTGATCAGCCACATAGCGCTTTATTCTCAAGACCGGAAACATACCTTGCCGACAATTGTAGCATGGCGATAATGGGCTTTGAAGTACGTATAGCCAGGATAGTAGCGCGTCAAAGGGACAAATCTGAACGCAGCTGGTTTCCAATCCGGAACCCAGCTTGGTAGGCCTGATGGATGCTGACTGTATAATTTGCAAGCCAGAAATCTACAAGTTCGCTGTAGGTCATTCCTACATTGGTGAGGTTCGAGCGGAGTGGAGGATTTCTTGTACCAATTGGTGCGACGCACAGCCAAATTCAGAGCGATCGTTGCAATCTCTATGTAGACATCCTCTTCAGTTTTCTTGTAATCAACTAAATCCATGCGCACTGCTGTTTGCGTGGACAGTAGTGCAAACACTCGGTCTCGAGCATCCGTAGCGCCGAGCAATTGACTTTTCGTCCATAAATCCACGATACGAACGTCATCAGTTTTATCTATTGAGCGAGAGATTTCGTCTATAGCGAGGCTTACTGGTCGCAAAATAAGATCCCTGCAATCAGAGGTGTTCTTGCTAGCAAGAGCAACAGCGTTTCCAATAGCCAAGCACACCCCCGTGGCATGCGCGCAGTGAATGAGAACCTCGGTTGAAATTTCCAAAGCACCAGACATGAACACTGAATGAGATGCATTCAAGAACTCCTGCACAATCCAGACACGTCCAAACCATGGGCGAGAGAGTAGCGAAGCCCAACCACGCCATCCATCGTCATTGGGAGGTAAGCATAACTCGCTCAGTGATGCAGCCCTAAGGTCGTCTAGTTTTGTATGGATCTTCCGCCTTTCGCAGAATAGCTTCATCAAGCAAACTGCCCGGTTGTCGTGTTTTTCTTCTTTTCCAAGCCAGAATATGACTTTGGTAGCTCGTTGATATATTTCTCGCATCATGCTGACTTGTATGCTCTTCTCTTCCATGTCCTTTTGGTTGATACAAATGGCGTCTGCCCACAGCAGACCGCAATAGCGTTCGTTTTGTAATTGTAATAGGACTTCCGATAAGTTCTGCGCTATACATAAATCCTGTCCATTACAGACTATGTAATTCGGGGGGTTCAGATCACCCCAGACGTAAGAGATTGCAGTAAATTCCACATCTGAATCGAGATTGAAGATCTCGGAAGTGATCTTAATCCCAGTCTGGCCATCTCGGGGCTGAATGCGCAGTAGACGGATGTCTTTAGGAAGCTTGAGTGGGTAATGTATGAGTTTAGATGCCATAATCTCGCTAGCATTACCCCTCTTCTAATTTAGTCTATCAGTATTTGAAGTGATTTAGGTTGCGGTACAAGATTTTAGATGTGAAGACTTGAGCCTGAAAGTGACGAAAAATCCGTAGGCTGACCGTTATATAAGTCAAGGGTGTAGGTAAGGAGGCTAGTGAGTTGCGGAAAACAACGTTAGTTCCCGCATTTCTCCATCATGTGTTTTGTTTGATTGGTCCATCTCCCCAGCCTTGCATCCACCACCATTGTACAGCTCACCGGTTTTACATCTCGCCTCCGAGTCGTCCAAAATTAGCCACAGGTCATGTGCGGTTGCAACAAAGTACTGTTTGTCTGGATGGTTTATGTATGAGTAGCAAGATCCAGCGCTCCTTCTTGATGGATGAGGATGTTCGCATTGCGCTAACTAAAGCTCTACTTGACTTCAGTCTGCCGTGCGAATTTGTCAGGCTCTGCATTCATGGAATAATTTTTCTCTGTCGCTGATCTTGTCCTTTGGAACGGGTTCATCATCAGTGTTGAGCTAGGTAGACTTCCTACAACTATCTCGATCGTAATATCCTATCCTTATACCTGGACTTATCCGACTGACCGATAGCGACTTTTTGTACCAATTACTATGGGTTAGTGCTTCCCATTGGCAAAGTTACATTAATTCTTTCTTCCTAGATCGCCCAATTCATTATATTCATAGTGGAGCACATAGCCTTTTAAGTTGCATTTGTTGATGACTGTCTGTCATCATCACCAGCAATATCCCGCTCCCTATGGCAATCTCACAGTGTGATTGTCTTCCTTATTTGGAAGCGATTGATACCTCTCTTCCACTGACCCATAAGCACTTTCCCCAGGGTAGAAGAAGACCTCATCCGCAGAATGTGTAACAGGGACTAGATCTGCTGAACCTGTCCACGCCCCACGTCTATGCGAGTCGAACAGCAGACGAAGTGTCTGCAAATTATCGTCCCTTGTCCAAGCAATCGCTCGCGCAGCCCCAACGTCAAAGCGCCTCTGTATCCATGCGGTCATCGGCTCAATAACGAACGATAATATACAGATGAGGAAACCTAGACTAAAGACGACAGTGATACCAAGGATGGAAAAGTTGAGAGTTCCTTGAGTGTCGTGAATGATCTGGTTGTGACACATCGATCGCCATGTCTGATCGACCGCACGGTCGGTCGCCGTGTAGTTCTCAGGTACTTTGTCAAGCCATACTTGTTGTAATTTGCTACCCGCAATCGAGATAGTTGGGCCAGCAGCGTATTCTTGTACAGCAGCTTGCAACGAAGCAAGACCTTCTTGGACCCATGCTAGAACTTCGTGCTCCCACTGGTTATCAGGAAGTGGCATCTGGAACAACCAGTCCATCTTGTCCTGTGCTCGAAGGCATTTAGAAGATTGTGAGTTGATAACCTCGTAGATACTCGTCTTTCGTGCTGCCAAACTAATTCTTGCAGCTGTGGCTAGCTGTGCTGGATTGAATCCGGCTGCACTCTCCACTATTGTCTCGAACATGTCGTGACGCCCACCCCATGGAGTGCAAAATCGTTTATCCGGAGTACAATATCTATGCCTCTGGAAGCAGGCAATAGGGCTAACAAGACGATCAGCCCTGAATTTCGTTGGATCGTTAGGGCTGGGCTTGTTCGCCGCAAAAACAGGGTCGTTGTTTGGTTTCCAGTGCAGCACGTTATTCTGTTCCAAGAATATAATGAATGTGTCACTGCCGTTTCGAGACAAAGCGTTGATTGGAATCCACAGAGTCGTACCGTCCCGTCGATGTTCCCAGATGTTGACTTCATACAACATTAGTGCGTTAAATCGTAAGAGCAGGTACTCGTATGTATAGTTAAGACTTGAGGTGTCGCTAAGGGATGGCTGCGGGCCATAAAAGTAATGAACACTGCTAGGCCGTCCGTCTGTGTCGTTTACATACTGACCGTAGCCTTGGGTAACAAGAGGGGCGCACGTTAAGTGGCGATCATAAACAACTCGATCCTCAGAACGAGCATTGATTCCTAGGTGTGTCCGTGAGTCGATCGATTTCGTCGTCACCTCAAAAGCCTTTCCTTCGTAGCATATGTCATCTCCAAAAGGACACTTGACATGATTTGAGTCTGATTCCAACATTGGCACTGGAGCAGTGTTGCAACCAAGAGATGTGCTATCGTTCGAGTAGCAAGAACGGGCATACCCTGCCGCATTTACAACATCGTATGCAGTCTTTTCTACAGTGATTCGTGTAATATCTGAGATTGAGACGCCATCTTCGATGTCCCAAACACCACAATCCTTAGGTTGGACAAGGCGCGTCGTGCTGGCGCCGTTGGATACCTTGGACGAGAAGACGGCCAAGACGGCAAAGACCCCAATGTACAGCAGGGCAAAAGCAGCCCAAGGTAATGTCCTCAAAGCTGCATGTTTCCCCTTGCGCCAATACCAAAGCTGGAGAAGAAAAACTTTGGCAGCAGCAGCTGGGCTGGTGGTATTGCGGAGAGTATGTTGGCGCTGGAAGTGAAGTCCGTCGTGAGCTTCATGCGTTGCGTGTATTTGATGAGCCGCAAAACTGGTTATTCTCCACAAACGGATTGAAACAAGAGCAACGAAAGTGGCCACAAATGCTAGTAATAATGCTCCATCTCTTTGAGACAGTGTGAGTGTTGCGCCTTTCCAGCGACCTATGGCCCAGTCTGTCCAAGCGCCTTCATAAATTGAATAAGTCATCGTTTGGGCTTTAAATAATTATTTCGAAGAGAGAGAGAGCATTCAATCAGACATTGGAAAATGTTGTAGGATAGGGACTGGCCGCTTTTCATATGGAGTAGAAGATGGCTGTTGAACATAATTACACGCCCGGTCAAGGCACTTGGCTTGTGAAGCTTGAACGAAAGCAGATAAATCTGGTCATGAGCACCGAAAGTAGTATTGTGGCTGCCTTTCTGGCTTGCGATGTTATTCAAAAGCAGGAATTTCAAACGAATTGGCTAGCTTCAAAACTCTTGTACGAATTGAGGGCTTTTGTGTGCATATCCCGCGGAGCACTAATTGCGGTTCCGCGGAGCATACACATAGCTAACGGCCTGAACATGTGGTAAACCTTCCGGGCCAGCGCACCAAAACAGACAGGATTATAGTTTGAAGGATGATCTTGCCTCTTGATGTACGGAGTTGGACGATCAACCTTTGAATGAGGTCCTCATATCGTCCACCTCCGTTGTGTGGCAGGTTCAACGTCTGGTCAGCGCACGGTTCGCTTCGTCCTCGTTCAGCTTTGTCAACGCGAGTGTGGCCCTAGGGGTACATGGCCGCCTTGCAATTGGAAACAAGAGCTTAGTACAATGCCTTTTGGGCTCTTAGAGTCGAGAACCTCGCGTGCCCAGTCACCTAGTTGCAACGCGACACGTCTAGGCCCTTGGACAGCGTCACTCGCTAGGAAACATCGGCGGGCCTTAGCCGTAACAAGTGTATATATCTGCTCAAGGGATTGAAAACTATCGTGACCGTGAGTTTAGGCCTTCATGGTGGCGATTCAAAGTACTCTGTGTGCAAGGCTCCAGCTAAAGATTTGGGTTTGAATCATGCGAGCTCGCTAGCGTGGCCCGGGAAAGGGCCCAGGCCCACTCCTCGGAGGACCTTTTGCGGCCGCAAAAACAAACGGATTATGTTTTTAGTGTCTGCGCTGTATGATCGCTTGCAGGGTACAGTATGAGAGGATTGCCCAATCCCTGCTAGCATTACTGAACCTTGGTAGCGAGGCTTTAGTTTCGACATTCTGCCACCCCGTCCTGTGCCTGGCACAATAATTTCAATATATACGTAGCTAGCGATATGAATCAACGGAGCCACAGTCATCGTGGGGCTCAACAGCACTGAACTGCGACGCAACAGCCAGCCGCCGTCCTCGACATCGTCACATTCGAGACTCTGGTCGTTTGGCATGGCTGATAGTGCTGGTTGTTGGTGTACCTGTGGGAATTCGCTTTTACGGGAAGTCCTCATTATGGGTCCTAGAATCAATCCTCATTTTGGCTATGATTTCAGTATTACTTGCGATGATTAGGTCGTTCTTCCGAGTTCGAACCTTAAAAAGAGCACAAGCCGCGCATGGACAGCCCATTCTCTCACGTAAGTACCGAACGAATAAACATAACTCCCTGTCCTCACCATTGAGATACAGGAAAGTACTCAGCAAACCGGATGAATACCTTAATATTCTCCTGGGTGATGGGCATTGTGGCTTGCCTGCTACTTCCTTCCGTAATTAATTCGCTAGAGATGACGATTTGGCAAACAACGGCAGATGATGTTGTATGTGTGCACCATTGTAAGTGCCACGGTGTTGCTGCTAATGATTCCAGCAAATGATGACTGCGCCCTGTGTTGCATTCGTCGAGGATTTCAATTGGCTGGCACAGGCGCGTCTTAGCACACAAAAGAAGCCGCAGTGCTTTGTCGGAAACGCGCACCCAAATCTTCCTCTGTGCTCGTCGCTCGACTCCAACGCTCTAAACTCGCCTGGGATCAATTGCGACTGTAGTGACCTGTGGCCAACCATAGTTCAAGAGGGCTTTAACTGGCATAATCAGTCGTACCGGGTTCTTAACTTTTGCCCTTCAATCAAGTTGACCCTTGGTCGTCCCATGTCTATCATGATATTACATATCTTCTTCGATTGTAAGTTGAATGCATTGCAGACTGAACGCACAACTTATCACCAAATAGTCAACGTCTCACGAGCGGAAGCCGACCAGGATTACTATACAAACCCACTATCAAGTGTTGCAATATATGACCCAAATCTTGCACTTCGCGATGCAGCGGACCTGAACACTACGCGTCTTATTCCGATCAACGCGAATGGAATGACGTCCATTTCTCTCATCCCCAATCGCCGTCAATACCTAAACAAGGGCCCAATCTACGACTACACGACGAATTCATCATCTATGGGTGCCCAGGGCATAGTGTGCGATGTTTCAAACACAACTGGAACATACACATACTGGAAGCCATGCACCGCGGCTGTGCACCTGCAATTCTCCACTTTTGCAAGGACAACTACATCAGAAGTGAAGACGATTAGCGTTTCGGTAGGTCCTTGCTTTCTGCTCTTCCAGTATTTTGATATACTTACCAGTTCATAGAGTGCAATCGCTCAATTTGGAGGCTGGTTTGCGTTTCCTCTTTTCGCCGCCGCTTGGCTCTCAGGACAAGCTGTAACGGCCAGACCATAGTGTGTGCGGCCCATATGACGAGTATGTACGAGGTAGGATGAGCTAAAGCGCTTGATAAATGGATGGTTGACGCACAAGGGCAGGGTGGAGAGCGTAGAAAGATTTCATGATTGGCTTATTGCGGCGTTTTGGAGTTGGTTCCTCATACTAACTGGTAGCAGAGAGATACAGAGTTCCATACTAAAAGTACATTCAGATCGTAATAAAACACAGATCGAAACGATCTGAACAAGTTAAAAAAGGGAAATACGCTATTTTTGGCATCTCCACAAGATTGATTTTGCAGACTGAGGTCTTGATAAATATTGCCGATCTTTCAGCAGGAAAAGGATCACATTGTTCTCTTCGGCCAGAGATCTATCGCTCTAATATTTGTGCACTAAGGCTTATTCTCATCCTTTCTTCGCATTTTCCGAGATTCTGTAGAGCTAGGTTCAACCCACAGGATGGCGGAGAAAACATAGTCATAAGTCACATCGCGAAGTATTTGGCCTGGGAAGGAAGTTCATGTTACGGGGGGAAGTTCATTGTCCACAAAGCTCATCTTGGCTATATAAATCCAAACAGGACAGATGACGAGGCAGTTGTGATCTGTAAACGCGTTTTCATCAGCGTGGTTAAGGTCATTGATATTTGTTATACCCATTGGAAACGACACAGAGATAATCTTGATGGACTTTGCAAAGCAGCGGTAGTCAGCATACAAATGTCTCTATCGGCTCAACTAACTTCACTCCCGGACTTCTGACTGTTCCTTCATATTATACTCTTCCTCCGAAATCTCCACAATACCCTTCGACGTGGTGCTTGCAAGTGGCGTCCCACTACCGATCACCTGGAAGAAATATCAAAATCATCAGATGGCATGTTCACTTTGACCTTCAATATATCTGTGACCAGTTGAACGGTGAAGAAATATTGCTAAATACTACTGAGCCAGCTTTCCCCTACATCCCACGCTCGCAACTCCAACTCTTTTTGAAATACGCACACCTGCGTTTGCTATCTACCGTATCAACCACTCACACGAAACCTCTACAAGCGATATCCATTTATTAGTTCCACTACAATATGGCCTCTTTTCCTACTTCTCGCGCTTGTTGCGCTTATCATTCTCGCCTTGAGCTCTGTAAGCTGGCTCGTGACGCACAATTAGCATGCATGCATGGTCAGATCCAAGACCTCGAACAATCCAGTAATAGAACAACGGTCTCACACACACACACACACACACACACACACACACACACACACACACACTATGAACGTATATATCAGCAGCTGCGAGAGAAGCATGAGGTACTTCAAAATGCTTACGATACCTCGCAATCGAGCATAGATAGCCTCCAGCGTACTGTTTACAAGATGCACGGCAGGTTGAGCATGTATGAGCGACACCATAACGTCGAGGCGGTACGCACTGACCGTCTTCTTTTTGTTGAAAGTGTCACCAAACTCAAACAAAAGCTCATGGCTCAGGATGATGAGATCGAAAGGCTCAACAAGGCGATGATAAGCCAGAAAGTAGGCGCAGCCAAAGCTTCGGACAGCATCCATCTATAGATATAATTAAGCAGTTCATCCTTAGAAGAGAAGGCTTAGACAGATATATTCTCGTACTTAGTGTTGCATATCAAAGCTAGATGATTATAGACTTTTAATGACTAGGAGTCTATGTGCTGGTCTCAGCACCTTGTCTTTTTTTCCTCTAGTACTTGGCGATGCATTACTTCCACCTTACTTTACTTACCTGACTCTTTAACACTGAATCAAAGCTACTGGCGCTAATGAGCGTGTCAGGGCGCTCTAATCCATGCACCTTTTCCTTTTGCGCCATTATCTGCCTGTTGATTGATTCTTCTTCCTCGCATTTGCCTTGCATGTCTAGCACGAGCGCCATATTGGTCATGTTCGTCGGCGTATGTGGATGGGCTACTCCTTGCGTCATCATGAAAGTCTCCTTCACTAACGCGTCTAGGTCTTCCGCTTCATCTAACCGCCCTTGCTTCTTGTACGAGGATGCTAGGTTGGTCATGCTCGTCAGTGTGTCTGGGTGTTGAGGCCCAAGCAGCTTGTCCCGCCGCGCCAGCGTCTGCAAGTATAATGATTCCGCCTCCTGGTATTTGCCTTGGCTATCTAGCACGAGCGCCAGATTCGCCATGCTACCCAGCGTTTCCGGATGCTCAGGCCCAAGCGCTTGCGCCCTCTGCGCCAGCGTTTGCCTATATAATGATTCTGCCTCATCGCACTTGCCTTGTTCCTTCAGCACAAGCGCCAGGTTGGCCATGCTCGTTAATGTGTCTTGATGGTCTACTCCTAGCTTCTTCTTAGAAATCTCCAACACCTGCACTTCTAACTCTTCAGCTTCCTCCCACCGCTCTAGGTCTCTGTACAATGACGCCAGGTTGGCTATTCTAGTCAATGTGTCTGGATGGTCTACTCCCAGCTTCTCCTTGAAAGCCTCCATCACTTGCACCCTTAACACTTCAGCCTCGTCCCACTGCTCCTGATATCTAGACTTTGACAGCGTGTAGGCTTTGCTGTAATGTATCGGCAGAAGTTCCTCCTGCGACCCAGGCATTGAGGTAACCTCGTCATGTGCGTCATACCAACCCATTGATCCCTGGATACTCGCGGGTAAGTCATCCAGCCGCTTTTTCATCACTTCCTCATCAAGCCCGGAGAAAGCCGTGCTTGGTCCACTCGATTGACTCTGGATATTGCCTTCGCCCTCGCCTTCGTCCTGCGAAGCTTGCATGGTCGCCATGATTTGAAGACAAACGGTCATTAAGGAGTAGAGGTGGTTAGCAATGTGCGATCCTTTAGCCCATGAGGTGACTATGTCCTGATCACCAGCGTCGTTCGTTGCGACTCGGTTTACTAGCGGTCGTTTTTCCATGGAGAACAGACAAAGTGGACATACGGACGCTTTGCGCATGCTTTGACTCAGAGCCAGACACTCAGAATTCTCAGGACTAACCCCACCCAAGTCATTCTTGCCCTTACACTTATAGTCAAGGATATGGCGGAGCAGTTCATCTCTAGAGTTAAAGGCATGAGTTGAGTCCTCTTCATGTCTCCCAGTGCACACCCAAGTCTTACACTGGTGGACATAGATATGGTTCAGCAGTTCCTCCTTAGAAGAGAAGGCGTAGATAGATGCATTCTCGTGCTTAGCGGTACATATCCAAGACAGCTGATTATGGACTTTTAATGACCAAGAGTCTGTGTGCTTCGATCTCATATGCAAGAACCACTCTCCCGAGGACGCAAATGATGGCCGAGCTTCTCGACAGTCTTCCGACAGGCACATGTATGGCTGAAGATCGCGTCGGTAATGGCGTCTTCCTTCATCAGACCACTCATTCTGGCTAGCATGTAATATTGAGCGATCAATAACCTGATGACACCACTCACAGGACGTGTGGTTTTCGCCTTCTTTGAACTTGGGCAAATCGGGTTCTCTTAGACGGCCGTCATACCCTGTCAAAGTCTTGGGAGCATCCGATTGACGGATGCTCGGAGCTACGGCTTGATCTAAGTTGGGGGGTAAACGCGTAGTATCTATCGAAGATGTTGGGATCACGATGGGTGCCTTTTGCTGCATTTTTTGGCCCTTACTGCTGTCTTCCTTGGTTGAATCTGGTACTTGATTGTCTGTAGCTTTGTCGGGCGCATTCTCCTTGCTATTGCTTTTGACAACGCTTTGAATGTTTGGGGCAGACATTCCAGAAGCGTTATTTGCTTCAGTCCGGTATGCCTCGTAACGGAGTCTCGCATACCTATCTGTCATTGAGTCGAGAAGCTGGTGTCTTAACGTCCTTGGTGCATTCGGGTAAAGATAATGGAGAGCAAGGAATGCCCGGTCCTCGAACTCGGGTACTCGTATGAGGTCAGGATATTGTGACGCGAACCTGCGAGCTCGTGCCGTGATAGTAGATCTCGAGGACGATCTGATGACAATGCCAATCTTGTTCAATCGTATAATAGCCTCTTTGATCCCTGTGAGAACCTCGTTGATTGTAGACGGCGACACATGGTTGGCCACTTCATTTGCGCTTGGGAGGTCATGGATCGTAACTTGTGCTGTTAATCGCGTTCTTGACTGGTCTCGACTTGATGATAGGTTTTCATACCAAGGAACAGATTCTGCCTCAACAAATCCAACATTCTGATTATCATATCCTGGAGCGCTGCATGGCGTCTCAGCCGATAGTCCAAGGCAGTGAACTCGTTGGCGAAGACACCCAGGAATTTGCACCACCCATCGAAGCGGTGATGGTACTCATTTATCGCGTGCAAGATCTGGAGAGGCAATGGGTGCACGTGGGAATCGACAGAGCGTGCCAGGCACTCATCGAAGAGTTGTTTACAGTCTTCAGCCATGAGGTTTATAGGCTGCTCATCGGCCGCATCGTCCAGATCATCGTCAATGTAGTTATCAGGACTCGGGCCAGTGGTGGCCATGATGGACTGAATCGAAGAGCGCTACTGCTAGGTAGATACTTGTCCTCCGAGGGTATGTCGTTGCAAGGCGTTGAAGCAGCATCGGACAAAAGAGACAAGGCTGGCCAGCTGGAAGGCTGCGCGTGAGGAGGCCGTGATTTGACTGTGGAAAGTGCTGATGTAAGCTCTCCACCCCGCCCCTTCTGACAACGACATTCTGCAATAGCTCAAGTCCCAAGGGCGTTCCGTCAAGGTCCAACACGAAACAACACTCTTCGGCCACCCAAGGTGACTGATTATACCGTACTTGACGTCACGACATGTCCGCCGCGCAAGGCATTCCGATCAATGAGGAATGGCAGTGCCTAAAATCGCTCAGATCCTATCGGCATCGGTTGGTGAATACGACCAGATATCAGCGGCTAGATAGTTCGCGGTTTTTATCGGGAGGGATCGGTGCTCAAAATCATGCTTCACTTCTAGAAGACGGCTTGCGCAATGTTATGAGGAGAAATGACCTGGACACACTATTCGAGAACGGCCTGGACGCCGACGCTCAAGACCAAGCCATCGCGTTTCTTAAAAAGCTATGCACGACCCTCGAGAGCATCGTTGCTACCAACCTATGGATTGAAGTCTTTCCCAAGCGCGAAAGCAAGTACCCCAGGATTGATCGTCTCCTACAAGAACTGGGCAAGACTGAATGGCAATTCTACATGGCATCAGGTTCCGGCGGGCGGAAGCTGTTCGTGACCACAGAGTTTCACTCAATCCAGGAGCAGGTAGACAGTTTCAATACATTTTTCAGCCGCCTCACACAGCCAGAGATCCAAGATCTTGAGGTTCCCAGTGCACAGCAGGCAGAGAAAGAGCATACGAGTGAGTCACATGATCATCTACACAAAGCCAAAACATCTCTGCAAGCGCTCTTGCATTGGCTCGCCAGGCTTACTAGTACGACTTGTAATGGTTGTCACAATATTCTGCTTCAGCTGCCAGAGTGGGACGTAACTTTGTCTCGAGAGCACTTTCGAAAACCGCATTTGGACCTGTATCTGTCCTGCTGCAAACCGTCAGACTGGCAGGAGAGCCAGTTGCACGAGCTGACTGACCGGTATGTGCTCTCCGAGCCTTTATAACCGTAGCTGATGCTAAGTGAGCAGTAATCATGTAGACTGGTATCCGGCCCAAAACCTCTGTGATGAGATTCAAGATCTCAGCAACCGCGAGAGACTCACTCTTGCAGCCGCCGAAAGTGAGGTTTATGTCTACGCTGGATCAACAGATGGCCCAGCTTTTTCGGGTCTTCTGAATGGGAAGCCGTCGAAAACCCTGAAGCAACTGATTCAAAGTGGTGCTTTTCTTGGCCCAGATGCCTGGTCGCCAGAGATGGAAAAATTCGACCATACAGAGAAACGCACTTTAGCTGCCGCACTTGTCCTTGGTTCTTCATTAACTGTTGAAAATGCCCATTTGACCAAATGCTGGGATCCAGAGTCCGTCTACTTCCTCTCAGACTCACAAGGGAAATGCATACACAATCTACCCTACGCCTTATGTCAGGCTTCCGAGCCACATACGCTTAATGTCAATGAGCGCGAAGGGAGGTTCGACCTCCTTGCTAGACTTCTGATGGAGATCGAGTGTGGCATCTCGCTTGAGCACATGCAAATAAGGAATACTGGCAACCTGAATCCTAGTGTCGACACTTTCGAGAATTTCATCTATGATCAGCTCATATGCGACCTGAGCAATTCGAGGCGATCATATCTTCAAGCCGTTGAAATGTGTTTTCGATTCCAACAGAAATGTAGGAGAGAATATAAGCGCATGTCCGCCCGAGGGCATCAAGGCGGACGGGCAGCTGTGGCGAGAAATCTCATATACAGCATCGTCCAAAATATCCAGACGGATGCCGACCGGCAACTTCATGCAAGACGAACGTTTGATCGGAGCGTTCAGCAATCAGCTGCTGATGACTCTTACTGGCCTCCTGTATTATCCCAATCAGATCAGCTCGGTATGTGTAATGGCTTGCCTGTGGTTTCGCCGAAAATTGCTTTACCAAATGTGCATCCCGAGGCCATTGTCCAGAAAAAGCTGCGGGTCAACACACGGAAGCAGGTCAGGTTCATGAGGGAAGATACTGAAGAAAGACAAGAAGAGACCAGGGTTCCAGAGGGTCTGGTGCACAGTCCGGTTGCCACAAATGATGATTGTGAGCTCTTCGGAGATACAAAAACCCAAGATCACCCAAAAGACCTTTGCAGGTCCACCAAGAAATGGGTCATAGAGTTCAAGAAGCTCCGGAAGAAGAAAACAAGCGTGCATAGCGATAAAACTGTTAAAGTTGCAGTACTGGATACTGGAGTGGATATCACTCACCCGGACATCCAAGGTAATATCTGTGATCACAAGTCGTTCATTAACGACGACCCAACGGTAGACCACTCCGGCCATGGCACCCATATTGCTGGTGTTATACTCGATCTTACCACAAACATCGACCTCTACATTGGTCAAGTTATGAAATCTCGTAAATCAGAAGATAAGCGCCCCATTATTGAGGCGCTCATCCATGCGCGCAAGATCTGGAAAGTGGATATGATCTCACTATCCTTTGGTTTCCGCATGTCTAGTAATCCAGACCTGGTGCAGGAAGAAATTGACGCTTGTCTAAAGGCCGGTATTATAGTCTTTGCGTCGGCCTCAAACGACGCTGGAAACAAACCACGCACATACCCTGGCGGCTATGATGACGTTCTCTGCATCCACTCTGCCACTGGGGCAGGCAATGCATCGTATTTCAACCCCTCACCCGTCCCTCGGGCGGACAATTTCTGCTTCGTTGGAGACTGTGTCAAATCTTGCTGGCCAATGGACAGACTAGATTTTGACAACGATGAGCAGGGCCAGAAGTATCTTTCTGGCACATCTATCGCTACACCAGTTGCTGTCTCTGTTGCCGTGTTCATGATTCATTACATACGGAAGGAATTCCCAGAACACCACTGGAACATCAAACCGTGGTCTCCGAAAGGCATCCGCAAAATTTTTGATATGATGGCTCACGAAAGAGGAGGCTACCATTGGGTAAGTCCAGAGTGGTTCTTTACGGGTGACCGAAATCGCGAGGAGGAAATAAAGGCAAAACTGAAAAGCCAGTTAAGAGCATACATTCCCCAGGCGAGCGTGGATAACACGGTCGAAACCAAACGCCTGAATGTATAACAGACATCCTTAACAATAAACAAATATTTTGCGCATTTGAGTTAAAATCGTTCATCAAAAGGTCTAATTTTAAACCTAGCTGGTTTCTCTCTTACCCCTACTTATGCATTTTTTTTTCTTTTAAACATACCTTAAAAGCTACATTAACATAAATATCCTATTCTTATTTATAAACTAAATTAAGATAAGTAACTTTTTCTATATAGGGATCAAATTAAGTAATAAATCTACTTCCAATTTGATTTGATTGTTCATTCCTAACTTTGATGACAGAAACATTAAGAGTTGGATAACCCCACCATTTACCCAGCAATCTCACCATATTCTTCAGCACTGAGTTCGCCAAGAATAAAGTCCTCCACTTTCAGATGCTCATCATCGTCCTCTTCATCCGAATCCCCTGCAGCAATCCTTGTGGGATCCACATCAGGTCCACTGCTCTTCAGCCTCAAATCCTTCTGAACCCACCCTTTGGTCGTTACCTTCTTCAGCTCCAGGGCAAAAATGCGACTCTCATTGATTTTGCCCTTGAACAAAGTAACAACTTGGCGATTGGAGCTGAAGCCAACCTGCGGATCTACCGCACCGCCGACTAGATTGGGCACACCGGCAGCAACAGTGATTTTCCTGATGGGCAATTGTGCGTTGGCCTCACGCTCCCCAGACTGCGTCTCATCGAAAGAAAGCTCTACGTCTTCGCAGATCATGATGCCTACCACAAGACACACTGGCGCGCGATAGCGCGAGGTCCATCGGGGGACGATTGCCTTGACATTGGGGTCAGCTTTGAGTTTGGTCCAGAATTGGTCGTGTTGCTGCAGCCGCTTGTATCGGATACGCTTCCCGCTCAGTTGCACGTCGCTTTTGATGCTACCTCTGAACGATACGCCGGCGACGGATTTGAGATTCGTGTTGGCTTGGTGGCTTTTTGAGTGAGTGTTGTCGAGGGCAAAGTCGGTCATGATGCCTTCTTGGAAGTCGTGGGAGTTGTATTTTAGCGGTGAATCTATTGCTAGTAAGAAAACATATGCTGCTGAGACAAGTCATCTTAGACAGCTATCTGCACTGTTACGCACATACCAGGTACATAATTATTCGTTGGTCTCAGAAATTCCTTAACAATTGATCCAAGAATCTTGTTCTCAAACTGTGCGGTATCAAGCCACGATTGATACTTTAGGATGACAAACTCTGGGTCTCCGATCATAGTGTAGGCAGCTCAACAAACTCAACGGGGTAGCAGATAATGATATTTAAGTAGCCAGGGATTGCTTAAGACGGGGAAATTGCAAAGTTTTGTGTGTCTCGCAGAGGCCGAGCACTGCCTCACTGCCGAGTGCATTGGGTTGCCAAAGCGCTGTGATTCGTCCTGACATTGAGCCTTGTACATGGAGGTGAAGGCTGTATGCAGTGCAGTGCATGTTCCTCAAGGTAGCAAGCAGGCTTAGCACTTGGCGGTGTGTGATTGCTGAAGCCCAGCCATGTATATGCAGGCTGACTTTGGGTCAGTGCATGGGTCTGACTTAGCACATCCTCTTCGGTTTTACTGTCACGTGGGCCAGGGAACATTAGCGGTAAAAGATTGAAATCATCTCATCTACGAGATAGTCAAGAGAATCCAGCGTATGAAGCTCAAGTCACGCTTTTTAATGATTGGGTAGCTGAAGCCTTGCTTTCGTGTGCTACTTCGTGCTAGCACGTGTTACAACAAGTGTGCGCAGAAGGTGGCGTTGCAGGCTAGGATCCTACCTGTGAGCCTAATATCAGCACTTTCAGGATACAGTTAATCCACATCCGGCTACTCTGTACGGCTAGGGATATAGGTTTTGCTTCTCAGCCCTGCTCATATATAGCAACAAATCTCTGGTACTGGGCAGTGAACTTGGATACTATAGTACTTCGCTCACTCTACACTGCTCGTATTTAATTTCTAGTTCAAGGTCTTAATCAGATGCCTAAAGTGTCGAGTAGATCTGAGGAAGTCAGAGGTGGTGGTAGTGGTGTCGTGTCTGCTGGCAATGATTTATAGATATACGAGTAAGTAAGTAATTTATGAAGACGATATGAGTAGAGATATAGCCAAGGAACAAGGTGCCTAATCTAAGATTATCTACATTTGTAGTTGTTATTGGTATCATGATAGTAGAGTAGTAGGGGCCTCCCGCCACAGTCGGTTCCGGCTACACAGGGATGTACTTTCCAAGGGTTAGCGTAGTGATTGAACCACTGGTCCGTGCAATTTTAGTGGTGGCTAGCGTGATTTCGCGTTTACGCGACGCGCGCTTCCCATTTCGCCCAGCTGGAAGGAGCCACCCAACGACATCACCTCGCTCTCTATCACTCCTTGTTTCAGTACCCGTGCCATATTGTCTTTTCTGTATTTCGTATTGCTTCATCATGGCGTCCCGACCGGAGATGCGCGAGGAGGACGAGTCCGGGTTCTGCAAGTTTTTCCGAAATCTGGCTGAGAAGAACGAGGATACCGTTCGCATATTCGATCGCGGCGACTACTACAGTGCTCACGGTGATGATGCGAAATTCATCGCCAACAATGTAAGTACTCTGAGCTTCAGTATGCGAGAGACTTCTAAAGCGTTCTCAGGTCTACCGAACGACAGCTGTAATCCGAAAACTGGGGCGAGATCCAGGCCTAGAATCCGTTACAATGACTACAATGGTCTTCAGGAATTTTCTACGAGATGCGCTGTTCCGATTGAGCAAGCGGATAGAGATATGGCAGTCGACTGGGAAGCGAATGGACTGGAACGTGGTCAAGCAGGCTTCACCCGGTAATCTGCAAGACCTCGAGGACGAACTCGGCGGCCAGATCGAGAATGCACCGATTATACTCGCAGTCAAGGTCTCAGCAAAAGCATCAGAGGCACGGAGCGTAGGTGTGTGCTTCGCCGATGCTAGCGTACGAGAACTCGGCGTAACTGAATTCCTTGACAACGACCTCTACTCGAATTTCGAATCGCTTCTCATCCAGCTTGGTGTAAGAGAGTGCCTTATACAAGTTGACGCCACAAAGAAGGATATAGAGTTGAACAAGTTACGCACAATCGCCGACAACTGTGGTTGTGCCATAGCGGAGCGCGCACAGTCAGATTTTGGTACAAAAGACATTGAGCAGGATCTACCACGACTCCTGAAGGACGAACGCGCTGTCGGTACTCTGCCATCGACTGATCTGAAGTTGGCGATGGGCGCCGCAGCTTGTCTGATCAAGTACCTGGGCGTCATGTCGGATTCTTCCAACTTCGGCCAGTATCAGCTTTACCAACACGACTTGTCGCAGTACATGAAACTCGACGCTGCTGCGTTGAAGGCTCTCAATCTCATGCCTGGACCTCGGGACGGCGCAAAGAATATGAGTTTATACGGGCTTCTGAACCACTGCAAAACACCCACGGGCAGTCGACTGCTAGCCCAATGGCTTAAGCAACCTTTGATGAACGCACAAGATATTGAACGACGGCAGCAGCTGGTTGAAGCATTCGTTAATGATACTGAGCTTCGACAGACTTTGCAAGAGGAGCATTTGCGCTCAATACCGGACCTGTATCGACTTGCGAAGAAGTTCCAGCGCAAGGTTGCCAATCTAGAGGATGTCGTTCGAGTATACCAGGTCGTTATTCGGCTGCCAGGCTTTTTGAGCTCGCTCGAGTCAGTCATGGATGAGCAGTACAAGGATCCCCTCGATGCTGAGTACACTGACAAGCTACGTCAGTTCTCAGCCGCATTTCTGGGTCTGCAAGACATGGTTGAGACGACCGTCGACCTCGATGCTCTCGACAATCACGAGTTCATCATCAAGCCTGAATTCGATGAGTCACTGAAAACGATCCGTAAGCGGCTTGACAAGCTCAAACGCGATATGGAATCGGAACATTTGAGAGTCGGCGACGACTTGGGCCAAGATACTGAGAAGAAACTCTTCTTGGAGAACCACAAGGTCCACGGATGGTGTTTTAGGCTTACGCGCAATGAGGCCGGTTGCATCAGACAAAAGAAGCAGTATCAAGAGATTTCGACGCAGAAGAATGGCGTCTACTTTACCACATCAACACTGCAAGACAAGCGTAGAGAGTTTGACCAAATGTCGGACAATTACAACCGTACCCAATCCGGGCTGGTCAACGAAGTTGTGTCAGTTGCATCTTCCTATGTCCCTGTCGTCGAGAAGCTTGCAGCGGTCTTGGCTCATCTCGATGTCATCGTCACTTTCGCCCACGTCTCGGTTCATGCACCAACGTCATACACGCGACCCAAGATGCATCCTCGAGGCACCGGTAACACTGTTCTCAAGGAGGCCCGGCATCCATGTATGGAGATGCAAGACGACATTTCGTTCATCACCAACGACGTTAGCCTTATTCGCAATGAGAGTGAGTTTTTGATCATCACCGGCCCCAACATGGGCGGAAAATCTACGTATATTAGGCAAATCGGTGTCATCGCGCTCATGGCACAGATCGGCTGCTTTGTACCCTGCTCAGAAGCTGAGCTAACCATCTTCGACTGCATACTCGCCAGAGTCGGTGCCAGCGACAGCCAGATCAAAGGCGTATCCACTTTCATGGCGGAAATGCTCGAAACAGCCAACATTTTGAAATCCGCTACCAAGGAATCCCTCATCATCATCGACGAGCTTGGTCGCGGTACAAGCACATACGATGGCTTTGGCCTCGCTTGGGCAATCTCTGAGTACATTGTTAAGGAAATTGGTGCCTTTGCTCTCTTTGCGACACATTTCCACGAGCTTACCGCCTTGGTGAATACGTATCCGCAAGTTCAAAACTTGCACGTGGTGGCACACATCTCAGAAGGCTCGGCAGAGAATAACGACGGAATACAGAAGAAGCGCGAAGTCACTCTCCTTTACAAGGTCGAGCCCGGCTTCTCAGACCAATCTTTTGGCATTCACGTCGCAGAGCTCGTTCGATTTCCGCCAAAGGTTATCAGCATGGCGAAAAGGAAGGCAGATGAGCTCGAGGACTTTTCAGGGAAGCATGAAGAGGGCTTTGTGCACGCGAGCAAGGATGAGGTGGAGGAAGGCAGTCGGCTGCTCAAGGAGATGCTGGTGAAGTGGAAAGAAGAGGTCGAAGCAAAGGGCCTCACAAAGAAGCAGCAGGTCGAGAGAATGAAGGAGCTTGTCAAAGGCAATCCAGCACTGATGAATAATGGTTTCTTCAAAGGTATTCAGGCGTTGTAATGCGGGACCAGAACTGGTGGTGGCGTTTGGGACATGTACAAAAGGCGTTTTCCTTCATGAGCTGGAGAAGCACAGTGAATTTCACGCATCAAATGCGTGGCTTGATACCAATAATTCACTGATTCCATATCATGCTTGGTAACTTGTTGTCAGCATCTGCGATGGGTGTTTGGGCATAGGGCTGGTCCACTCAGCACAGCCACATCACCCCGCCATCCCTCCCACCTACGCCGACCAACTTCCTGTACGCGCAACCCCATCAGCTATCCCCATCGTTCTACCGGGCCGGCCAACTTACAACGCACACTCAGAACTTTCTTGTGCCGTCTCCAGCTTCACATTACAAAATGCCGCCTCCAGCATCCCTGGTTGTACGTGTAACCCTGTTGATCATGTTGTAGTGGGGTAGCGGGACTGATGAGCGTAGAACAAGCTCAAAGTGCAGCTCAAACTGTCAATATCACGGCTGCGCATGGTGCAGCAGAAAGACAGTGCCAAAGCGAAACAGCAGAGGAGGGAGATGGCGCAGCTAATCGAGGTGAGTACAAGTTGCATGCACATGGATAGCTTAGCATAGCTCCGCAGCCTCACGTCCAAGGCTACCACTCGTCTACATCGCATATCTAAAGCATGGTCACAGGTCGGCAAAGTTCAATCCGCACGGATACGCGTCGAAAACATCATTCGCTCTGATATAACCACCGAACTCCATGAGATCCTCGAACTCTACTGCGAACTGCTGCTCGCCCGCTCGCAGCTCCTCGAGCAATCACCCACACCCTCTGCCGCCGGCGCTTCCTCCCTTACATCTATACCACTTGATCCCGCGCTCGAAGAAGCCGTCCGGAGCATAATATACGCTGCGCCAAGGACCGAGGTGAAGGAACTACATGCTGTACGAGGTTATCTGGTCGAGAAGTTTGGCAAGGAAGTAGCGCTTGCAAGTATGGAAGGGGACGGAGTGGCCGAGCGTGTCATGAAGAAGCTGAAGGTCGAGACTCCCAGTGAAGAGTTGGTCAATGCATATTTAAGTGAGATTGCAAGGTTCTATGGCGTTCCCTTTGGTACCGCATCATCCGCAGATGACGATGAAGACGATGACGATGAGCCGTCAGGAGGCATAGCAGAGGAAGCCGATGCGCAACTCGAGGACCCGCTGCAAGCAGAGTCAAGTAACGACAAAGACGCCAAGAAAGAAGATCAGAACGAAGCTCTCGCCAAAGCCAATACGCCGAAAAAGCTCGGCCCTCAGAGCCCTCTACGAGTCGTCCCGCCAAGTCCCAGTACAGAAAATATTGCGCCCAGACTAAAATTACCGGGCACGGCCGCAGCAAAGGTAGCAAAGACTGAAGCGAAAAAGCCAGTCAAGAAGGAAGACGGCCTAGGCAAGATCCCAGATGTTGATGAGCTTGCGAGACGCTTTGCAGAGCTCAAGCGATGACCTTGCCCACCCATTGTCACGCTGCAGTGTTTGGAGTTCAAGGTGCCTTTAGAGTGCATAGGCTAGTGTTTTGTGTAGCCTTTATCTCCCTGCCCCTGACTACCTCTTGTAGCAAGGTAATACTGTCTCAGTCAGTGTGTTTCTGCCTAAATTGGTCCATCCTGCTGTTTTCCTGTCTGCTCTCTTCGTGCGAAAATATTTCTTCTGCAATCATGAAAAGACGACCCTACGGATCACGGATGGAACAAAGGTGTGCAAGACATCTGGTCGCTGAAAGGGGAGTGGCCATATTTTGCTTGAAATTGGTTATTATCCATGTTCGCCAAGATCACAATGGTAGAAGTGCCCTCGGAATATTGAGTTGGACACATGACGCGGTTTGGAGACCTACCTTGGGAACAGAATTGAATATGAATTGATGTTGGCGAGTTAAGCTTGATATATCCTCTCTTATACAATGCCATACTCCACAGCGCAGTGAGGAGGAACCCGGGATAGTGGGTAACAATAGAACCCTCCGCGGAGCGATACTTCCGCCTCAGCCTTGCAAACAATCCGAGCGAAGAGGACATGGGCTGGTCGTCCTATGCAGTTGGGCTTGCAACACTTCCGCCGATGGCTCGGCCTCAATCCAGCTCTTTGGAAGATATGTAGCATGACCAGTCCAGATATGTAAACGAGGTATGATTATCAAGGTAGGAAACATCTTTGGAGAGGGAGACACATCAGCTGCAGCATAGAGCCAAGAAGCGCGGAACCTATTGGATCTAATGCAAGCCCCGCCTTCTTGTGTTGCAGCGACAAACTGTCAGTCAGCAATAGTTTGCTGCGCCGCACGATTGCCACTTTCTCCCACTTGACATCTCCTTGAACTTATCCGTTCACTATAAGCGAGTTTAATCTCTTAGACCGGTCTGGGATCATGGCCAATCAGTATGTATATAACCACTACTTACTCACCAAGGCGTCTGACACGATCGTCATAGTGTATACTGCGATCGCTGTGACAGATGGTTCTCCAGCCACCGTGCGATAGAACAACACTACAGCGACTCGAGCAGCCACTACCAATGTTCAGTATGTGATTCCGACGAGGAGTCCTGGAATGACCTTCTTGAACATCACCGATCAACGGCCCATCAGATTGTATGCCAAGGTTGCGCCGACGGAACCGGCATAATCTGGGGGGAGAGTAGCAAAGCCTATCGCGACCACTTAGTCGAAGAAAATGTCTGTGACGAATGCGAAGCCCATTTCGCCAGCCCAAGTAATCTAGAAAATGTAAGAAACTTGCATATACACCCGCTTAACCCGGCCATTCACTCACACTATCCAAACCCCCCAGCACAAACTCGTCCATGTTGACCGCTCAATCGAATGTTACGGCTGCGACAGCGTGTTCAAAACATATCCCCACATGATCCTGCACATCGACTCCGGAGGCTGCGGCTCAAATCTCGACACGCAGGACCTGAACATGAGCGCAGCAGGATGCTTCCAGTGGCGAAAGTACATTGACGAGGATTACCGCGAGGAAATGCTCAAAGGCCAGGATCTCTCTGAGCTGTATGACGTCGTCGTGTATCCCTTCCGCTGTCCCGTGTGCGAAGTGACCTTTTCGAAACTATCGGGCTTACTGCAACATAGCGCCAGTCAGGCGTGTAATCAGACGCTTGAGTCTGGTGCGATTGGGAAACTTGTACGGTGGTTGGGGAAGCAGCATGGATGAGATGGGGTATGACGAGTGTGGGACTAGCCTTGTTTTGTGGAGTTAAGGAGAATACTGTAGTTGTGAGTGACTGGTTCATTATCTGTTACAATATCATGTTAAGGTTTAGAATGACTTGGGTTTACCACGTACTGCGTAGATGAACTCGACGCACTTAGCAGAATGGTGCATATTGATTTGGGTATGGACGTCTCTATTTGAATAACTTACCAAAGTATACCAGGATTTCCTTCGTATCTTAACGCACTGTCAGCCAATCGATTCACTAGATATCCCTTACATGTCTCTCGAACGCAATCGTATAGTAAGCTGTGCCAGGTATGAAAGGCTTGGAACGCTTGTGTAGACAGGATAGATAGATAGGAGCTGTTTGTCACGGCATAGCCATGCCTCCCGCTCTTTGAACTTGTAATCTGGTTCTCCCTGGTTCAATACATGTATTGCTAGAGCTCGACCAGAAATTACAAGCTGATCCATTCGCTACTTTGCTACGCTCACTGAAACTGCAGCTGGATGTTAGTAATCAACTAGCATGGTGAAGTCTTACTTCAGGTGCAACGTCGATAGCATGGTAACGAAACAAGGTCTCTTTCGTGACGCATGTCTGCTTACACCCATCTTTAATCATTGGTCAGGCTGTTTTCTCCAGGGTTCGTAAAATTCTCCTTATAGGACCTGGGCCTGTTCCTGGTACTGGCGATCCTCCAAAAGAACAAGCTACCCATGTCGACGAAGACTGCCGAAATTCGGGTACCTCAAAACGGTCCGCGACTGGGTTTCCTGTCTTGAACTTATGATCCTGAAATGAACGCTCTCGCAAAGACTTTCCTTGTCGCAGGTTACTCATGGCATTTACTCGGAAAGGGGTTACAATGATCAGGTGAAATCACATCTCACGTGACACCATATATCCCCTCTCCAAGATCGCAGCGCAACATAAACGCTCACAGCGGTGAACGGGCGACATCTTACTCCCACTCTAGCTCCCCGGTATTGCACGCACTTCATTTCACGGCTAAACTCGGGACCGTTAGCTCCCGAGGCGCTGATACGCGGAGGGCCGGCCGCCATGACGTCAGTTCACATTCGCCCAACCTGTTAGTCTGCTCACAGCTCACGACGTGAAACCAGCGGTCAGTCAACTGCCATGCTCACGATCATGGTGCGGGAGTTTCGGTGCAATCACAGGCCTCCATCTTCCCGCGCTGGCGATCCTGGGCTATGGCGCTTGTTAGGCGTTCCGAGGCACGGGCGCGGGAGAATGGCTGTTGAAATGCGTCATCTGGCGCGGAGCCGCTGTTAATTTAGACACCCTTTCGTCTGCTGTTCTTCACGATTCCTACGACTTACGGTTGCATTTGCGGCGTTTGGAAGAGCTATAGAGTTGCGATAGACGAGGACGATAGAGACTCATTAGTGTGCAGGAGTTGGAACCATTATTCACACTCGCGGCTTCAGGAGTTATTTGCCGGCAATCTCACGGTCCTATCTTCGGTGCGTAAGCGTGTAAGGTCACCAGTACTACCGCAGAGATGAACTATGCATCATGGATCGAGGAGAAGAAGTTGAAGGTGAGGATATCCGTTTCCCGACTCGGTGCCCCTCCGCTGACTCTACTATCAAGAAAACGTTCATTGTCGCGACTCTAGCGTCAACGCTCGTCGGTACTTTCACGGCGTCCATGGGCCTCTGGGAACGTGTGGCAGACAAACGCGAACAACACAGACAGCGCCAGCGCGACACAAAGCAGGATGGAGAGATCAAGCAGCTTCGAGAGCAGTTCGAAAAGGCTCAGCAGGCGGCGGATGGAAGACAAAAGGAGATTGACCGGTTGAATAGCGAGGGCGCAAGAGGAGGTGGAAGGGGGCGTGACGATGTTGGTGGAAATTTCGAGCGGGACAGCATAATGATCCAGCGCATGTACGACGATATGTACAATCGGTCAGGAAGGCGATTTGCACAGGGTGATGGTAAGTGCAAATGCCACTCGACAGGTCAACAACGAATACTAATGAACACGCAGCGATTGTTGAAAATCAGCTACAGGCACAAATTATCTCTCTCCAGCAGACAGTAATCAACGTTCTCCAGGATGCTCTGTACAACGACCGCCAGCTTACCCGCGCCGACATGGCCAAGCTCATTGCCGCGTCCAACTCTGCCCGTGAAGGCTCTCTTGATGCCTTGCGCCAGGCACAACAAAGACTCGGGTCGAGTGATTCCCCGCGATCTGTATCTCCGCCACGAGCGCTTCCTCCTCCAAAGCGCGCATCCACAGTTATCATGGATGGCCCCGACCAGCTCTTTTGCCGGTACAGCCTCGACCTCCAATACGTCCAGAACAAACCACTCGCAGCGTCTTTCGCGCCAGGCGGCTCGTGCCAATGTCCGGCTTGTGGCATACATTTGGACGTCACTGCTGATGATTTCTGGATGATTGGAAAACGCACACCCATGATCGCAATCGAAAAAGGGTACGAAACGGAGATTATGGAGACCCGTGAATTCCGCCTGGGTCAGCGCTTCGTGCTCAAGTGCCATACGCCTGATGGCGAGTATGCCTGCACAATCTGCAACAAGGGCCGCGATGTTGACGCCATTTGCCGGAACGTGGAGAGCCTAGTTAAACACGTTGGAACATTCCATGACGTGGACGAGCTGGATAGAGAAATAGATCTGAGGGAGATCGTAGTGGATACAAGAAGGCTGAGTCTACCCGCTCCGAGAGCACCAAGCCCTCCCATTGTGCGGAGGGAGGAGATTGGTGTAATGGAATATCGATGAGACAATACACATAGACTAGACATTCCTTGATGTTTTTGGCAGATTTTTACAGTGCTTAGCGAGGCGTTCGGTGGTATATCTACTCATTTCTTTGCACGGTACATATGCCAATCTCATTTCACGATGTACGAAATCACGAATCACGACGTCAATACGTAACAATAGAAACAATACGTTACAAACACACTTGCACTATTGTCTGACTCGTGCATTGACTAGATTTCGAAGCAATCTGTAACGCTCAATGCAGCTAGTAGAGACCCGCATAATTTAATGCTCTTAGAAACGATCAAGCTTTTCAGCCATACACTTATTAATCGATTTACATTGGAAAGGCTTGATTCGACGTCTATATGGCGGTGGAGTAAGCGATGGTCTCGGTGGAGAGATAAGGATATCCGAGTTCCGGAGTCTGTGCACAGGATACGTCACCCGATGCCCTCCACTCCTGCAACATTGTGACTACATTCCAGCTTTGATGATATGTACGTTTCTAATTCAAGTTGCACACGCAGTATTTTCTGATATTATGCTTCTTGTCCCTCCTTTTGTTGAGTGGCGCCATCGAAATAGGTGCAGACGATGAAATGTAGGCAGACGTCCAGTGCCTCGTTGCATCACAACGGATCTATCCTCGCATCTCAGAAACACGTATTCAAAACTATACCCGAAGGTTATTTAATGGTTATTTCGATACAGCAAGCAATGCTTATGTTGCGTGCTCGAATAACAAGTCGACGTGGCCTAAGTCTCTGGGAGTTGTCAGACCGGCATTGCTCTGGCTCATCAACAACCATTTGCCAAATCCACACGATTCATAGGTGTGCAGTAATGTATATTCGCAATCCTCGCATGTTATTCCATCCCCATGCTCGATCAAGATGGACCCTCAACCTCATCATGGAAGCAAATGTCAGAACTTAAACCCGTTCTACATTAAAACGACGAATCAAGGCAAGCACCGTCATGTGCTTTCTCGTACCAAATCCTTCTATCAAATCACGATGTATTCCTAGCCGCCTCGTATACGGTTGATGTTGACAAAATTAGGTAGGATGAAGCACAAGCCATTTCCGCCGGTTCCTCACCGCTCGCCCCACCGCGGCAAATTTTTCTATCAGGAAATTCCAGCATCGACAGCAACAAGAAACACTTTGCAGAATCATATTCTTTGAATTCCAAAGCGCCTGTAGTCGCTAATGAATGATCGTCTGTTATAATGTTGGAAAATTCCAATTCCCTCATCAATCAAGCAACAACAAGCCCGGCTGGCACAATCGGTAGCGCGTGAGACTCTTAATCTCAAGGTTGTGGGTTCGAGCCCCACGTCAGGCTTACAAGATTTACTTTTTGTCTCTTTTTTGGTTTGTCGTGAGTGGTAGTGGTGTGGTGTCGCTCTGGGGCTTGGAGTGAACGTAGCCCATACGCGTTCACTCAATTCTCTTTTTTGCTGATTACAGGATCTATTGTGCTGTTTACTAGACTTCAGTGATGTTAAAAAGAACCATACGGGGTAATAGTTCTTCGGAGTTGTGGCATAAATCTCGGCCCTTGATTATTCTTCCTGCTCATCTCTTGTGCGCGACCACGTTGAATGGTGTCTCATGACCCTTTGCGCCGGCATCGTAGAAACGATGCTTCAAAATCTGAGAGCGAGGAACATAGATATCACTTGAAAGACATTCTAATCAAATTGCGAATTTTTTACTTGATCACGACACAAGACCTGCGAAGTCCAAGAACAAAAAAAAAGGCACTCGACTCTTTTGGCCGTATGTGCTTGAAGTTTGAATAGCGTTTGCAACAACGGCGCATTGTCAAATTCCCCAAGAACAGACGTCTTGAGCGGCATGAACAACACGGTATATTTATGACGCAATATTGTAGAGACATCGATCTTAATCATCCTTCGCTTGCGGTTGGCTTGCACTATGCATCATGCTTATACACTGCAGGGTCCGACGCAAATCCGAATATGTCCGCACGTATTATGATTGGTTACAAACAGTGGTTGACACACCCACGACCACCTCATCATCCTCACTTTGGATTGCGAGAAGAAAGTTGTAGTAGTGGAACATTACACACTCCAGTTCTATGATTCGTTTCGCAAATCGAATGTAGGTCTGAACACAACCTGAAGTGCGTACGAGCAAAGGTTGCCTCATAGCTCACAACCACGGCCCATGCAGAGCTCAGAAGTATGCGAAACTATAGTACACCTGATTCACTAGTTTTTAACTGCGGAGAGACGCCGGCGAAATTCATCCTAAAGTTTGCTTTTGACATTTTAGAACGCTCGTGGCTTAGTGCGCTTCCGCGTGCTTCCGCAGGTGATTATACTCCTGCCTACTGGCTGTATTCGGAAAACTATAGTCGTTTAAGTTCGGCGAGAGACATTATCAGTTCAGACTGTTCTCACATAGTACGCCTGCAGGGAATAAGAACCTTCCACGTACGTCACGGCAAACCGGTGGCTTACCAAACACGAGATGGTCGAAGCGAACCCACTCATACCTCTCCAAATCGTGACAACGCGACCTTGCATGGTTGAACTGGAACGAATCGAGTCATTCCAGCACAATAAGCATCAGTACGGTGTTCTGAGTGGTGTGAGGCATCATTAGGGTGCATGCTTATTCGACAATGCAGAAAGCTTTTCTCCACCACCACCCTAGCCAGCGTAGGTATCCTCAAGATATAAATGTTCCAGTCACTGAAGCCAAAAGAATCATCACAGCATACAACATCTCATTACAACAGCTCCTCCAGCAGTCGCAGCATTACCGTCGCTCCATCTACCGCATTTCTATAACCAATTACTATCTGATCATCAACGCCAACACCAAGCTATCAAAATGGTATCCGCAAAGTTCTCGCCCAAGGCCGCTGGCATTGCTGTCGCATTCTGCAATGCCCTTACTTGGATCAGCTCGATCATCGTTGTGGGCATTACAGGCTACTTCTTGAAGAAGTACCCCCATGATCAGCATCTCATCTTCGAGATCGTCATTGTAAGTCTCCCTCATCGTCACAATAGCCACGGATACTTATCAAATCCTAGTCTGCTCTCGTCCTCGGTCTCTGGATCCCCTCTTTCGTCCTTCCTGTCTTCAGCAGCTACAAGTTCTACTATGCGCCTTTGAACTTTGTCTTCTCCTACCTCTGGCTTACCGCCTTTGTGTTCGCAGCCCAGGACTATAACCAGAGCCAATGCGAGCTTAACGCTCCATTTGGCGGTTCTTGCAACCTAAAGTTGACTAGCGAGTCTTTCATTTTCCTCGCTTTGTAAGCCCCATGCACTTTCTATCAAGAACCACTGTTCTAACGCTACCAAAGCTTCTTCTCCCTTGTTGCTTCGCTCGTCGATGCCTATGCATACAAGGCTGCAGCTGTCATTGCTGCTGAGCCAGTGCACCCCGAGAAGCCCGTCGAGGCTCCCGCCGCTGCTACTGTCTAAATCAGCCTCTGGCTCAACACCGAAAGCCGTAAAAGCTATCGTGTCTCCGATGATTGCAGGTGAAATTGCATCGTCGCCGCCTGGAGACTGCATTGGCTTGCGACCCCTTGATAGAGTAAAGAAGATGGACTGCTACATTGAGGTAATTTTTAATCGTCATAGACTGTTAACATAAGATTGGGGAACTGTATATAGATCGGATGGACTTTGTGTTTTTGTGGTTGTAGAATGTTCGAATACCCTGACACTCGTTTGAAGAAATGTAATGTATTATACATGTACCACTATGACTCGGAGCCTGCTTAGTGAACCGAAAATTATTTCTTATATGGCCACATGATCATTACGCAGCATACCTCAAGTACATTCTGCCCGCTCAATGAAGTTGACATTTTTTGATTGTAGTTTGAGATGTACAATGGTCGAACTGAGCACCTATCCAATGATCTGCCCAGGTGTTACATCTGTAGTAATGAACTCAAAGCCGTAAGTTCAAATTCGCTTCGCGTTTCAAGGTAGCACTAAAAACAGGACAAGAACCTATAGCATGTAACAAAACTGCTAATCTACTTCAAATATCCTAAAATCTAAGTCTTGCTTCCAGTATTGTTTTACAGATCTGATACACAGTTATCTTGACCACTGGCTCCTCAGCTATTCAATTTTGGACCATTTTTGCCTCTCTTTTCGTCTAGCTGTTTCTCTTTATATTGATTGATCCACGTTGCAGTGTCTTTGGGATATCGTAAGCGATGAAGTTCGATATTCCCACAGAAGCAGTCTACATTGAGTGTCGTGGTCAGCATCATAGATCTCAGTGTTTCAAAATGGGTATACTGGGATAGGATATCTTGGGGACAAATATCGGGCCAAAAGCAGAGCGTCACCCCCAACAATTGGAAAGGCCGGTCTTGCTATGTTACACGATTCGTGTAATTTGTAAGCAGAGAGTGGAAGATATAGTGGGATCTGAATCACAACTCTTCTGGACATACGTATACACCACTGTTGAATTTCAAACTCCCTGTCAGTACTGCGATATCCGCGCGACAACTTCTCAGCAATTTCCTACCCCCAATCAAAATTTCCCAGAAGTGAATTCTCAGATTCAAGCGCGATTGCAAACTCAAATGTTCAACCCAGGAGTTGAACAAGAGCTGTTCCGAGTATATCACGGGTATTAAGATGCTGCGCTTCGGGTTTGATTCACAGAAAATATTGGGGGATCTGCTTGGCCGAGCTGGACCAGCCGATGACGATTAAGCATAATAACTTGGTGACTTGCTATGCTAACGTGGCAACAATGCATTAGCTAATTCTTTGTAGTGTTGTCATGTACTGTAACGAAGGGCAGACAACCTATGTAGACTAAACACTAACTCACACAGAGCCCTAAACTTTCTGATATATTACACAATATAAAAATACATGATTAACCTTCTAGTCTCTACAGTTCTCGCCTACTCTAGTCCTGATACAATTCTTACACATGCACATACCCATCTGTCCGTGCACCTTCCCAAACAAAGAATGCCTGCATATACCTTGCTTGAAGAGCTATATTACCCCACAGATAAACGAGCCAAACTAGTACAATCCAATCTAGGTATCTCTTAATCGTCCCAGCCAAAAAATTCAGATCCCGGAAATACCCGTGCTTTTCCCCTCCCCATCGAGGAAAATAGTTGTACCCACATGCGCATCACTACTCTCCCCACTCATGTCATCCTGTTCTCCTCCCAGCCCTTCAACTAATGCAATGGAAAATATCTACTTACACCAAACTTAGCAAAAATTGATAACTACACACTCCATACTATCCACACACACACACACACACACACACACACACACACCCCTAGCTGAGCCCCACCCCTCCCTTCTCCGAATCTATGTGCATGTACAGATACAAGGCATTCCACACCTGACTTCCCTTCCTTTCGGTATGTATTCCCAAATTCAATCATTCGCCGTCCAGGGCGTGCGTGCCTGCATGTGGACAAGGGTGTTGGGACAGGGATGGTGACGGAAAAAGGGGAAATGGGCCGGGGTAAAACAGGGGTTCTTGAAAGTTGGTTGGAGAGGGGGACCATGGGCTTGGGCTTGGGCTCAGGGTTGGTTTTGTTTTCCTTGGGAGGAAAAGAAACCCTCGAATAGTTATGTTTTCAGTTCATGTGAGTCGGTTGTGTGTGTGTGTGTGTAAACGGTTACAATGTGGTTTATGCATCAGAGTGAAGTGTAAGTGACGATGATAGAGTAGAGAGCTGGGTATAATTGATTTGATTCGAACTACTTTCAGCGAGAGACTAGATTCTGAATTTGAGAGATCCAGAAACTAGGTATTAGATTCCCCGTGCGAGCCTGCCACCAGGTTACCCAGTTCCTACCGTCCTTCCATGACTATCCTTTACTCATGTGCCATCATGATTCATACATTGATTGGTGGTGCTTAAGCAGCAGCGGTGGCAGTGGCAACGCAGGCGCAGACAGCGCTGGCGCTAGCCTGGACCTGGATGGCGGTGACGAGACCACAGTTGCCAATGACACAGGCCTGGGCGGCGGTGGCAATGGCAGCCGAGTTGCTGCAGCGGCAGCGGTAGTCGGCGGTGGCAGTGCAGCCGGCGACAGAGGCAGCAGATTGAATGCAGGGAACCTTGGTGATGTCAGTAGGTGGACAGGAAGTGGGACGGCCAGACGGCGAGAAGAATGTGCGTTGTCGGAGGGCAACTTACACCGCAGGTGGGCACAGCAGAGGCGGCAGCGTTACAGGCTGTCTGGGCAGAGACAGAGGAGACGCAGAGAGCGGCGATGATGGTGAAGACGGTGGAGAACTGCATGGTGGATTGGACTCGGGGGTGCTCAAAAAAGTTTTTGTGTTGTTTGTATTGTAGCGATTGATCTTGTTGCTGAGTTGAATTGAGGACTTTACATGTCGTCTTTATAGTTTGTCTTGTGGTACCCTCCCCGCTCGCATTGCACCGTCATCTGACCCAATTCCCTGGCCCAGTCGCCGAGAGATGGTACTCTCGTGCACCTGTCTGAAAGCGATTGAAGGAAGAAGTGACGACGCGTTTCATCGGAGGCTTGCTCGGTTCGTCGGGCCAGTGGGCGCCCGCCGTGGACGTGGGCCTATGGGCCTTGCGGTACTTGCGGGGTTGTACTGGCAATAAATTGAACAACGGCCTGGGCGGCAAGATTGGGAAGGAGACTATGCCTTGCCAGGCGAGCGACTATGCAAGTTGTTGCATCACAAGCTAGCAGCAAAGCAAAAAATCTTGAGGCTGCTCGACGTGTCCCTGACGCGAACCTGGCCGTGGACGGGGCTAGTGATGCGGGGAAGCTTGTTTCCCCAGATTCTGCTCGGGAAGGGCGTTCGTTTAGGCATTTTCTCCGACAGTTTGCAGATTAAAGTCCCGAGGCTGGTGGACGGCCAGGGCAGGCGTGAGCATGTGAAAGATTGCAGCGGAGAGGGGCGTCGAGAGATGGATATTGTCATGGATATTGGGATGGGCAAATGGTGGCAAACACGGTGCACGGCACTCCAATGGCACAGCACGGCCCTGCATATCAGACGTGTTAGAGTTTGCCGGACGCTCGATGGTGATTAGGGGCACGAAACAACGGCTCTCGGGAGGGCGGGGATGTGATCGACAGGAAAATTTAAAGGTGGGGGGGTGTCGCATGTGAGAGCGTTGCGCCGTGGAGCTTAACACGGTGTAAGGGCGAAGCTCTGACCGGCCTGTCACGATGCTGGATCCTCGGCGACGTTTTGCGACGGATGGGCGTCTTAGGGTTTGGTGGCCTTGTGGTCGACGCCTCTCTGCGCACCAGTCTCTTGAAGTGGCTCGAGTCCGCTCCGTAGCGGTTCGTCGGCCACCGCCACCGGAAATTGAGGTTGAACAACGTTAAGAAGCCGGCCGGAGGGCCAAGACTACGAGTGGAGAGGGCATTGGGGGCGGGAGGGAGTCGAGAGCCAGCTGACACGATGCCAGCATGGCCGACGGGGAGACGAGGAAGACGAGAGATGGGGTGGCAAGTAAGGAGGTGGAAGAGAATGGCCCAGGGGAAGAGCGAAAGGGACTCGATAAGGCTGAGGGTGAGGCTGAGGGTGAGAAACGGATGATGACTAGGGCAAACGGGCGGAACCAAAGCCGCGGCGAATGACGGCACGTGGGATGACAAAAGCCACCGCGGGGCATCGCAAACAACCCCCCACTTTGGCGGTTCTACGCAACGAATACGCCACTGTGTGAGTATCTGGACTGTCGATGCGCGTTGGTTTGTTGCGTCATCCATTGCGCAGTGTTGCCCTTCTGTACAGGTGCAATTGATGGCGTGATTTGCTTGCAGCTCAGTACCAGCACACCCAGGCAGTCACAACCCAGAAACCTCACAGTCTCCAGCAATATGGCGACTCCAAAGATTAGCGAGCGGGGAATCCGCATCGCCATTGATGTGCGTAGTTTGTCCATGCACGTGGAAGACGGCTAATGGACGCAGCGCGGCGGCACCTTCACAGACTGCGTCGGCAACCCCGGCACAGGCAAGATGGAAGACGACATCCTCATCAAACTGCTCTCGGTAGACCCCTCCAACTACGAAGATGCGCCCCTTGAAGGCATCCGTCGCCTCCTCTCCAGATTCACCGGCACCGACATTCCCCGTGGGCAGCCGCTGGATACGTCCAAGATTGAGAGCATCCGCATGGGCACCACAGTCGCCACAAACGCCCTGCTGGAACGCAAAGGCGAGGATATCGCCATGGTGGTGACCAAAGGCTTCAAGGACTGTCTGGCAATTGGAAATCAGAGCCGGCCCAACATCTTTGCCCTGGACATCCGGAAGCCTGAGGTGCTGTACAAGAAAGTCGTCGAGATTGAGGAGAGAGTCACCCTCGAAGACTATGCCGAGGATCCAGAGAGACACCAGACAGAAGCAAAGGCGATAGAAGAGGCTGGCGAGACGGCAGAGCTGGTCAAGGGCTTGTCAGGCGAGACGGTACGAATACTGCAACGGCCGCAAGAGGACGCCATACGAAAGCAGCTTCAAGACGTGTACGATAGTGGCCTGAAGAGCATCGCCGTGTGCTTGATGCATGGATACACCTACCCAAACCATGAAGCGTTAGTAGGCAAGATTGCGAAAGAAATTGGATTCGAGCACGTCAGCTTGAGCCATGAGCTCATGCCTATGATCAAGCTGGTCCCACGAGCGACCTCGGCGTGTGCAGATGCATACCTTACGCCGGCGATACGGAAGTACATTGACGGTTTCTCCAGGGGCTTCGAAGGTGGCCTTGGCACAAAGAGCGTCAGGCGCGAGGAGGGATCCAAGGGCGCAAGATGCGAATTCATGCAGTCAGACGGCGGCTTGGTAGACGTTGATATTTTCTCTGGTCTCAAGGCCATCTTATCAGGGCCAGCTGGAGGCGTAGTAGGCTATGCCCTCACTTCGTACGATCCTGAGACGAGGATTCCAGTCATTGGCTTCGACATGGGCGGCACCAGCACGGATGTGAGCAGATATGGCGCAGGACGCTACGACCACGTCTTCGAAACCACAACTGCCGGCGTCACTATCCAGTCGCCACAGCTCGATATCAACACTGTCGCGGCAGGAGGTGGGTCGCGACTCTTCTGGAAGAACGGTCTTTTCGTTGTCGGCCCCGAGTCAGCGAGCGCCCACCCAGGGCCCGCATGCTATCGCAAGGGCGGGCCATTGACCATCACAGACGCAAATCTGTTCCTTGGTCGACTGCTCCCAGACTTCTTTCCCAAGATCTTCGGCAAGAATGAAGACGAGGGCTTGGATGCCGAGGCGAGCGAGAAGCTTTTCAAGGAGCTGGCAGAGCAAATCAACAAGGAAGTCGCGGGTGGCAACAAGGACAAGGAAATGTCGCTCGACGACATCGCAAACGGTTTCATCAAAATCGCAAACGAGACCATGACACGGCCGATTCGCAGTTTGACCGAAGCTCGCGGCCATGATACCTCGAAGCACCGGCTCGCCACTTTTGGTGGAGCAGGAGGCCAACATGCAGTCGCTATTGCGGAGGCACTGGGCATCTCACAAATCTTGATACACCGCTACTCGTCCGTACTGTCAGCATACGGCATGGCCCTTGCAGACGTCGTGGATGAGAGACAGGAGCCAGAGTCCAAGGTATGGTCAGACGACAAGGACGTGAAAGAGTACCTCCAAAACAAGATGGCAGAGCTGAAGAGCAAATCTACCGCGAGATTAAAAGACCAGGGTTTCGATGATGAGCATGTTCAGTTTGAAGAATACCTGAATCTGCGCTATCGTGGTACAGAGTCTGCCTTGATGATCATCAAACCAACCAAAGCAGAAGCAGAGCAGGAGTACGACGGTGATGAATGGGCCTTTGGAAAAGCCTTCATCAAGCAGCATGAGCAAGAATTCGGCTTCACCCTTCCAGATCGTGACATCATCGTCGATGACGTTCGCGCACGCGGCATCGGCAAGACATTTGAAGGTCTCGAGAAGAGCGTGGACCAACAGTTGAAGGAGATCAAGCCAAAAGACCTTCCAAGCGACGAGAAGCGTTACGATACCCGAAAGGTTTTCTTCGAAGGCGGCCGACAAGATACTTCAATCTACAAGCTCGAAGACCTGGCTGTGGGAGATCGAATCAAAGGCCCAGCAATCATTGCCGATGGCACACAAACTATCGTTGTGACGCCCGGTGCTAGTGCTTTGGTTATCAATACGCACGTTGTTATCAATATTGGCGAGAGCAATGGCCAAGAAAAGCAAATCGATACCAAAGAAGTAGACCCTATCTTACTGAGTATTTTTGCACATCGCTTCATGGCGATTGCAGAGCAAATGGGTCGCGCGCTGCAGAAGACTAGTGTGTCTACTAATGTCAAGGAGCGATTGGATTACTCGTGCGCGCTCTTCGACGAAGATGGTGGATTGGTGGCGAATGGTATGTCACTTCGCTCTAATTGCTGCTCCCGCTGACAATCACGTAGCACCCCATCTCCCGGTCCATCTTGGCAGCATGTCTACCTGCGTCCGCAAACAGGCCGCCATTTGGAAAGGCAAACTCAAGAAGGGCGACGTGCTCGTGTCAAACCACCCCATGTTTGGTGGCACGCACCTCCCAGACATTACAGTCATCACCCCAGCATTCAGCGGCGACAATATAATATTCTACGTCGCCTCGCGTGCGCATCATGCTGACATCGGGGGTATCCTACCCGGGTCTATGCCTCCACACTCAAAAGAGTTGTATCAAGAGGGTGCAGCCATAAAGAGCGAGAAGCTCGTCTCAGAAGGCCATTTCAACGAAAAGCGCATTACAGAGCTCTTGCTTGACGAACCAGGCCAGTTCCCCGGCTGCTCCGGTACCCGCTGCCTCTCCGACAACATCAACGATCTCAAAGCGCAAGTTGCTGCCAACCAAAAGGGCATCAATCTCATCAGCACATTAATGTCCGACTATGGTGAACAAGTGGTCAAGTTCTACATGACGAACATTCAGAAGAACGCTGAACAATCTGTGCGACAGTTGCTGAAGGGGGTGTATAAACGCTTTCAAGGACAGGACTTGTCTGCCGAAGAGTTCATGGACGACGGATCCCCGATTCGGCTTAAAGTTACTATTGACCCTGAGAAGGGCGAGGCCGTTTTCGATTTCTCAGGAACAGGTCCTGAGGTGTACGGGAATATCAATGCTCCAGAAGCTGTCACTTACTCGGCTATCATATACTGTTTGAGATGTCTTATCTCAGAGGATATCCCACTAAATCAAGGTTGCCTCAAGCCCATTCACGTTCTCATCCCGAAGAAGTCATTCCTCTCGCCATCGGACAACGCGGCTGTCGTGGGCGGAAACGTTCTCACATCACAACGCGTGACAGATGTCGTGCTGAAAGCTTTCAAGGCTTGTGCAGCAAGTCAAGGTGACACCAACAACCTCACTTTTGGCTATGGTGGCACAGTCTTTGGTGGAGAAGGCGGTAATGGAGGAGAGAGAAAAGAAACAAAAGGCTTCGGCTACTACGAAACGATCGCTGGCGGCTCTGGTGCAGGCTCAACATGGCACGGCACAAGCGGCGTGCATACCCACATGACCAACACACGTATCACCGATTCCGAAGTCTTCGAACGACGATACCCGGTCTTGCTTCGCGAATTTTCGCTTCGAGAGGGAAGTGCAGGCAAGGGCATGCACAACGGTGGCGAGGGCGTAATCCGCGATATTGAGTTCCGTATCCCCGTCCAAGTCTCCATCCTCAGCGAACGTCGCGTCTACCACCCCTACGGCATGGAAGGCGGTGGCGAAGCCGCCTGTGGCCTCAATATCTGGGTCCGCAAAGTCGACCAAGCTGCCGTCGACGCCAACAGCGACACCAAGAAGCCCATCGAGCCATCCAACCCGTCAGACAATCAACCCACATCCAGCACCGCCGTTGAAGCTCTCGAAGCGAACCAGTCAGCGAATAGATCAGAACAGGTAGAATACAGATACATCAATCTCGGCGCTAAGAATACCGCGGCCATGCGTCCTGGTGAACGAATCATCATCCATACCCCTGGTGGAGGCGGCTGGGGTAAAGTTGGTGAACAGAGTAATGTCAAACACCAACTTGATCCTACGGCTACGTGGAAGAAGGGTAGTGTGGCGGGACGCCAGAGCACGGCAGAAGCCTCTGCGTAGATTGTGCTTGAAAGAATGAAGAGATAAATGATTTAGAGGTTCAATGAAATGAGCGTGCTTAGAAGGATTGAGCGAATACTTGATAATGAGTAGTGAGATATATGTGTATATGCGAATCTGCCCTCCGTTTTGCGGGGGGTATTCTGTAAATGACCACTAGATATCGCAGAATTAATCAATTCAACAGGTAGTAAGTACTTGAATAGGACTGAAGATCTTAACGTCCTTGGATGGATCTAGCGAAGACCGTGGATTTTTCTCGTTCTCGGTAGCGACTGGTTCCCTTATGATCTTGCGCGTGGAGTGACCTTTTTGTGGATGAATTTAGTGTTCCGCGGAAGGATGAATTTCCTTAATCATTGGGGAGGCAACAGTGATGAAGCAAGCTAGTATGTGGCTTCAACATAACACCAAATTGCCTCTCGGTGTGTTGATTCGATCGATTCTTCCGCCGAGTCGGGGGGGCGTGAAATTTCCGCTTGAAATCTCTTCCTTGACGCAGATACTAAAAGCGTACGCTCAAGCGGGACCCGAAGACTTCAAAATATCTGATTTATGCTACTCGCGTTTTGTATAGCGACAGTCTCCCCTGGAATAGAGTGCAGGCTTTAGTTAGCTTCCATGATTGGCTATTCCAGTGGTAGGGGAAAACCCCTAGCGATGTATAGCTAGCACGTCCTATATGGCCCAAGGGAGGCAAAGGGCCGGGCTTCACGTGTTCCATCGGAATAAGATTGATTAAATTTCAACTATTGGAAATAGCCCTGGATGCAGACATGGGCTGAAGTACTAGCTATCGAGATACGTGCAAGATGGCTAGTATCTCTCAAACTGTCTCTTGGTGAGGCGTTTTTGAAAAAGGGAAACAGAGACAATTTGCGAAAAAAAGATTCCAGTGTTAAATAGGTCGGCGTCCATAACTATACGAAGCAGCTCACTGATTGTGCCAGCGCGGCGCTATGACCCCATACAGTGTCTGGTATGACCTAGGGATGATTATGTATTAGTCAAAATTCATAATGACTGCGTAATATGGTGGACTGTGCATGTGCTGGAATTTCTGCAAGCTTATTCCTTGCTGCAGAATTCCGGTGCGGGAACTTACCATAGAACAGGCTCCTGGGTTTTCAGTGACATCCTCGGTGACTGGGAATTGGTTTTACCTTTTGAGGAACGATGATTTGAGCTGTATGCTTGGACCCCTACACGTGCTTACACACCTTACAAAGAACCGCAGGATTAAATTTGGAATCTATAAGTGTAGCAATACCTGACCCGTTGAAAGGCTAAGTGAGATTCCAAATAGCCAGGGACCGAAATTCGGAGCCTCGTTGGTGCTTTGGAAAATATGCATTTGACTTCATTGTACTCATTTCGCAGCGTGAGTAAAACCACATCTAAAATCTTCCTTGATGCTATTTCAAACCCCCACCATAATTGTGGCGTGTAAAGCATCTGATAACCATGGGACTGGGCTCTTCGCTAGCCATGTGTGTGTATGGAATAAAGCGCGCTAGTACGCGAAGAGAAGTATCCAGAATTTCGTGTCATGACGCTGAACTCTAGGGAACCAAGAGTAGTTTCTTGGTCGAAAAGTGGTTCAGGAAGGATGCTCTCCTATAAAAACTTTCTTAACGCAGGTAGGTTGTGTCGTCCTTTTCCTTCCAAAGTGGGCAGGATCCCCGCGCTACATCCATGTCCGCCGAGAAACTAATTCTTGAACAGCTCCTTTGGTCAAAGGGTCAAGTAAAGTACCGTATCATCACTATAGACGGAAATCGCATATCTCGAGAAAGGACGAGGAATACCCCAAACCACGATGCATATACCACTACTCACTCTCGTTCTGTTTTCAACAGCGGGATGGTTGAACAGAGGTCTCCAAGATATTTGGCATCGATCCGGAGATTTCATGACACTCTTGAGGTAGGAGTATATTTCAAGAAATCTTACAGTCTCTGACAAAGTGCATACAGAGAAGCAATCCTCTTAAGCGTTCACTAGAGAATGAGGACGAACGAGGCCAGATGATAAGCATGATTAGCCGTGCGGTTAAGAGAAATATCACACCCCGATGGGCTACGTCTTGGGGCCTAGCAATGAATAGTATAACTAAATTGGATTCTGGGAGACTATTGAACAGGATGGATGGAGATCTCACTGTCTCGCACCACCTTGAACAAACCGACAAACCACACCTTCTATCCAATCAGATGCACATGGACACTCCACCTCCTGGGTTTCTCACAATACCCGGGGAGTTAAGAAACGAAGTATACGAATACGTCTTCGCTATTCCCTCCGGACGAATAATATGCCGAAATATAGGACCATGGGGAAGGAAGCTTTGCATCTCGCTAAGTCATGGAGAGATCACAAGCTATGTGGAGCTTAACAGCTTCCAGTACGTCAACAAGCAGATCCGTCGCGAGACAAGAGGCTACCCACTCAAGACTAACCTTGTGGCCTTTTGCACCGAGGAGGCTAGCGAGCCCTCGCCCTTGACAGAAGCAGTAGTGTTCCTGCAGAGCCTTGCACCCACGTGGTGGCACCACGTACGAAGAATAGTAATCACGCACAACAAATCTTCCGCTGGCTTGATCAACCAATCAGAACATACGGCTAGAAACATCGATTTCCGCGCCCTAGACGAGCTTTTCAAGATTTGTCGCAGGACGCCACATCTCACGGTGCATTGGGCTTGTCCAACATGGAAACTAAATAGATCGCTGTGTCGATTCATCATCATCGCCATATCACTTGTAAAAGCATTCCGCGCTGGTACTATGCAGAGTTGTAGCAGTATAAGAAACGGGCACATTGTGGATCAATGGGTCAACTTTTGGCTGCGTGGCAGATCCGCGGAATGGTTGGATGTTCCGAACTTCAGAATCCATCCATGGAACATGGTGCATGATGCGGTGATTTACGAGAGCACCCTAAAAGACGCCATGGTGTGTTGTGCATATCACACGATTGCGGGCGCAGGGTTGCAGCAATGGAGGGATCAAGCAATCAAGTGGTACGCTGATGGGATATAGGATGTGAAGATAGAAGCATTTGGTGGAACTTGTCATGGAAGGGAAGCAATCAGTTATTAGTAACCATTTTTCTTTTGGCAAGAGTATTCGTCAGTTAGTCAGACTTTGTCACTTTCTTAACGCCTCCCTACCACACTCATTTCACGTCTACCTCGATGCAGTAGATTTGATTTCCTATTAAAATCGGCGCCTAGTTTCGCATAATGTGAGATGTATATCTTAATTCAAAGAAATGTGCTTTAATGATGTTATTTACTAGTCATTAATATAGTAGTCATGAACATCGAGCAGAAAGATCATGAGTCTGCACACATGTTGAACGCTTCATTATTGGCCCTGGGCCACAGGGCCGTCTTGCTTTCTCGCCTCTGAGAAATCTGGGCTTGCGTAAATCGTAAGCATTTCGCTCCACGTGGTCTCCCATTCCTTCTTCATCCATCCATCTGTAGCTACCCAAAGCTTCTCATGAACCACCTTGAACTTGCCCTCCTCACTCTCTTGCGGAAAGAAGCCACCCCATGTCCTGTCAAGCAGACTCGCAGGGAATGCCCCTCCTGACATGAATTGCCAGCTAAGGAATGCTTGCTCCGCCATCAAGCAGTCATACTTGTCAGTTTTGACATAGTTCTGGAGGAGTCGCTGGTGCATACGTTCAGAGGGAGTGAACACCATTGAGCCGACGTTTATGTCTGATTCAATGGGCTTCATAGGGTCTTGCGGGACACCGGCGAAGATGTAGGGCTCGCAAACTGGTGTTCGGTCTGGAAGAAAGTCATCCAGCTGAATCTTTGACTCCTCACAGCTTCTGATTGGCGCGATATCAAACATCTCGTCGATGTTGGTCATAGGAAATGCGTCGGCGTCTAAGAATAAAATACGCTCAAACTCGGTCTCCTTCCACATGTTCAGCTTTGCAAAAAGATCCTTCCACCGTTTCTGAACACCTGGAGTGTTAGGATTCCATTCTAGTGGCGCAAGTTCTCGCACCACAGCCCCAGCTCCTGCGAGTAATTGGCGTTGTTCGAGTGTAACAAAATCCGCTACAAAGACAACGAAAGGGTACTTTTGCGTTCGCGATCGTTGAGACCAGAGAACGCGATAAATGAGGGAATGAATAGCGAGGAAATATGGGTCTTTTATCGACGGATTCCTGGTTGCCATAAAGGTCGCGTATGCGTACGACCTGGGCCCATCGGGACTGTAGTTGTGTGGTCGGTAAATACCGAGCTCTTTGAGGGTCGAGATGGGTAGGTCAAGCTGTAAGTCACTTTGAAAAGGGAATTCTGCTTCGAAGGGTTGCGATTCTTTCTGTGGTTCTGATGGGAGAAGTTCGATGTTTGGCGAGGGCGGTGTAGGTATATCGTTCAACCCCAACTGCTCCCCGGAAGGGGGAATCTCGGGGGAGGTTGGATTTCCTGCCGGCAACGGCAGGAACCCGGGGGACCCAACCGGTAAGGTATTCTCAAGCGGTGAGCTAGTGGGTAACTGCGCAGTCGTGAATGTCGTCGCATATTGTGTTGGTGCTGCTTTGCTGCTGTACCCATGTCGGAAGCCATGGCTCGGCTTCCGGAGGCGAGAGCCAACTTGGTTGTCGTCTTGGTCTCGCGCAAATAGGAATATAATACCAACAATAAAAATGGTCGCTACCACAACATTATGCCGACGCTTCATGATGGTGACAAGAATCTGGTTAATGTTGCACTGGTTGTTCGATTAACGATGGTGACCATAGAGATGTACAATGTCACATGCGAAGTTTCATCCAAGCAAGTACCGAAAATCTTAATCTTGCGTGAGGCACATGGGATGACGATGAGCGCTGCAGGGTGAGTGGAGGGTAGTGTGATGCCTCATGGACAGCCGCATAAGAGGGGCATCTGTTAGCAATGACCAGGAACGGGGTTGGTACGGACTACATTCCAACAAAGGCGTCTGGGCAGCGCACGATGTTCTGGCATTGATCGACGCCATACGTGCAAGGGCCCTGGGTTTACGCCGAGCAAAATCCCCATGGGGTGATTAGCGTCGGAGGAGGCGCCACTTTTGTAGATCCAATAAACGGCCCGCCCGAACACCATTCAGCCGTTGACCGCGCCTCCAGAAATGTAGCATGTGATGAGCGTTTTAGTCCATGTGAACTTTCACATGAAGCCGACAAGCGAAGGTAGTCACTACCCTGGCTTCTCAAGATGAGACCATATTGATGACTGAAACACTGAATGCCATGAGTGATGTCATTGCTACAATATTATTTGCTAATCTCGGTGCCACGCAAGAATAAGTTTATCAAACTATCGCTTTGGCGATTGGGGCGGCGACAGTGTTTTCCTGTAGAACCAGTTCGCGAACTTGACGCTCGGCTCGTCAATAGCTTTCGTGACAACTTCAGCTAGGTACAGTGTCACAGGTAGAATGATCACCTGTGGCGCCCAGAACGCCAACTCAAGCCCTAGAGGGCCCTTGGTAGAAAGCGGAAATTTGTCAACCCATCCAGGGATGCCTTCCTTGTGTTCCGGCCTTGAAAGCCCTACAGCGGCGTAGAGTCGGTCGCAGAGCGCGTATATCACTGGCCCGTGAACCAAGTAGAGTGCGAATGAAATACGAGCGAGGTACTGACAAGAACGGGATTCGAAAAATCGTTTTAACCATGGCAAACGCGGTATCGATGCAACAGCCAGAAATGCTGCCCAGAAGAGATAGAACCATTTGGCGTCAAATGGCGCCTGTGGCCTGAACCAGGACAACCACTTCCACCCCGGTGATTTGTAGAGATGAGTTTTCTTGTCAACGTCGGGTGCGTCGTAAGATGGTACGCCGCCTAAATAAAGTGCAACGATGAAAAGGTGGAAGAAGATAAACTCCTTAAAGCTTGCTAGTGAGGAGAGGAATTGTGGCAGTTGATCGTCCTGGGCGAGGAGCTCGAGATCGCAAAGTAGCATGCCAGCCATAAACATGGCGCCGTAGTAGCCATCGACAATATACATGAAGTAGAAGATCAAGCCCATTTCACACCACAGCCGGGCGTTCTTGGTACATCTAGAAAACGCGCTGAGGGCTGTGTAGATGATAATGGACCCTTTGAATTCGATCGGAATGGACCAGGCATGTGGGTGATAGGGTAAGGTGAATTCGTATATGTTGGTGGAGAAGACAAAACTGTAGTTCTTGAACATGTAATACCAGTGTAGGACATCTTCGCTGAAGGTGGGCTTCATCTCGTGCATGTCGACCCACAACTTAGTCCCATGTCGGAGACACATCCAGAGAAAGGTTACCACGATGATTGGAATGTACAGCCTTAGCCAGCGGCGGAAGAGCGCAGAAGTGATACCTTCTGCGGCGGCTTGCGTATGTCCTTTCTGAATGAGGCTCAATGATTTGAGGGAAAGGACGTATCCTGAGATGACGAAGAAGATCGATACGGCAAAATGACCTCCAGAAAAGAAGAGCCGCACAAAAGGGAGGGCTGCAAAGTAATGTCTGCCCTCGTAACCGAATGCGTTTTCGTATACCAGGTTTCCTTTACCACCGTGGGCCCAAAGCTGATTGTGGTGAATGTAAACTAGGAATGCTGCAAAGCCTCTTAGTCCATCAAGCCACGCTGTTGGCCGAGTTGGTTTTTTGGTAGGGCTTCCAGGTCGAAGAGACATGAACTCTGGGCGAATACAGTCGAAGCTCCATCTTGCGCTTCGCAACGGTTTCCAGTTCGTGGATTGTAGACTTACTTCCTCCAGCTGGCAATTTTCCAAAAGCCCATCAAATTTGGCCGGCATTCTTGTATGATCAGATGAATTGTTATTTGGCAAAAGTAGTGGAAAGCACATTCAGTGCCGGGATTTAAGGTCACAAAAATCCGCAACACTGCAAGTGTTCATGCGGTGAAAGTTCAACCAAGGACGGAATGCGAGTTATTCTGATGTCTGGTGGCAATGCGTTTTTCTGCTGCAACAGGATAGATCATGACGCCGAGGAACTTGAGCCAACTATTTCTTCTGGTTCGATGGTTCTGATGCTGCATGCAAGGATATGAGTAGCTCCGGGGAATATCCCCGCAGGGTTATACGGGTCCGTCATGCCTGCCCTGACAGATGAACAAGGTTATGGCAGGTTATACCGAGCGCTGTGGGGAAGCTACCGGAAACGCCCACAACCCCGAACCATCTGCGGGGTTCATGGTATAAGCTTTAGCTTAGCCGCCTTGACTTAACCTTCTTGAATCACAATTCCGACAAAGCATGTCAGGCTTTCTATGGACACGTAGTGTTCCCTGTTATCACCTGCAGCTGCACTCACTGAAATGCCTGTCGACTACGTACCAATGCACCGAGGGCAATTGCTCCGCACAGATTGGTTGACACCACGGCCGGGAGATTGAGGATCAGAGGCTCGTGTAGCATGAGCCCCGTTAATGAAATTGCTCAAAGCCTCGGGAGGCGTGGGAGGATCTGCGGGACTTGTAATCTTATGAAAACCTCAGCATGCGCACTCGGTCACGGCCACGTCCGCCCAAGCTCCACCTTGAGTCCAGAATGCCTCCTCACTCCCCTATTGTCGCTCACTTCCAAGGCAAACTGACAAGTCAAGTTCGAAGAGTTCTGCCGGCATATCTCGCCTTGATCTTCCTGTTTCTCTTCTTTGCGAACGTACACTTCTTCACTGCTCCAATCCGCGCGGCGCACAGATACAGACGCGAGCTCAAATACCAACAGCCATTGCAACCTTCCACAGCATCAATCCCAAGAAAAATATGGCAGACGTGGAAGGTAGGCCCGCTAGGTTTTGAGCAGCGCGATTCAGACTCCGCAAAGACATGGCCCGCAAAAAACCCAGTCTACCGGTACGAAGTATTGACCGATGACAATGCCATAGAGTATCTCGAATGGCATTATGGTCCACAAGGGTTTGATCGGCCAGATGTTATCGATCTCTATAAAGAATTGAACATCACAATCATCAAAGCTGATATTCTCCGCTACCTCGTTATGTACGCTGAAGGTGGTGTGTATGCCGACATTGATGTTGAATGTCTTCGGCCCATCGACAGGTTTATACCAGAGCGATACAACGAAGAAGATGTTGATATGATAATCGGCGTGGAAATTGATGAGCCTGCATTTGCAAGCCATCCAATTCTCGGATCCAAGTGCAAATCGTTCTGCCAGTGGACATTCGCCGCCAAGCCAAGGCTTCCAGTCATGATGAGACTTATCGAGAACATCCAACAATGGCTTCAAGACCTATCCGATGAGAAAGGAGTGCGTATATCGGAACTTGAACTCGACTTCAATGAGGTTATTAGCGGAACTGGTCCGTCTGCCTTTACCAAAGCTATCCTTGAGCAAATGACGGCACAGAACAGTGGCAGCCCTGTCACTTGGGATCTCTTTCACAACCTTGCAGAGTCAAGACTCGTGAATGGCATTCTAGTCCTTAATGTGGAAGCCTTTGCAGCGGGCCAAGGACACTCGGACTCTGGCAACCATGACTCCCGTGGGGCACTTGTTAAGCACCATTACCATGCGTCGGGATGGCCGATGCGTCATCCACGGCATAACCATCCCATGTACGGTGAAGTAGAGCAGTGCAATTGGAAACCTGAGTGTGTCGCGGAGTGGGTAAGTCTAATATCTCTTCATCATTTGTCAGTCGGTCTCGGACTGTACTAACAAGGCACAGGATAAGAATGTTCTTGATTGGGAAACGCTTTCCAAGGAAGAGCAAGAAAAGCGCATTGCTAGCAAGCAAATACCACCTGCTGTACATCCACCACACTGAGTTTATAACGCTTGGGACTTCGTAAACAGGTTTCGTCATTTAAGCTTAGTTTGCGGATGCGCGGAGCCAATCAAGGTGACATGACTGGTGCTGGTTGACGCTGTAGACGTATCTGTCTTGAATCAAACAGATTATCAAGGCTGTCGGACAGCGCGATCAGGTACACGCTCTATGTGTGCATACACATCACACGGGGCCGAAGTACAATCTCAAGAGACTGCACAGTGCTGGAGGCACTGGATGGAACGGCCGATGTTTGTTTTGTTTCTTTGGCGAACGTCCAGAACACGCAGGCGGCTGGCACGATAGCCGAATTTAGGCAAACGAGATACCATGACATACTTCATTTACTTATAGAACAATCATAGAGGGTTTCTGTTTGGCATACTGCGTACCTGCTCCCTTGATTGGTTTCCAAAATCGCGCGTGGCTGTCAAATTCAAAGCCTTCATAAGTTGACAATCCATCCATAGCAAATTATGATAAAACACCTTTGTCCTAATTCTGTTTAAGCCTATGAATTCAGCGTATGATATGGTTCCTTTACTGCTTTAGAACCTTGATACTGATATCTTGGCCGAATGAGAGCCCCCTTTGTCCTTTCCAACCACTGCTGTTGTTATTGAAGAGAGTAACTTGGGGCAACGGCTGGGGATTCAAAAGATAATTTTCCTGTCGAAATCATTCGTGATTTCTATCCACTCTGACAATTTTTATTGAGCAATACTGTATTTGAATGAATCCGTTACTGAAGCAACAGATTGCTCTTCTCAGTCCCCTGGCTGGTAATACACATTCCAGAGTTGGTCAAATATTTTGCCAAAGTTTCTACTCTATTCTCAATAATGAGAGCCTCTCGCTTGAATACTGCAGTAAGACCATTTTATAGAGCCTGTGAAGGCGAACTCGTAGACATCGGTTGGAACTTTGCATGGAGAGGCTAGCAGAAACGAATCCGAGTTCGCTGGTCTGTGTACTGTTCAGCTTGGATGAATGAATTCTTTTGGATTTCTAAATCCATTCTGACAAATTCTTTATGATTCATACATTTCGTCTCATTCTTTTTCATGTGTTCACGAGTCATTGAAGCATGGTACGGTCAAGGCTTCTTCCATTCCCATGATTGATAATGTCCCCTAGTGGTCCTACTTGTGCCCTTCACCTGGAAGGAAATTGCAAATCAAATTATTTTTGAATAGAAGTAGGCTATTCTACCTTATAAATCTTCATTCGTCCTCAGCACATCCTGAGATTTACACGTGCCACCTAGCTTTGCAATCAACTCATCTGAAACGTGCCAAAGCGAATCATCCGCCATTGAGAACCATGGCCATCGCACTGTAAGGGTTGCGATGTAGTTTTCTAGTTCATCTTCGCTGACATTATGTGAGCATTTCCAGGTGCGATCGGTGTCATTTCGGCCAATCTACTTCCCACTCCATTATCTTCATGGCTAATGTGTAGCAAAGCTGAAACCACAAGCAGTTGTCGATCATATCACATCAGCCCAAACTGAACGTTCTGAAGGTTGTTTCGACGCCTCCCTGCGGCAGGGTCACTTATATTTAGCTGAGGCGCCTTGGCAGTGGCTTAGCGATGCCTGCGGGCGTTTCGCTGACGATTGTGCTAATATACACCCACCACCAGGCCCTTCTCATAACTCTTTGGAGCAATCGACACGAGATCTGAACCTTTGTTTAATCGCAGCGTCAATAGATTTGGGCTTCAGCGTTACGTCGACAAGAAGCTATGGATCACGTGAGCACATCCTTCGACGTGATCGATCGTACGTACCTTTCTACTCTTCATTTGAAGGCCATACACGCGTCTATATGTTACTATAAGTAGTTTGTAACGGTCTTCAGTACTGTTGTGATAGGCCCATCAACAACCGTGTCGCAGCTCGCTAATGGTCCTGCTTTAGAAATCTACGCCACACTTACTTTCATCCGCCAGGTGGCACATGATAGCGATGATAGTGAAAGAAAAAAAAGCCTCGAAGCGCTGCTCGTTTTCTTGGAAGCATTTTCAGCAGTCTGCTACAATGCTGAGGCCGGTCTGTTACGCGATGGTCGCGTGCATGACGCCTTGTCACGTGATACAGAGCGCTCGTTGTACTCACTCAAAAAATGTCTTGCCGCGTACAGTGAAGTATGGGGATGTATTGATGTGACGGAGAATTTTGATCAATTAGAAGGCGACAGCATGGCGAGCCTCAACATGAGTGCAGAGTATGGCCGCAAGAGATGGAGAGATGGAATGAAGGAGAGGGCTCAAGTTTGGCGCAAACTAGCACAACCAGTGTTAAATGAGGTGTTATTTGGTCAGAAAGAGCTGAATACGGTGATTAAACTTTGCGAGGGATGGATTTACAGCCTTCGACACACGTTAGAGATCATCCTATTGACGATAGGGCCACCAAAGACACTGTTTCCCATGAGTCCGCAGGTGGCAAACCTTGGCATTGTGGAAGTATTGGATTTACAACGCCGTGCAGCTTCAAATTCGCTATCATCAACACATTTTAATGACAATAATGCCCTCCCAGGGGTACTTCACGACACTGTTGGAATTACGAAGCCATTCGAGAGCCTCGCGAAAACGGTATACAAAGATGGCGATGATGAAGTCGATGTCATCGCTGAAGTAGCGCCGAACAGCGAGACACCAACACAGGACTTGTGCCATTTAACTTGGCTTCTCCAGGCCCTTTCACAGCAGCGCATGGGGACAAAGAATGGACCATATGCGCTTCAGACGCTCATCTGTATGGGCTTTCTCGACGATCCAATTAATAAACGGGGCTTGATTCTCTACCGCTGCCCACAAAGTCACCCGTGGGCCTCAAAGCCACCTAACTTACATGATCTTCTTACTAGAGGCGACGCTGCGAAGCCGTCTCTCAATAGCAGATTCAACACCGCGAGGGCTATTGCTGGAACAATATTAGCAACTCACTCTTCTGGCTGGATGCACCAGCGTCTACATTCTAAGAATTTACTCATGATCCCGAGATCATTGAACGATTCAGAGCCGTCACCATTCGTTGTGGGCTGGGGTATCGCGTCACCGCCAGAAGGGAGAATTTTCGATCTAGAACCAAATTTGTATCAACACAAAGACCGCTTCGGGAAAGCATCTGCCGCCTTCGAAACCACTCACGATATTTACTCCCTTGGCGTGGTTTTGCTCGAATTGGGCCTTTGGAAGCCGATGTCTGTTTTGTTTGCACGGCGGATTGCGAAAATGCCTCGATTTGATGAATCACAACAGCGCAACTTGTACCATCGTATCAATAGCAACTTACTGGATCTAGCGAATAGCATCGAATTGAAGAAAGAAATGGGTCAGCAGTATGCAGAGTTGGTTGTCCAATGCCTACTTTGGCACCATCGAGACCCTGTAAAAGGAATGATCGAGTTCCGTAAGCAAGTTGTAGACGCTTTGACGGCATTATGCGTACTGTAAGTGGCACTATACTACCAGGTTTGACGTATCAAACCGACATGTACAACGAGTTTATCCAGATAAGATAGAGCATTGTTCTTCTACGCTGAAAGACTAAATAAGTAGTGCATTATAGTTGCACTGTATTTTATGAATTTGTACACAGACTCATGGTCCACTCATTATCGTTCCCTGTCATTAGACGTCATATGAATTACTTTATACATCAGGTTTCGAACAGGTTTTATAAGTACTACCAACAGACTTAGTAGCTCGGACCTCATAGTGCGCAGTGTAGTGAAAAAATTGGTTTAGGATTATCTCAAATGCAAGAGTTCGATGTAGGTGACACATTTGCAACGCACTCATGATCATAACATAATCTCATACCCTCCTCACTCAAGTTAAAGACTTAAACAATAGACCATAGGTCACAATAGCGAAGCTCATCAAATTTAAACTTTCTTCGAATCGTGATCAGCTGAACAACGTTCAGCACGCAGCACAAGAGATGGTTTATGGAGCTTCAGCGTGTACAATTTCATTTTCCAATCACATAACGTCTTATGAAAGCGGCTCTAAATATATAAAGACTTTCAGACTAAGGTCGTGGTTAAAGAAGGCCTTGCAAACCAGCTGTTCGTTTTTCAGTGCGATGAAAGAAAGCTAGACGAAAGCCATAAACGAGCCAAAAAGCATCGAATAGTAACTTTCAAGTTCCAAGAGTTTATGTTCAATGACTTTAATGCCACACAATCATTGATACTTGTAGGAAAATTCAGAGTAGGAAGAGGTGCTAGAATGACGAAGATACTAAATGCAACTCTTGACCTACCTCAAGAGGCTGACTGAACACCTATCTAAGATTAACAGTAAAACTCCACAAGTAGGCTCGACCACATGCTGTTTTGGTGGGGAGTTTCACGTCACTTTCTACACGCGTGATATCTGAGCACTTATCGTACAGAATTTGCCATGCGGCCTTCGTCTCTGACTGGCTTCGTTTTCCTAGCTTAATATCTCGCGCTATATTGTAGTCACTGCCATTTCTCTTCGGTAAGTCAAAATGAACTAGTACATCGAAATTTACAGCATCCGCGCTGATTCCGGATAGAGAGTGCACACTTAAAGTAGTTTCGTCTGTCCCCATGAGTGAATTGCCAGTGAAGCTTGCTCTCCGCAGCTCTGCCATGTTTAGGCTTTGATGAGCTTTCTACACTACTTTCTCTTGAGCTGACACTTTACCGTTCGTAATCTCCTTCAATATTGGTCTCGGGAAACCATCTGGTCCATTTCGCGTTCTTCCGAACCATCTTCAGATGCCAAATAGACAATTGTGCCCATCGTGATCTATTGTAAATTGGCCCTCGTCGGAGATTTCTGAGGTTACTGTACCCTGGTTCCTCATTTCACCATACTTAGATGTACTGCCAAAAGTATCGCTGAATTCGGAAGCGGCGGTACTCGACTCAGTCCGAGAATATATTTTCAGTAGAGTAGCCTTCATTACTGCTAGCATTTCTGTCGCATGCCTGGCTATGCACTCAGAGTCTCAGATCTGGCACTGGCGCTACTAGCCACAATAAATGCATATTGACGATTATTCACCATACTGTGACCACAACCTGCAGTGGCTTCATCGAATCTGGCTAAATGTTCCTCACGAAGCGAACCCGGAAGAGGATCGTTGACTGGTGAACGTAGATCGCTTGCCAGTACCAGCTTGAAAATTGAAACATATGATCTTGACAAAGCCTTTCCGGCATCTGAACTGTTGAGACTTGCACTTCAAATTGCAAATATCTTATCTCTACGATGGGCATCTCGTATGCGTGTAGTTGCTGCCGTAGAGAAGATAGAAATTTGGAAATTCATAAAATTAGCCTGCGAGGATTCTTCATTTCCGCATTGCTCTCCATCTCAATTTTTAGGTAAACTAGGGGCGAAAACAAAGATTTTAGGCTCTGGTTTTGTTGTTATTTTTCTTTTTCGCGAGCATTTTCTATTGAAGTAGCAGACAGGATGTTGGGATGAACTATATAGAAGCGAGCACGGCAGAGTATAATAGGTGTGTAATGAGATATAGATTGATTCATGTATCCTAATTCCCCCTCTAACGGCCTTATATCTTCGGGTGCTCGCAAGCGAGGCGCAGCTGAGACGCATCCAAGTAGTGTACACGCCCAACGAATATTAAGCTCAAGACTGAGCTGCTCCAAGAGACCTCCATTTATTTCAATGCTATCCTCAGGATCAATTCTACTGCATCCAGCGTCGGTCATGGCTGTGCATGAGCAATCTCCAGCACGGATGAGCGTGAGCGCAGAGAAGAACAAGCATATCACACACAAAGATCCAAGTGCACCAAAAGCGCGATGACAGGCGGTCAATCGAATATAGATGAAATCATTCATTCTTTCGATTCTTGTGATATTCAAATTCCAGCGAATCCAAATCGCTGCAAGCATACAAATCTGCTTGTCAATCCGGGCAAGCAACACCAGGGAAGCACCAGTACTCGCATGCCTTTGTGGTCTCCTGAGAACGGAAATCCTTTCTCAATTCTACATCTATCATGAAAATCAGTGGTCAATTAGGATATACATGCTATATCCTATTCTAAGCGATGCTCCTTTGTATGAGTATTAGTTTTGGAGTTACAACGCAAATTAGCAATTGGTTCACTTAAATGCATAGCTTCATACATAGCACGAGACATTCACTTTAAATCAGATCAGGCCAAAAAAGGTCTCTTTGTTACAACTTGATTCCAATCTTCCGTCTAACGAGGAGGAAAAGGTCACAAAATACCAAAGCGTTGGTTGAAATTTCGCATACACCCAACCTTGTTAAGAGTGTTAGGCGCCTCATGATGGTGCAGCACCTTCACCGACATCAGCACTTCCTCTGGACCAGCTTTGAGGAAGCCTTAATTGCTTCCGCAGGAGGCTTCCAACCCAACTTTGTATAATTGGGTATGGCCAGAAATCACACCTCATGATTGGCTCGGAGGTTTCCACAAGCCTTAACCCAATACCGCACGCGAAGGATTCGTTGCTGCCTAATTAAATTAGCTCGCGACATGCGCAAGGAAGATATACATCTTATTCTAGTAGAGGCCGTCGTCTGCAGATCCCTATAGAATGCTCTCGAAAGAAGTAATTACATAACAAACTTATTCATTGCGCCGATCAGCTGGTTACAATGAAGGCTCCGTGCAGAAGTACCTCGACCATAAGCAGCGTTATGAATCATTATCACCTAACGACTATTTGTGTTGCGAAGCTGCTGCTCACCGGCCTTTCATTTGGGCATGTGACGTGTGCACATATTCGTGCTTACTAATAAGATGGGATCATAGGAATCGCATTTGTGAATGCGCACTCTCTGAACACTGACTTCTAAAACCTACTATACCAAGGCCGAATCCAAGTCTTGAGGCAGCTTACTCACAGCACAATCGATATTGGCTGGACGGTCGAATGCGAGAGATGCGAAAACAGCCCTGTCCCGAACGGCAATAAGTCTCCACCCTCAATACCATCGGTACATCCCGAGCATGAGCCAAACCGATACCACAATCATGGCGTGAAAATACACAATCAAGACATTACAACTTTTCCCGTGATTTATTGTGCCACCATCCCACCGCTCGAGGCAACTTCGCAACCACAGCAGTGTTGCATGACGCCGCTACAGATTCCACATTTCCTTGCTTTGAACGGCTTTAAAATTAGGGTCTGTGGCTAGCGTTCAAAGCCTTACGGTTTCTCACCGGATGTACATCTTGGCGTATGCTTGTTGGGGTATAGGTTTTGATAACCGTCAGGGGCACCAGAACTTTTCAGTGGTGATTGGTCAAGTACTGCAGGGCACATTGCGACCTTTTGGTGGCCCCCGGTCACTTCCAATGTGGCGCACGGTAAGTGCGCATTACATCTTGGCATCGGGACACTCGCGACCTGGATGGAGATCATGATGGCGGAACGGGCATGACTTCGACCTGCCACTTACACTCTCAATAAGCCATGTTCAATTTTTTTCAATTTTAGCTATTCATCAACAGCGTTGCACGTCTGCTCTGACACAAAAGATCTCCAGAGCATTTTCATAGACCAAGTTGACGTGCAAGGGAACTAGTTGTAATAATGCTCACCATTGCGGAGGTTTCAGGTCTTATTGCAGCAGCGGTAGTTATAGGTGAGCTTCATTCGCAGATTCATGTCATCGGCATTGCTGAAATCACAATAAGTACAATATGTCCTGCCTGCTGCGATAGCTGTAATACTGGTGAAATATGTCGGAAAGGAGAACACTGCAGTCACTTGGTAAGTCCCCAGCATTTTATCTATGCCGATCAAAACTCACGCCCCTAGGTCTGTCGTCAATCGCTACATCTCAAACACCATCTGGCCGCATATTCTTCGCGCAGATGCAGTCAGTAGTCGTCATGTATCCACTTCGACATCAGTTCTGACTTGGACCTCGACCATTGGAGCGGCCATGCTGATACTCGCCAGTGTGCTTGCACCCCTTGGATTATCCGAGAAGATCCAACCGGGTGCCTCAAGGTTGGTAGAGTTCGAATACATCAAGGATCCAACTCCGTGGGGTCGGGTCACAATGCCTCGACCGAATTTAAAATTCGCCAGATACTGTGAAGTAGGCCTTGCTATCAATTGCCCTGGTCAGTATCAAGGGACGTACATGAACGAAACCGAACCTGGGAGATTCATTAGTGTGGAGACGGATGAGAGCTCTACCATCAACACTACGATCCCACGAAACTACACAGTCATGTTTAGGAGCGCGACCTCTGATCAGGGGAACACCATATCCGGATTGTTTGATATGCAATTTCGACGGTGGAGAATCGATCGTGTGGGCAGTATAGATAAAGGCCAGCCTTGGGTAAAAGGAGAATCTCGTGAGATCGAAAGCCTGATTCCTCGGGATACCATCCTCTTGAAGGAAGGACTTATCGTTGACATGAGAGAGAATCCCGGTATTGGCTTCCGAAATCACACCGTACCTGTCGGTTTGGAGTACGGTGGGCTTTGGAGCGAAGATATTACCTGGATTGAACCGGTCACCCAATGTGCCGACACGAACATTTCTGCTGACCTACGGATAGAGACGAGCGTAAACAGTTTTGGTGAAAACGAGACGGTTACCTTGATCGATCGAGGAGCATTTATAGATCTCCACAACAGCGATATAGAATCGAGGCCGTGGGTGGATAACCAGACCCTGGATTTATTTGCCCATGCCCACAAGGCCGCCCGCATGCATAATGTGCTAGTAGCATCTAGCTTGGGCATTTCTCTACCGCTGAATACGTCAACTAAGATTCTCCCTCCTCGGCCAGTGGGAACTGGATTCTTTAGCACATCCCGCTTCAACGAGTTAGTGCTTAGCGAAATCAATGGTGTCGGTGGTGATACCCCTTTAGTGCCTGGTTATGAGCCTAGCAATTCTTCCCGCGCAGCAGGAAACACCTCCACTGCCCAGTCTGCTCTCCCTCGCTACCCTGATGGCGTGGTAAAGCTGACAGCACTAAATTACACTGCAATCCGTACGTCACATCCTTTACACTAGCAACCACGCACAAATGCTGACAGCAACAGAGCAAATTTGTGAAGGATTGTACCGCGTCTCAACATTGGGCACTGACAACCGCGCTGCAAATATCACGAATCCGGCCATAAAATGCGGTACTATGCTGGGTGCTCCGAGGATAACAACGAACCAGAGTCTTGCGGCATCGACCTTCACTGGAGTTGAGACATCGCGAAAAAATGTCTATATATGCGCTACGGCGTACAAAGCTAGCATAAAGACTGTTAATTTCCGCTACAACGGCACTGGTGGCGACTTCACAAACCTCGAAGTCCTTAACATAGCACCGAAGACCTATCCAAATGACGCGGCAAAACCACTGTGGGCGGTAGAACACAGTTTTGATAGGGTCATGCGCTTCGATCCACTATGGGGCTTAGTGAATGATAGCTACGAAACAACTCTAGGGTTCCATACGCTACGGTCTGAATCACTCTGGCTACCGACCGGTCCGGGTGCAAGTGGCGGCTTCGGAGAACTGGAAGGCTATGATTCAGTAGCAGCATCTGGAGGGTTTCTTAAGCGCCTTGGCAATCTCTACAGGCAAATGAGCCTACGCTCGCGCGACTACAGCGGCAGTCAGGAATTCGCACTGTCTGAGCGTTGGTCGAGATTATCTTCGACCCAAACCACGGCCTCGCACATACCAAGCCTGATTCTTACTGACGGCTTGGCCGCAGGTCTCGTCGGCACAAAAACATCTTTCTCGTCCAAGTACGTGGAATGGCCGGCTATGCTGGCAGTCGATGACAATACTCGTGGCTTTGCGCAAAACAAGGTTCAAGTGTACAAACGCGTCATTCAATATGACATTCGATACGCTATTCCTTCGTTTGTAGTCCTCGCTCTGCTTTTGGCTGCTCTTGCTGGGGCCTTCATCTCCAGTATTATCGCGCCGACAATCGTAGGCACAATGCAGAGAATGTATAACCAGACCAGTGCCGGTCGCCTTATCACAAGCCTACTACAGCCTGGCCGAAGTGATCCAACACAGAGTTCTGACGCATGGGTGAATGACGAGGGTAAATTGAGGTTGGCATTTGGTAGGATTACTTCTCCCGAAGACGATTACTTTTGCAGGATCGTAGACAAATCGTCCGATGTTGAATCAAAGACAGAGGGTATAAACGAGACTACAAAGGCGGAGAGAGGACATTTGCTTACAGGAAGCGCACAATGAACAGCAACATGTTCACCCTTGGAGACATACGGGTTGGCATAATTGTACTCGGGAGATCTTGAATCAACAATGACAATTAAAATTGGCGTGTTCAAGAGTATAAGTAGAGAAAACAAAGTTTGCCCTCATTAAAATCACCGATAATGTTGCAGCATGACATGCTTAGAGAAATCCACACATGCCTGAAAGCGCAAGAAACATGGTAACAGCACCTAATCCATTCCACTTCACTTTCCCATAACTGCTCACCGCGACACCTTGCTGAGCCTGATTTGTTGTACTAGGCCTCTGCACCCACGCTGCCGTCTCCTCGACATTTGGAGGTGCCGTTGCGCCAACACTAGCACCTGGGACCTGGCGCTCTGAAGCTGTCGAGCGCGAAAGTACAGAGGTGCGATTCGCAACAAATAAGGTCTTGCTTTTGAGAGCCTGATCTTCCTCGATCCCAAGAGAGTAGCTTTCACATTCCAATTGCTGCATCCTAGACTTGCGACTTATAGATTCCAGGTCGTGTGAAGTTCGACTGGCGCCATAGCAGCCGTTGTAGCATCTTAGTCGTGTTAGTCGAGATGTCGGTTTTTGTTACAGTATACGTGGATCTAATATAAATCAATGACTCACTCTGAAGATCGATCAAAATACCCGTTGGTACACCTGCACCAGTACTCGTGACGAAAGCTCAGTCCAGACATAGTCGCGACTTTCCGCCCACACTCAGCGCTTGAGCTGGTTTGCAGCATGCATGGCCCGTTGGGATCATCGCGACATGCGGGATATTCGAACTTTTGGCTGCTGTCTTGTCTGGCAAGGAGGGGCAGCGGTGTTGGGAAGGGCGTGATGAGATTTTGCGGCGCGACCTCAACGCGATGGACCGCCATACTCAGTGAGAAACTTTGAAGGCAGCAATTTGCAATGCGTGAATACTTGGTTATGTCGGGGCTTTCCGGCTTAGGTTGGAGACCGACTGAACCGAGTACCATGCAAAGAGGTATGACAAATCTGGGAGACTGGACAACATCAATCAGAATGGAAGGCAGACAATTGTTCTCACTCCTGGCCAGCAGCATCCATAATGTTCGCCATTTCGCTCGTAACTCGCATTGCAAAAGCTGTATATTATTTGGCAAACCAGGGACATTTTATGGTGGCCAAGACCAGCTAAAGCTTGGGGCTGCAGGGGGTTGAACACGTCGTTCGTATTCGGCCGTGCAAGGCGTTGGGGGCTGAAATCTGATCGTGGGAGGGGCGTGACGATCTGCTCGCTACATCATCATTGGCATATCAATGAATGGCTGCAGTTAGTTTGTTCGCATTGAAAGCATTCATTACCAATTACAGCAATAGGCTCGGGATGGTCTACCCATAGCCGAGATCTCCCGAACGTGAAGATTAGTCGGTAGTCGCAGTACCGCTCCGCACCTTCGTTGCGATTCTCCACAGACGGCGACAGTGGCATCGTTTCGAGTCGCTGGCGCATAAGACGGACAAACTGCCTTCAGCAACTGCTAGCAACTGCTAGGAATATCAGAACATGGTCTAAACGAGCTCGAGAAGTATTCTGGGATTATTTCCCGTTCCCAGTGAGGTCTCAAATCCCTCAGAAGGCTTCAGATGCCAATTCAGGGGGAAAGCTCACACGAGATCCAAGCTCGAAGAGGCATGCAAGTGCACAAGGAGTGATAAAAAATATCTCTGACAAACCCCCAGGAAACGAAATCGAATGCCTCGAAATGTGTCAGACGCACCAACCGCGCACTAAACCTTGAGAAGTTGGTAATCATGATCTGAAAAGAGGTTAACTAATACTGTGGACTGCATCAACAAATTGTCCGAGATGTCCGAAAGGGGTCCCACCTAAGACATAACCATTTGAAGTCCAGGCACCCCTTTCAAGACTAAGTAATATAAAGCAGGGCTCGACGTTGTGCTTACAGCACCAAGTCGTTTGTCCTCACTGCCCTTTTACCCTGTTAACTGTTCCTTGTGGTTTCGTGTATAGACCTAGCCCCCATGACGTACGACACCGCACCCAATCTTCCACACGGGGGATGAAAACAGTATGCTCGCCAGAGTCAAAGGAGATGACGGAGCTGAAGATGACGACAATGCTACCCAGGGACATGGGCTACAGCCTAGTTGTGTTCTTGAGGTGGCAGCCTAAAGCGTCAAAGAGATTATGCATCAGCAGAATTCCGAGAGACGTGTGGCATCTCAAGCATGGCTTGGATATCGCGACATCCTTGCGGTCAGCCTACAGCGCATGACCTCTTCTCTATCATCGCTAATTGTTTCGACTTGCGGCATTCGCTGTCGTAATCTTATTCGATTCAGAACTGGTTCTCATGTGGGCGTGTATACTTGGCGAAGGACTCATGACACTGTGGGCCGCGTTTTAGAGGCGTTATATACTTGGACCACCTAGGATCGGGTATCCTGTCTCATATGGCCATGGAGCAGTTTGAGGGCATCTAATATCCCTGGTTGTCGTGTTACGCTTTGGGTACATGATTTCGTTTACTTCTGCCCCCCGAGTAAAATTATTTGTGTTGGCTGAGAATTTAACCACTAGGCACTGAATGAGCGACTGATTTCCAAACCTTTTCTCGGAAAGAGAATTAATAGAATCATTCTTACATGGTCTCACAGATAGATTGTGTCATGTCTACATACACTTATTTATTGTTGGCTGTAGGGTGCGAGATCTGGGATTCTTTGTTGGTCTGTAGTTGCGTTTTGCATGCCCACCTAAGAGTGAATACCCACACATGCTCGCCTTCCACACCCGCGCAAGATTCGATCTGAAGCGTCCATGAATGTTCTACTCACCGACAGCCGGATGTATGTGTTACGTCGAGTCGCTAAGCTTGACAGATTCATAAATATATCCGGCTGTTTGATAAGAAAATGACGAAGAATTGGAAGGATCAGACTTGCCATGATCAGGATCATAAAGTGAATTGAAAATGCTGCAACCCGCCCCTTGTGCGCTTTGAATACTTTCTTCTTGATGCTTTTTGTGCCGTGAATTAGCCATATCTTTGCTAGTCACCTATGATGTACTTTAGATTCCATGACCAGTGCGCAACTATGTGATCGCTGAGGCTCAGTGACCTCATTAGCAGCTGCACATCGTTTGCTGAAGGTGACTTTATGGTATGGGCATGACATTGATGTCTCATATTAGAGCCACAGTGGCTGAAGAGTATGAACGCAGATGGCTCGGTAGAACTACATACCATTAATTTATGGTAGTGAGGACTGGCCAAATCATGATGTGGCCAATCAGGAGACACTTCCATAGCCTATACTATTGATATGTTAGTGCAAGGAAGGAGTCTTGCGCGTAGCAACCTATTTGTAGTCAATCGCACTCTCCACATATACGAACGTAATTTTCAGAGTGATAAGATTGTTCACATAGAAACTCAAGAAATAGAAGCACTCAAGGACACATTTGCTGCCTGAGATCACACTATGAACAGAACCCTTTGTGGCCCGTCCATCCTGACTCGTCCACGGATTACCATTAACGCGGAGGATCCCAAGCTTTTCTAAAAAGAATAGCAATCTGTCCTTTAATAATCTGAGCCCTGTTTTAGAAGACTTTTTGCGCTATTGGGTAGTGATAGATTATGAACATTTCTCATACCGGAGGTATGATAGTATTACTTTGTTTGTAAACACACGAGAAAGACTCTTTCAGAGGAAAAGGCTATTTAATATTATGCCCTCCTCGTTTCACAGAACAACGGGTAGAAACAGAAACGATTGGTTGTCTAAGTATTGATATCTAGTCGATCCTCACTTGTACTAGATGATATAGTACAGCACAAGCCGCGTTCCTTCATCTACATGCCTTTTCTCGCTTCACCACCCATTAAGACATGTACATAGCTGATAATGATTAGTCACAGTCTAGGAAAGGACTTCGAAATACTAACCAGTCTCCAATGAAACCGTAACGCTCGCCTTCATTGTAGCTCGAAGCGTAAAATGTACTGTTTCCCCGGCCAGGACTGCAATTAGATCGCCTTTACTAGACTGAGGCGGCACGAGACCCATGTAACCCAATACCGACATGAAGAACCAGCGGCGTCAGGTGCATTACGCACATAAATCAGTTTTGCTGCTATTTCTTGAATTCGAGTGGTCCAATGCGGGATGTTTCATGCTGTAGGAAATCACCTAGCCTATGAAATCCGTAGTTTTTCTCATTGGGCCGTGGCCACTAGTATGTGGCTGCACTTTGAACCACTGCATCAAATTCTACTTGGCTTTCCACTTGGGGGATGTTGCGTTCTGTAGTCTCAATCAGGCTCCATTTCGCCAGAGAAAAGGGTCATCTTCTCAAACAGATTCTGTCTCAGATCCGACGGACTCGATCTTGTCCAATTTGAACCCGAAGCAGACAAAGCTCTTGCGAATGAGCACTGCCCCTCGAAATGTGGTCGATAAAGGATACGGCTCCACGATGAGGCCATGGCGTGTCTTGAATAGCGATGGAAATTTAGTCTGAAATCTGATGGCGAGACGAAGACATTGTCGCCATCAGGCATCCCGATTCGGTTCTCTGCAGTCTCGCTTTGAGTCTTGTTCGGCTCTTCAGAACGTCATTTCAGCCTAGCTATTGTCCGCCAACATACGCTGCGAAGCATCAATCGCCTTCCTGAGGTTGAGATAGCGAAATTGTTGCTTTCAATAAGAGTCACTTTCTCCAGTCTGGCCCACCTATGGGAGAATTCAACAGCATAGAAAAGTGCCCTGCTTTGTCCAACCAAATCTTGTACCAGTAAGCCAATTTGAAAAGAGGCACTGACGAAGTTGAGTAGGCTAAAAGCTGTGGACATAGGATCGTAAAGCATGCAGACTCTGGACTCTTCTTTCAGCTATGCATCCATCAAGAGATCCCGGATCTCATCCTAAGGGCGTGTCCAATGCCACTCTCTTTGCAACTAGTGGCAATCCTAGAGAGCTACATGGCAAGGTTGATGCTACACTGGTGCACATGATTAAGCTCGACAGTAGCATCGCTGCTACTGCCGTCCATGTATGTTTTTTACTTTTGCCCACGGCTTCCATCCTCTCGTAGGCTTTGACGCCAAAACCGGTGGCAAAGCTTGCACCTCGCTACCTGCGATAGAGTTCTCGGCAGAGGAAGGTTGGCGGCCCATCTCAAGCTCACTCTCGAAGCTGGTGTGCTCGCTGTCCTTACTGATCGTATGGGCGTGTTCCGGGCGATACGTCTGGGCAGTGCTATTGCGCTGTTGTTCACAACTGATCTGAAAAGTCGTTTGGACCGAAATGCTCCGATCGGTAGCAATGTTCAGGTAATTGTCGCTACCGCGCGAGTAGATTCTCTTCCAGAGTGGGAATTTTTCCCAGCTGGTAATAGTCGTCGATCCCATGGTTCTATTTGTATCGCATGTCTGCTGTCTACTGGACTGGTCTTGCTGCCGCCTCTTGACAAAGTGCACGTAGAAGGCTTTGAGCGCAGGCGCATTTGCGCACATGGATCCAAGGTGTAGTTCCAGAAGTGTCCTGTCAAGTAAAGCCATAGTCAGTCTTTTGTACAGAGTCTTAATATGCGGGCAACTTCTCAAAAATGTCTGCCCCGTGACGCGAAAGAGTGCGTTGGTCATAGAACCCCTGGAGTGTAATCGCATGAGTTAAACATACCTGTGCCTGATTAGTAAAATTGTAATAGAGTGAAAACCAGTCGCTTGGGGATTGTTATACGACTATCTGTTCTGGGTGACATACCAGAAGAAAACATCGCCTGCGATCCATGTAACATCGTAGGTCTCGAAGAAGAGATGATAGCAGTTATATGTCCGAATCGCACCCACCGCCACTACAAAGTAGCTGACAGCAAAGACACTGTAAAGTGCGAGTTTTTGGCGGAATGGCATTTGGAGATTCCAGCAAAGCCATGCGGGAAGGGACGCAGCGATGAAGTCCTACGCAGTCAGCTTGGGGCCGAGGCGCACAAATATGCTATAACGGTTGTCATACCTGTACTGTGGAGACAATTCCATTTGCCACAATCTCAGCTCCTTCATTAGAGCATTTATATGTATAACCGCCGGACCTAAATCTAACCTTGATATCTTGCTGGTCCCAGAAGGCAGAAATGGGACTGCACATGAAAATTGGAATGAAGACGAAGAGTGCTATTAGACAAATATAAGTTAATATACATTCATGCTGATGGATTAAATGCATTAGTGCTTACTCGTATAGACCCCAATAGAGGCGATAGTAATTCTTAGTATCCATCGGAAGGTTGGTGAGACTGCGCGCGAAGATAGTCGCCGGTAGAAGAGGAGCACAGACATCTTGATAAGGCCCGACGCAAGGGGGAACAATGCATAGATGGACATGACGAAGTGGCGTTGCTTAGGAAAGTACTCGAATTCAATATCCCACATGTGGCGATTGAATTGGTATTTCTCAGTGACTATGATGCGTCAGGTGTATGCTGTGGGTTGGGAGTGTAAGGATGGCGCGATACTCACTCAATACGAATATGACAGTCAAGGCCAGAACCGGAAACTGTTACAACTGTTAGGCACATCCCACCTTACAGGTCATGAGATAAGTCGGAAACTCATACCCAGGAAGCTAACATCAACCAATCATCCCATCCCGCATTCCTCTGTATGCGTATTCGAACCCATAAGCGCGCAGAGAGTACCAAGAGGCTAAGAGGGCCAAAGAAACACGCAGCGAAAAGTATATGCTTTGGTTTCGTGGTAGGGTTGATGTAATTTGGGTTTGGCCATTTCGACCACTGCACGAGAGGGGGGTTGATGCCACCAGGCATGATGTTGGTGAGCAGTATCAGCGTCGCAATGGACTTGGAGAGTGGGTATGCCTCACGTTAAGATGTGTTCTGTGAGTGGATGACTTGCAGTAGTGGACCATTCTCAATAGGTGCACTATATGTGCACAACTCGCCAACCCCTCCCAGCCAACGCCACGACTAAGCGTTTCAGGCATACTCATGGCACCAATACTTCTGTGGTTCACCGGCAGATTTTAATGATCTGGTCCAATTCTGAGTAAATGGTGGCTCCTTGAATCATTATCATACCGGAGATAATGGTAGTTTAACATTGGCTCTCTGCAATTTTTAATTGTAAGGCCCAAGTATCCAAAAAATCCCAGTGATGCCTGGTGGAAGCACAAAGTCCTATATCCATCTTACTGTCAACTTTTGTGGATCGCTAATGCAAGTGCCAGAAGTGTTAAGTTTCGGTTTGCGCTAGCGCCGGTTTCGGCAAAGTTACTCCTCAACCTGCATTTGGGCCCGGTGGTTGTTTCGTGTGCCCGTGGTGGCTCCCCCCATGAATCGTCTGTGGCTGAGAACTGCGTTCATTGATTCGGTGGCTGGGTGCTTGAAACGCATCGTTGCAGATGCTTGCCAACAGGAAGTGAAAAAGACGGTTAGCGGCAAACTCTATTCACTCTGCGACGATCACAACTGCCGGCGAGAAGAGACCGCTGCCAGTTGCCACGTGGGGAGAGGCAGAATGGCGCGTCACGCGTGACTTTGACTTCGCTCGATGGCTTTGGCTACCGCAAGTCTTGATACCCCGGACTTCAGTTGGTTCGTTCAACCAAACACTCGTGCAGACGTCGCAACACGCGCGCAAACGTCATGGCGCACTCCGTTCCCAAACCAGAGTGTCGCGGGAAATACCGTACTCGGTTCATCTTCGGTCTGCCTCATTCAATGGCGATCTCGAATACCGAAGAGGTTACATCGACCAGAGTGCTGTCTTCAACCTTATTCTCGCGCTAGTGTGCCTGGACAGAGCGCCGAGAACACGGATTCTGCGTCGTCTGATGCAAAACACTCCGACCGACACATAAGAGGCTAAATGAGGTCGGACCGAACCACAAGGCGTGTTCTTGAGAAGCTTGTTGCCACAATATGAGCGCTGAACTGGCTGCACAGATCACCGAAGCCAGGACATGTACCTTCTAGACCTGAAAAGCGTAGCAATTTGTTCAGTGGCATCGATCATCCAAGCATTGTGAACTCTCTTGCATGCCTCACTAGCTATGATACCAAGGAAAAAAGCATACTCTGGTCTGAAGATTCGTGCGATGCATTTTCTTCCTTGGGTACCTCTCTTCAGATACCAACCGCACTTTTGATCGTGCCCCTGAGGTACTGATAGACCATGTTAACCGAAAACAAGCCCTTGTTGCCAGTCAGCGGTAGAATGTTGTGCCATTGAGAACCCTGTAATTAATATGGTAGCGGATCGGAACAGATGAATCTGGAGGATCTGACCCACAAAAAAACTTTATCTTCTCCTATGAATCAGTTGGTAGCGATAGATGTACCCTTGCCCACCGGTGCGAGGGAAGGGTCTTGCTGCTTCAGCAGGCTAGCTTGCTTTCCTTCGTGCCATTCTACAATTATTTTCACCAGTCCACTGCGATGCATCTAATTATACAACAGATACGGTAACAATCATTCCAAGCGTGATTGCAGCTCTGGGAGTCAAGGCGAGGCCTGCCATGAAGATATTCACTGCAAATTTTCAACGAAACTTAATCACTAAATAGGTCATGCCAGTCTTCGTCATCAGGTCTTGTTGATCTCATGTGCATTGACTATGCGAATCCTGACACAGTTTTCCCTGGCAGTTATTGTTTATAACCTTCGAAAAGTAGACGAACCAGGAATGGAGTTCTTCATCGATTCGAGTGGACATGTTCAATCCTAGGTGGTCCTGCACCTCTGTGGCACGACATTGGATGGCCTTAAACATCCATCCCGATGCTATTACCATCAAGAGACAAGCTACAGATCCCTGAACTATGAAAACCCAATGCGAGTCAACATTGCTCCGGTCTATAGTCTCAACCCCTGACCACTGCCGGTCCAATTCATCCCCCTTTTCACATTGATGCTCAGCATAATGTACTCTGTAGTGCGGGTCGGGCACCTCAGAGGAATATTAGGCACACTCCATGCTCATATCATTGCAAAAATGTGCATGGGCCGGTCCGGTCGGAGGATGTTGGTGCGTGGACACGGACGCTTGCGCAGGGGTCCAGCATACCAACATTCATGGGTTGCATGATTGAGACCATGCTATCGCTGATATTTTCGCATAGTGACGGCTCCAGACGCTGGACATTTGCCTCATCATCTTGCCAATGACACCAGCCACGCACCCACTTGAAATTCGATATGCAAGCGGAACCTTAGAGGATCAACGATGGCTTGTAAGTACTTAGGTATTAGAGATTCTTGATTCTCGAAGTGATTCTACCATTGCTGCTCGCCTGGAGAATAAAATTCGACTACTTACACCGCAGATGGAGATTCAAGCGCGAAACATGATGGGTGTTCTGACACCTCGTACCCTCAATTTGCCACACCTGAGGAATCGGGTCAGGCTAGAGCGGGTACCCCTCGACCGGCAAGGTGACGAACAATTCAGGTAGCGGGAATGTGAGGGAAATATTCGTTCCCGGATATTGGCGTCGAGTCAGGTAGGCCAAGTGATGCAAGTCGCGGAACCAAGTCTATTGGCCGCGATGACTGGAATAGGGCTTTGTGCCCCAGGAAAAGTACCCGGACAGACCCCAAATGCTCCAGATAAGGTGGATACCTAGTTTCTCCGCTCTCAAATAAACTTTCGATGGGCACGTGCTGAACGATCGAACCTTGCTTGAGTTGGAACCGCTAAAATATTTGTTTGTTCTAGACGAACATGACCATCGATCCCCAAGATTGCTACAGCTATGCGCAAACCATAAACAGGCTCGCACAGATATCATCGACAATCTCTGCTAGCTGTCGTAAATGGGCACCGTTCGGAATAGTCCGAAAATGGACATATCAAAAATATTGAGCCACTTTATACAGCTATTCTAGTGGTTTTCCCCTGGACCATCGAATCTATTGTTATTCTGTATGTCTGTCGTGTCGTTATGTCCTAGACAAGACTTTGCGTCTTGCAGTAAAGTGACTGTATATATACAAAGTACCACTCCCTCGGAGAAATATTCGACGAGATCTTTTTGCGATAGGCGCAGGTGATTGAATTAAACGAAGCCCTGATTGGCATTTTGCTTGATTCGCTGGAATGCACTTTTGAGTTCAGCCTGGTGCGGGGCAAAGAGGGGCAGTAACAACCACACACGCTCTGTCGGTCGGTCAATATTTCGTAAGGACTGAAGGTGCACAACTTTTGCCCTGGACTCTCATGCTTCCGGAGGGCCAAATCCTAGCCAATGGCCTACTACGCATATCATGGCGCCCCCAACGTAACCCATCCAACGTGATAGCGATTGCCAATATACCGCCCTTTTGAAGGAGGGATCAATGTCAACAGGTTCGTGTAAATGCTTGCGCGCGCAGTCTATGCCGCTTTGATATATTTTATGCGAAAACTGTACGTCCGAGGCTAGTATGGCTGAAATCTAAGTCGGAATATAAAGAACCGTGCAGCGCCAACGGCGGCTACATCGAGAGCATAATGTAATGATGACTTGTGGCTCTAGCAACTTAACGCCGCGGCGAAGGCAACCACCATGACCGCCGTAACAGATGCGGCAATCGTGCCTGCTGAGCCAGTGCTCTGTGGGACTGAAGCACCTGAAACTCCGGATGGACCCGCACTCTGCGTTGTATTACCACTTCCGCTGCCATCTTTGCCTCCGCTTGCTCCACCGCTTGCCAGCAATGGTTTCGCTTGAGGGTACAGCAAAGCCTGCACAACCTCCAGTGCACCAAAAACCTCGCCCAAATTCCCTTTTTTCGCGCTAGCTGACTCCCACTTGCTCTCTCCATCGGTCCAGTCTAGACGGCAAGATACATCGGCTCCATTTCCATCGCAGGCGCGCGCGGCACCTTTCGCAGAAGCTTGGAGGACCTTGCTGATTGATTCCGCGATGATAGGTGCTGACATGGCAGCGCGAGCATATGAGCGAGCTGCAATACCCTTGAAGGCACGCTGATCGGTGTCACAATTTCCGTTACTTTCACACGCAGTTTCGACGAGTACAGGGCTGTCACCAGAGCTCTGAAAGACAGATGAAGTGTTGACGAAACCCTTCACAGTATCTGTCCAGTTTTGTGCACCGTTGGTCTGTGAATGTCAGTTATATTCGTGACAGGGACAGGGTTTGACTGACCAAATTGTACAACAACGCAGCGCCTTCAGTGTATACTGCATGATACCCACTCCATTGTAGTTTTGAGATTTCACATTCCTTAGTCGCTCTAGCACCGGCATAGACGCTAAAGTCGCTGACGATTCCGTTGTCCTTCGCCCAGGTGTATGACTTCTCGGCCCATTGAGTGTATGTCTGGTTTCCAGTAAACTTCGCCAGACGAGCAGCAAGGAGGAAGAAGTTTCCATTTGAGCCGGCATCCTTGTACTCATAACCATCGTTGAAAGTGAAGATCTGCCAACGGAGGCCGCCACCTTTGCAAGTGTTGTTCTTTTCTTCCAATTGTAGACGTACAACTTGGGTGTCGAACACATTTGCCGCGTAATCTACCCATTCGCCTTTCTTCGGCTTCGAAAATCCTACTTCAGCGGCAGTCATTGCTGCAAGGCCCCACGTGCTTTGATCCTCGTTGCCAAGGCTCTTCGTCTGATTCACCGGCATGTAGGCATCATACTCTCCAATCTGCCACTGCAAGGCTTCGGAAACAAGTGCATCGTACTGAGAGTCACCTGTGAGGTGCGAGTACTCCACCAATCCATGGAAAACTGCGCCAGATTCCCACCAGAAGTAGTCTTTCGAGAACAAACCGGGAGTCAGGTCTTCCTGAAGGCTGTCCTGGTATGCAGCAATGATGCCACCAGCAAGCGTCTTTGCTGTAGACTTGATTGAATCTATAAATGTCAGACTGCAGATTCTGTAAGTTCTAAGTTCATTATCTCACCTTGACTGCTGGCATCGATCTCGAGAGCGATGGCCTGATTTACAAAGTAAGAGAAAGCGAGGGACAGCACACTAGTGCGTGCGAACATGATGAAGACGAATTAAAAACGAACAGGAAGAGATTGAATGAGTGTGTGAACTGAGAAAAAGGGCGACATGAAGAGTATGAGGTTGGCAGTTTGAGGTTGCTGGAGGATCGAGGCCAACCATGTCAAGCCGCGCCGCGATCCGGTCTGTCCAATCAGATTTCCACCTTCAAATGACATGCTGGAGGCCTCACCATTCTCTAATTTCGGTTGCAGGCATCAGGGGGAATTAATGCACAGCCCCATTGTATGTGCCACAAATTCAGGAGGATTTACGACTGATACCCATCTTCAGAACGAGAGCTTCTGCAATGTCGTGTGCAAAACTCTCGTCGTTGATGGCACGCATATCGTCGACGACTTCAATGCCGCTTCCTGCTAAACCGCTCTTGATTGCGTTGAAGAGAGCAGCATCGACTTTTAGATCTGCAAATGGCGCTCCAGGAACTGCTATTGCGCTCACACCGCCGGTTGGAAGCCATACTTGTATCGTATTTGAATCCTTCGCGTGCTTTTCCAGCTTATGTGCAATGAACCTGCCTACTTGCTGCGCTTCCTCTTCTGAAGTTCTCATCAAGGTCACGACGGGGTTGT